>JAWZYV010015660.1:0-49963 GCA_038373885.1 Cheiracanthium punctorium | reverse complement strand
TCAAGAGACAACCTAAAGATGAAAAGATTCCAGAAAAAAAGGTGAGTGCACCTTGGAATTCAAACTTGTTCTTTTATTCGTCAATACCTTTGAAGCAGCGCTTAAAATTATATACAGTCCACAGATTCACTAATTCATTCATAAATCCTTCAGTCACTTTTTCATCATATTAACCAAACTAGAAATCAAAGCCCGTTGTGGAGGCAAATACAACGGGCGCTTGAAAAAACATTCAACGAAAATGTCTACACTGAATACATTTAGTCGTCGCCTACCTAAAATAAATAACTTCCTATTCAATTTTTATTATACACCCAAATCGAATTTCATCCTCTTCTGGAAACGTGCGGAAACTTATGGCATTCAAAAGATCTTGTTTTGTGTTCACAGTCATTCTCATATCCATGCAGACGATTTATTTGTGAAAAAATAAATAAATAAACTATGTAATCTAGAAAAACAATTTAAAGGAATGAATCACAATTTTCCTTCAAAGGCAGATAGATAACCGTGACGTGAATATGACAATTTTTTTACACTTTGAAAGTCTAATTTTTTCACTCAAATTATTCGCTTTTTTGAATCTCTGAAATAAAATGGAGCTGAAAATGGCAAAAAATCTCTTAAAAAAATTAGGGAACCGGTGGGTTTTCAGATTTTCAAAGTAACAGAGATTGTTTTTATATTTTTATACATAGTTATGAAAAATTTCAAGCGGATCGTATGAATGGTGTGGGTGTTATTAGGCTTTTTCTGGTTTTTAATCTTTTTGGAGTAATGGAGGTAAAATATTTACATCGAAGTGGTTTGCCTGGAATCTTTACAAATTGAGTCAGCCAGTCAGGGTTCAGTGTAACTATATAGTAGAATAATTACTATGTAAAATTTCTCATATTCGCGCTTCGATATTTTCTTTTAAAATGTTAATTTTTATAACAACACTTTACAAATTGCAGTCTCCTTTGCAAATTAAATAAATTTTTTATTATACTTGTAATTTATCATTGAGTATCCTGCAATTTAAATCTGTTCGAACCAGTGGCGCTCCCAGGATTTTAGTTTAGGGGAGGGCTGGGCTACATAATATTGCTGAACTCAGTCATAGTGATCTCGGTTAGTTACAACTCTCTTATAACGTCAAAATATTCGGTATTAATTACTTGACTGTCCCATAGAACATAAGCAATGTAACTCATTATAGAGTCATAAATAATTATCTGATCTTTTGAGCAACGTTGTAACCGTGTGTAAGAGTGTTTCAACTAACTGTGAGCATTTATTTAAAAACTTTATTGGTTAGAAATAATTTGAGGACAGTTAAAAAAAGAAAGAAAGAACTAAAAAAATAATTCATTAGCTACAGTTTTCATTTTTTAACGCTTTTCACTTCTAACTTTCTACCTTTAGGGCTTCAGCCCCCATAGCCCCCTCCGTGGTTGCGCCTATGGTTCGAACGAATACACTCAACTGAAAATAAATTTTGCTCAGGCAGCGAGGGCATGTAGACGGAGGTCACAGGTCAAAATCTCCCAACCCGCCAACGGGTCATAAATTTCCCATCAGTAACGGACACGCGAGCTATCGCATTTCGCGATAGGAGCTTTTGTGAGGGGGGTAGGAAATTGTTCCTCAAAACGCGACTCGAAAAAATTTCTGTCTGAGGAGGGCCTTAAGTCTCAGATGTGACAAATCATCCAGTTTTTACTTTATAAAGTTTATTTGTATATATATTTTTATACAAACTTCAATTACTAAGTTTACTTTGAAATTTAAAAATTCTATTCTAAGTTACTGAAAACTATAACATCCCATATTTAAATGCAATTTGAAGGTATTTATTTTGGAGTATGTATGTGAGAGAGGGAAGGTTGCGGCGGCATGAAATTAGGCATGGGCTCAGCATCAAAATTGGTACTGGACTCCATTAGTGGCAGCGGCAGCCCGGCTTGCCAATAAGGCATTCACCCCTATAACAACGGCTCGAAGGTATTGGCCATTCTATTATGGGGCACGCAGTAGGCAGGCAACATTACCCCCTTTGAAGGGACAGACACCCAAGCCCAGGCCAGGAATCAAACCTCCTGAACCCAAGGCATGATAGAATGGATTTTAGCCATTACACCACCTGGGCGACTTCATGTAAATTTATTTGTGTTTACTTTGCATTACTCCTTGGTGCATCGCTTTTTCTGTCTTGGAGTGTATTTTGTTTTTTGTTTGTTATAATTTTGAACTAAACAAGGAAAAATTTGATATCTTTTGATTATTATTAAAGTATATGTTTTTTTTAAAGGACTACTAAGTAATTTAAAAGCAAAATTACGGATAGTATAAAATCATTTAAAAACAGTTAAAAATGCAATAAAATCCGTTATGTAGCACTATCGGTGGCAGCCACCACCTTCTTCAGCACAGGTCTTAGTTCTAAATGGCCAGCTCTCTTCCTCAGCAAGGGGTTCCACCCAGGATCTATCTGCGCATGCGTCATATAATTTATAGCGTCATCTGTGGTTTAATCTGCAAGGCATATTTAGGGCATAATAGCTATTTTTGTAATTGGCGAGTTTTTGGCTATTGTTAAAGTTGATTTCTATGGGGCGTTCTTGGCTATTTTTGCGAGGGCAGTAGTGTTTTTATTGAATTTAATGTCAGATTGATGTTCCTTTTTTCGGTGTTTGATTTTTCGTTTTGTCATGCCAATATAGCATCCTGGTTTATTAGTACTATTGTCTCTAAAGCTTAATTTATAAATACTGGTGGTTTCATCAGGATTAATATTATCTTTATCACTGCGAATGCGTTTGAAAATATTTTGATTGGGTTTTATGGGATTTTGATATTTTTCTTTGCTGCTTCATTTGTGATTTTTAGGGCGGCTCCCCTGCAGTAGGGAATGGCATTGGTAAATTTTAGTTTCGGATTTTGATAGTTATTAATTTGCTCCAGCTTTTTGATTCTCTTTTTGAAAAGGTTTTTTACTATTGATTTTGGGTACCCTGCGTGATTGACATAGGATCGTATGGCGGCTATTTTGAATTTGTATGGAGTTTTTGAATTAAAATGTACTATTTCGTTATTACTGGTGGCTTTTCTAAAAACTGTAGTATTAATATTATTCTTCATATCTCTATTGATTTTGACATCTAGGTAGTTAATGGTGGCATTTTCCTCTATTTCTATGGTGAATTGTATGTTATTGTCTATTGAGTTGATTTCTTTGAGGATATTTTCAGTTTCATTTTTGTTAACTAGTGCAAAGATATCATCTACGTGGCGAAACCAAGTTTTTATGTGGTTGGATAGTTTATCAAATATGGCCCTCTCCACTAGCCGCATTTTTCAGTCCGCTATGACACCTGATATCGGCGACCCCATAGCATACTTGCCAACTTTTACGGATTCTCCTAGTTTTTTGCGCGTTTACTGAAGAGGGCTATTTTTTTATGCATTTCAAGCTGACATCACGCTTAGAGATCGGCGAGAAAATCTTTCCTCTGCATGGCTAACTGGAGTTAGCCATGCCTCTGCACTTAAGCTGCTATGTCAGTTTTTCCCCTGTACTCTTTTCCCTCGAGACGTACGGGAGACCAGTTTTTATCTCACTAGAAGAGAGAGAAGTGGAAGGTGGTGGCTGCAAATGTAATCTTTTTTTTCCCTCTTAAGGAGGGAAAGAAAAGCTCTCCTCTTTCTGCCTGGTGACGTCATGGCCGATATCCCTCAGTTTTCTCCCTGCCAAAGGGAAGCGCGAGCGTATGTCGGAGGTGGTATTCTCAGTCTATAGTAGTCTGTTCGTGCAAACCAGAGAACAAAAGTAAACAAACGGGTTATCAAAGAATTACATTTTTTGGCACCAATCTCTAGTTTGGAGTTAAGAAAGGTTAAATTCGTCTAACAGCGTAAATGGAAGAAGGCAGAAATTCATACTGTGTTTGGCACTTTGGCAAAATGCCAGGTGTTTACTCTTCGCCAGTTTCCATGTGCAATTGTTTTGTTTCGTTCTCCCTTTTCGGTTGTAGTGAAGAGTAAATTTGTTTCGTAAGCTTTTTTTTCTGTGCACGTGTTCGCTGATAGATAATGTCTTTATGGCAAACCATCTAAAAGTTATTTTCAAACTTATAAAGTTTCGTACACAAATGAATTTCCCTGTATTAAAAAGTTGTCAAAAGGGATAAAATTTGTTTTTTGTGAGGTATGTTGACGTGACTTTAATATATCCCATGGTGGTCGCAACGATATATCGCAGCATGTTAATGGGGCAATGCACCAGAATAATGTAACTTGTTCAGAAAACAGCAAAAGCATGTCCTCGGTCACAACAGCTGTATTAAACTCTGATGCTTCCTCATAGTTCTCCTCACAAATACTTAGCTTTTTTTTCCTTCTCTGTACTAGCAGAATAACTTTCTACTACGTATTCCTCCCTCTTCTCCCTTTTCAATTATAAATTTTAACTTTTTTTGGACACAATGAACTTAATTTTTATCATTCATTTTTGATATCATACTATAATTTTAAGTTATCCAACAACTGCCTATTTGCTTAAATTTAATTGTACTAAATTAAGTATTTTAGCTCTGTAATAATAATTTAGTTAAAATGCATAGTTTAATTATGTACACAAAGTATATGTATTAACCTGTATATAAAAGAAAGGACATAGCTATTAAAGAGTTGGAAGTGTTAAAATGAAGAGAAGAGGTAGATGTAATTTTGTCAAAAAAAAAAAAAAAAAAAAAACATGACTTTTTAAAACACTTAAGTATTTCTATTGTATGTTTTCAGTGTGTATGTATAATTTATATATGTATGTATGTATGTGTATTATAAAGGATATATTTATGCCCAGCGTTATCTAGTATGTATGTATGTGTATAAAGGGATAAATTTATGCCCACGCGTTATCTAGTATAAAAATTTGAAAAATGCCGTTCGCACATAATTTTACTGATGGCCATTTCTGAAAGTTGGCAAGTATGCCATAGGCATGCCTTTCTTTTATTTGTAGAAATTATGATTAAACTGAAAATATGAGTTGTGAAGGACAAGATTAAGTGTGCTATTTTTTGTAGTGGACGTAGAGCTATTATCAATGTTGGAGGTGATTTGTTTATCGATTATTGCATTCATTTCTTGAATATCTATGGAGGGGTAAAGGTTAGTAACGTCAAAACTGACGAAGCATTGTAAGTTTATTGTGGTATCTTTAATGCGTTGAATAAAGTCTTCAGTTGAGGATAAAATATTGTTACTTTGGGGCCTGAGCTCTTGTAAGATGGGTTTTAGATATTTTTCCAGGTCATAAGTTGGTCCTTCACATTTACTGACTATTGGTCTTAAAGAGGGAGGGGTTTTATGGTCCTTGTATTTAGCAAAAATTCTTGGGGCTATGGGGGCAAAATTAGTTAAAGTGGGTTGTCTGTTATCTGGCCAGGATCCATTTTTGATTAATTCTTTGACTTTATTAAAAATTTTTCCTGTTGGGTCTTTTGGTAATTTTTCTATTTGTAGTTTATTAATGGTTTCTTCCATCTGGGTGAGATAATCATTTTTATTCATTATTACTATTTTGCCGGTTTTATCTGAGCTTAAGCAAGTTATATTATTGTTTTTCTTTAAGTCGTTTATGCATCGGCGGCATCGCGGGAGGGGGTGTTAAGTTTGTTGATAAGTTCTTGTTGGGCTATAATTCTTAAGTAGTTTTTGTCCGGAGGGGGGAGGTCGGCTATTGCAGTTTCAATGCTGGCTATTGAAACATAAATGTTTATATTATCATCCAGGATATATTTAGGACGCCGTGTTGCTGTTGAGTTAGATGGTGGTCAGAGATATTTATATATTGATTTTCTATTTTTACGGGTACGGTTTTTACGTTATGTTTGTTTTTAAGCCAGTATTTTAATTTTCGATTGTGGTTACGTTCGTAAGTCTTGTGTATTTGATTGGCGAAAGATTGTATTTTAGATATTGCAGAGGTAAAGGTAGGTGTATCGTAATGAGACTGTAAGGTTTCGGTTTTTGTAAGTTTTGAAATGCGGGCGTATTTTTGGCGGATACATTTTCTCAACAGATGACGTTCAAAGCGGAAAAGTTTGTTGTGAAAGATTTTGGAAACTAAACAGTTATGGGATTGAAGGAATTTTGGTGTTATGTTAAAATAAAGGCAATCTTCTAGAAACTTAATATGTTCCCTTTCACGGGCTTTTGATTTCATAGTTTTCCGGAGATTCTTGTATATATCTGAAGAGGCATAAGTAGGTATCGGTGTCATAAGCAGCTGGACGAAAATACTCTCAAAAAGAAATATTAAAAGGCTTACCTGTGTACCTACCTGACTACTAAGTGTTATAAAAATTATAAAAGGGTACACTGATGTCAAAGTTTGGGAAAGACTGCATTAGAGCTTTCAGACAGTGATAATTATAATGGAGATAGTTGTACAGAAGTTAGCTATACAACTGACGATGATTAAAAGTGTTACATCATGGGTGTAAAGCACATCTATAGAAACACAGGTACAGTTTTGCTCTCTGAAACTTCTATTCCTATTTTCATTTCCAAAAATGGCAATTTCATCATAAAATGTTTGTCAATTTATTTTTCATTGTATTGACCACAAATTTTTAAAAGCATTTGTATAGAGAAAATTTTTTAGACAACAAACTTACAACTAATGTCTACCAAAATATTTCGGTTTCTCAAGAGATTAAGAAAAAATTAAATAAATAAATAAAAATACTATCTTGGCTAACGTTTCTGTACTTGTGTTGTAACAAGTACAGACAGTTCTGTACTTAATACTGAGATAAATTGCCTAAAATCCTTAGCAGTCACTAATGGTTTCAGCCCGTCTGTTGATAAGGCTCTTGCTACAAAATTTCTAAACTTCTCACATGTTTCAGTTCCAAAGTCATGATTAAACCTGTGAATAAAGTTACATTCTCTTCACCGAAAGATCTTATTTCTACTGAGAACCATTAGGTTTTTTATTATAAGAATCCTTGTGAATCTTCTGATTTGGGCTACATTGGTCAGACCAAAAACGATTTCAAATTTAGACATAAAGAGCATGAAAGATCTTTTTTTTAAGCAGGATCTTTCTAAATATTCTATTACCTTTCATTATTGGATTTCTAATCCTCTTTTTCAATTTTCTAAAGCTAAGATCTTGTGTACTTATAGGGGAGTAGCCTAGGGGGGTCATTCCCCTCCCCCCCATGATGAATTTTTTGCCATACAAAATGTATATTCTTCACTACATTATCACACACACGTATACATATATATGAGGTAGTATTCGTACCCCCCCCCCCCATGAAAAATTTCTGCCTACGCCCCTGTGTACTTAGCAGAGCTGGGCAGTGTATTGATACATAAAAAAATTCTATAAATCAAGTATCATATCACCAATGTCACATTTTCAAAGAAATTGATTCATTGAAAAGAATGATGTAGCCAATGTTTGCATT
The DNA here is from genome assembly GCA_038373885.1 of Cheiracanthium punctorium. Lineage (NCBI taxonomy): Eukaryota > Metazoa > Arthropoda > Arachnida > Araneae > Cheiracanthiidae > Cheiracanthium > Cheiracanthium punctorium. Next base: position 42,497 of record JAWZYV010015660.1, on the reverse strand, counting down.
TGTGTAAGAGAATACAAAATCAATTTCATTATTATTCCCTCATTATTAATTAGTCTTGTTAATGCGAAACCACTTGATGAAATACTGGTTTACACGAAGTATGTGCTTGGTGCTGCCAAAACACAAATCTCCATTTTCTACAAGTTTAATTTAAAGGAAAACATGAAATTCGGTTAATGCGAAACAATTACTGTAGCCCCTTTGATTCCAAATTAACAAGGTTTGACCATATTTCTGTAGCAGCCAATATTCAATGGCTTATGGTAAAAATACAATTTCTGCACTATGTTTATTAAAACTGCCTTTTAAATTGATCAAATGTAATTTAAAATCCCTTCAACTTTAGTCCGATGTGCATGTTCCTAGTGTTTATTCTCCGAATAAGATGAGCATACGATGACTACAGCTATATCAACTTAAAACTTGTGTATGATTAAATGCAGTAAAACCTGCTTAAGAATTTTCCAAAGGGATGAAGGGCAAAAACTTCTTAAATGAGACAAATTTTTTGAAAAAAAAATTAAAGTTTTAGTATAAATATTCAGAAAAGATCTTTTGACATGATTAAAATACTATATAAATAATATAAGTTTATAATTACTTATATAAATTGTTTTGCACACTTAAAAAATTAGTTAATAAAATAAAACAATATAATTACCTATTTATTAAATCTTTAAAAAAAATAATGATCGCTTTAAGAATTATTGGAATCGATTAAAAAAAATTGTTTAGTTTTTTCTTCGGCAATCTTTAATTGGTCTTTCGTTTTTAAAGACTTTTTCATTCACATCTTAAATGCTTTTGGTAAAACGACCAAAGTTTTTAGTCCTTTTACAGCATCTGGAAAACTAAGAATTTCCACAGCCTCTTCCTCACTTATTTCATAATTTTCTGTAACCTCACATATTTCATCCACTGTTAGCACTTCACATGCCAATGCAATCGTTTTTGGTACCAAATATTGATTTTTACAAATTGTAATGATAAGAGGGAAAACAAAAGGCACATATAAACACATTCTGAAAGTAAATTGAGAAGTGGGGAGGGGACCTTTTTCAACGGAAAGTGTTTGGAACGAAATTTTTAAATGGGTTATTTTAACATTGTAAGAATAGGAAAAAATTGGGTACCACAAATAACAGCTTTTTAAGCAGAGAAACTTCTTAAACGGGCTTTACTGTACTTATACTTTCAATCAGTAGCGCAGCCAGAATTTTTTTTTAGGGGGGGGGTCCAGAACTCGGGAGATCAGACCCCCCCTCCCCTTAAATGATCATGTTGCTGTTCACAGGGCCCCTGTAAATGACACCCATATAAGTTTTTCTAGGGGAAGGGGGGGGGAATGGTCGTCTCAGACAGGCACTCAGCAGTCATCCCTTCCCCGAAGAAATGTTTCACGAATTTTACCTTTACAGAAAACATTTGAAATTTTACCCTCAGGCCCCCAGAAAGCGCAGAATCAGTGGGAATACCTATATTTCCCCCCCCCCCCAGTGGCGGACTTTGCTCTTGAGAGGCCCGAGGCGCAACTCAATTTTGAGGCCTCCCTCCTCAAAAAAAAAAAAAAAAAAATCACTAACTCTAACTCCTTTACATTATTACTAATTATTTTAAAATGCTTTAATTCCTTTTATATGTGGTTTATGTCTACAAACCAGGGCCTGACTTTCACTATAACACTTTTGTGCCCAGGACACTTTTCAGATTTTGTGTCCTTTAGCTGGCTCAATTTTTGTGCCCCTGTATATCGTGTTAAACTCAATTTTTTGGCTTATTTCTCCATGTGTGCCCAGGGCACGAGCACCAAGTGTCCGTCCGATAGTCAGGGCTTGCTACAAAAGGAGTATTAAAATTTTAAAATAATTTTTATGTTTATAGATTTGTTCATCTTAAAAAACATTTTTTATCTCAATAATTTTTGTACTACGTTTCACTTTTCATGATTAACACTAAATAAACACCAGCATACGTCTAAGTATAACCCAGCAACTGCAGTTTTATATTGATTATTTTTCACTGTTAATTAATTACGTCAAATTACTTTTTGTGGACCACTGGCAAATGTCTTGTTTCAGTCATGAAAATTTTAACTACATAACAGGTACTTTTGAAGGTCAGAACAAGGGAAACTTGATCAGAAACATGACTTTGACATCACAAAGTTCAGAAGAATTCTTTACTTGGATAAAATGAACCAAAAATTTAACATTCCTTCAAGAACATATATTTATAAATATTTAAATATATTCATAAATTTCCCGTTTGGAACTGCAAAACTAAGCAGTTTAAAAGTAAACTTTCTGTTTAGTCTAATTTTTGTCTTTATTCAAAAACTGTCAATAAGTTTAGGACTATTAATAATGAGTAATTAGGTATGAATAATATACACACATTATTCTATATTTTAAATAGAATTAAAAAAACTACAAGAGAAATTTAAAAAAACAATACTTTAAGTAGTTAAAGTACAAAAAATATTATTGACTTAAAAATAAATTCTACTTTATAATGGGTAAATGGGTATGCTCTAAGCTTCGGTCCTAGGCTTATTATTAATGTTTAGCATTTTCATCTGCGACTATAAAATACATGCCGTATTTATAATATAGTTATCATAAATATTTTCTAGTTGAAAACAAAAAATTAAATTAATCATCATTTGTTTTTTAAGTTTTTAATTAACTGTGTATGACATTCCAGTTCAAAATTTGTCTATCGATTTTAACCCACTATCATCCGATCGAGCTGAAACTTTGCACGCATGTGAAATTTCGGTGACTCTAAGTATTGCTTTCTTTAATTTTTCAATAATTTTTTTTAACTATAAAATATCTTCCCCCAATCCCCCCCCCCCAAAAAAAAAAAAGTGTTATCGCACATGTATGAGCTCATATCTTTTTAATTATTGGGCAGCAATTTTTTAGCATTGCATACTCGGAAAGTTTTGATTCCAAAAAAAGATAAAATCGGTTATCCCTAGCTTAAATTTCTAATTTTTAGTGATTTTTCGAAAGAAGATAAATTATTGTTTCCAATTTCTTTTACATCGTGACAACCAACAACAATTATATATTCTAGGTATATTTGAAAATTTCACTGAATACAGAGTGTCCTTTCCTAAATCATTTAAATGAAGAACGGCTGGAAAATATAAAATATTTAATTTTTGACAAATTTTTCAATCTCAAGCTGTAGAATAAAGCAGTTCAATCTTTTCTCTTTTAAAATGAGAAATATTCTTATCAGACTGTACACTTTTTGATTTGGGGGTGGGGGGCGGCAATCTATAAAGCAGGTGTATTTGAATGTCCTACTGCAATACCAGCTACTGAACCGCAATCTGATTCAGTGCGGCCCAACCAGTGGCTGAGCGCATAGCACTCTAAACTGGGAGACGGAAGGTGCCTGTTTCAAAACCAGGTCGCGTCCGCCAACCTAACCGTTAGGAATTTTCCGTGGTTTCTTCCAAAACTTAGCGTAAATAGAGGTTAGAATCCCTTAGAAAGACCCCCCAAGGGGAGCACCCACACCCATCGGCATAGATCCCACTTGTAGATAATTGGCCGTAATCCCCCAACCCAACCCAACTAATTGATTCCGGATAGGAAAAAGGCATAGGGACTCTCTGCACCTGTATTTTTTTATAAAATATAGTGAGCAAATTAAAACAATGCAAAAAAATCTAGGAATTTTTCTTGGGAATAATGGACAGTTGAGGGCCCTAAAATTCCAAGGAATGTTGCATGAAAATACCAGGAACTTTATTGAACAGCCCAGGAAAGATCCACTGAATTGCATATTGTTCAGTAAAGTTCTTGGTATTTTCGTGAAACTTTCCTTGGAATTTAGGGCACCTCAGCTGTCTATTATTTTCAAGGAACACTACTGGAATTTTTTTAAATTTTTTTTTTACAATTCTAGTCATTTTTAAGTGAACTGCCTGTTTTTTAAGGTCGTGAGACCACTATTCGGTTAAGTGACGGGTTGAACGAAACAGTAAAGTTTTCAAAGGGAAATGTATACTTTCTGTATAGTATTTGTAAGTCTAACTTATCCTAATTTCCAAGGAACGTTTCTGGATATTTTTACAGTGAAATACAGAATTAAAGCATCAATTACTTATAAACTAAAAGTATTCGTATTATAGTTTAGATTATGGTCCAATGCTGTGAAGAGGAAAGGGAGTCCCCAAAGAAAAGATTGTTCAAAAACGCTTTCTACTCTAGAAGCAATCCTGAAACTATGAACAATGTCTCTTGAACAGATATTTACATATAGTTTTTCTTTCTGAAAACGGAATTTGGAGGCCCTTAGAAATATGAGGCCCGAGGCACGCGCCTCATGCGCCTATTGGGAAATCCGCCACTGTCTCCCCTTTTGGCAAGCCAGCGTATAGCCAGGGGGATATAGGGATTCATATCTCCCCCCCCCCGATACTTTGTCATAAATTTAACGTTAGCTGTTAGACTTTTGTCTTGCAGAAATTTCAATTGTTCGGTATAATGCAAATCAATCAAATAACGTTTGCCATTATAAAAATGTATTATTGTAATAAAATTGCTAGTTATAAAGCTTTTATACATTCTTATAAGAAAAACGAAAGAACTAACGGAAAACTGTAAGCCTCTAATCGTTAACGACCGCTTTTCGAGATGGTGGAGTTCTTTGTTTCTTAACACTAAATAAAATACATTCAGGTGTTCTAATTCTAGTCCTATGTTCATATTTATTCTATTCATTAAAAAGTATCTCTCCTCTTTTAAAAACCTTTTTAATAAAACATAGCTCTAATAAATACACACAAACTCTGCATATCGTGTACTCTTATACAAAATATATCCAAAGAAAAATACTGAAAAGAAAAATTAATAAATCCCGTTCAAATTTTAACTAAATAGAAATTGTAAAATATTATTTATATACAATTATCATAATAAACATGAAACATGCCAATTGAAGAAATTCATTATTGAAGAAATCAATTCACAAAATTATACATCAGCTCACATACATAGATTGTAGGTCTATTCAGGGACGTAGAAAGTAGGGAGCTGGGGAGCTGTGGCTGAAATATTTCCCTGAAATATTTTAAACGGGCTCAGTACACCCGTGAGAAATTCTCCCATGTTTATGGTACATTGTTTACCTCAAACCTGATTTCAAAAATATAGTCTACTTTTTCTAGGAAATTCACACAATATACCGCAAAGAGTCAAAAGCCAAGAGCCAAAAGAGCAGCTCTCCATATGTATTCGATACTTGGCTAAATATTTGTTTTTCGCATAGTTGGTAAAAAATAAGAAAAATTACCCAGTCTGGACACTCCGACTTGCCTAACTATACAGTCATATTTTGAAAGATTTATTACACCGAACATTTAAATTCATGTACTAAATAAAGCTCTTTTTTGCGGGGGGGGGGGGAGAGAGATAAGGAGATGGTGATTTAAAACGGGGACTGTTTAAGAGAACTCTTCCCCAGTGGTCTTTAAAAAGGAAGATAATAAACAAAGTAGTCTTATGTTTTTCAAGTAGTTTATTCTAGCTATCGCACTTTAAAATAGAATTAATAAAAGAATAACTGTAAATTTAAAAATTACTCTCCATGACAACAATTAAAGACATTATTTAAATAATGGTATCTCTTGTAAAAGTAATATTTTATCACATTATTCACGCAATTTTAATTTTCCTATTAAAATTCTTTAAAACTTTAATGTTTAAAAATTTTTTACTCAGAAAAAAACTGAAATTAATTTTAAAAAAAACTTTTACTTTTTAATATATCTGCTGCAAGTACAAAACATGCGTTCACTATTTCAAGTTTTGTAAAAAAATAAATGCAATAGTTGATTCTTCAATTGACAGGAAAAAAAATTTCAATAGGCTAATTATGAACTTATTGATTCATCATGTATGATTTATTTAAAAAACAATGAAAGAAAAGGAAATTTAAAAAATGTGTGAATCTCGTCTTGTGAGTCGATTGTGTAAGTCTCAAAATCCTTATTTGTTATATTACCTCGATCCTTCATTACCTAAGAAATTAATAAAATAAATAAACAGCTCTTCATATATTTTAGCATAATATGTGTTTAAAAAGTAATAATATTTGACACAAACTGGAATTCAAAAAAAGGTAATTTAATGTATTTGTTATCATTGACTACATTGTAGTTGCCAGTAATAATAAGCTTATGATATAGTTTTAAATAATCTTTATAAGTTGGATCATTACATCTTGTATACATGCAAGTATGATTGTCTATGTTTAGAAAATTCTTGGCTAATTATAAATAAAAACCACTTCAACCATCTGCTAGATTATACTTGAAAAATCTTTTTATATTAAGATTTTTACTGATAATAAATTATGAACCACGTCTGTGTGATTCCACCTCCTCTGCTGTGTAAAGTTATTTGAAATTTAATCAAGTAAAGTTTACCTCTTTGTTAATTTAGAGCCCCATATCAAGAGGATGAGCTTGAGATTCAGTACCCTCAAAGGTTTCTTTCGGTGCAACAGATTTTTCACCGGGTCCGGGCCCGTCCATACTATCAGCAGTCTTTGATGCTGCACGATCACCATCATCGGCATTAATTTTTCTTCTCGAAGAAAGATAAAAACGTTTCACTTTGGGTTTTCTTTCTTTTTAAACTGGACGAATTCATGATCGTAAGAAACAAAGAACAAGAACCCAAAACTTAAACTTCTGCTTAAAAATTAAAGGCATCCAACTTAAGTGAATTCACTGAACCATTCGAAATTCAGTTATACCACATCTAAGCTCCCAGCAGACCCTCTTTTTTATTGTTTGTTGTGTGTGTGTGCGGTGTATATTCACTATTTGAATACTGTGGCTTGTTTATCTCGAGAAAAGATCTGTGGCTTGTTTATCTCTAGGCTTGTTTATCTTAAGAAAAGAAGAGTGGTGTGCTTGAAGACTACAATATAGGCAATATATTTTCCGCTTTCCTTCATGACAATTTTGATATCAGCTAATTGTAGCATGAATAGATTCTTTCTGAGGATATTCCGTTCCTTTGAGCTACAAGGGTGCGAATTACTCCCCTTTACATTGTCCGATTCGTCCATCCTAGCCCCACAAATTCCCTATCAGAGACACGACTGGAGATTTATTGCCTAAGGAGTCTCTATGACGGTGCTTGCTGGAAGCCTTTGATGATTTTATCTTGCGTCCTCCTTTTCAAGCCAACTATGGATACAAAGTTTAAAAAGATTTTTTTTTAAAGAAAAGACACTTTTTAGAGAATAAATTTGGAAAAAAAAGAAGCAAAAGAGAAAAAATGGGCCCTTTTTACAGAAAAAAATGGGCCCCTTAAATTGGTGGCCCATGGGCCCCACTCGCCCTGTAGATAAACGGACCCTGCTCATAGCGGCCCCTTAGCTCATAGGGGGGGTCCGGACCCCCTGGACCCCCCCCCCGTCGCTGCACCACTGCTTTCAATTATAGAAAGAATAGCTTATTATAATAGATAAAATGCTCTAAATATTATAATTACAAAGGAAATATGTTCTAGAAGGCATTGGCTTTTATGGCTGCTCCTTTTTTAGAGGCTGCAGACAAGGGGGTGGTGAGTGCTCTACCCTCTCAAAATTTTCAGGAACCTATATTACTGTTTATAAAAGGGTATTAAAAACCTGCCACATTGCTTCTAGAACTTCGTAGAATGATCAGATGTACAAAATTCACACAGGGGCATAGCCAGAAATTTTTCATGGGGGGTTACGACTACTACAACTCAGATATATGCATACATTTGTGTGATAAGGGAGTGGAGAATATACATTTGTATGGCAAAAAATTCCTCATGGGGGGTTATGACCCCCTAACCCCCCCCCCTTGGCTACGCCCCTAAATTCACAAATACAATCATCCAGTATGACGTGCATATAACAGTCCGCTTAGTACAGAAGCCTTTTTCAAATGCTGAATTTCTCACACATAATAAAATACTTCCACTTCCACAGACAAAAACTCATTAGAAACTTATGAGGAAAATTGTGAACAGTTCCTCAAAACTCAGCACTGAAGAATGTATGCCCAGCACTCTAAAACAAGCTAAATATAGCCTTGTATAGCACAATTAACATCGTAATAGGGCAAACTCACTCAACGAATGCTCGGTGAAAACTGACTCCTGTCTGTCTGCCTCCTATTTATATGTGCAGCCGAAGTTAAAAGAAACTTCTCAAAGAATATATTTTTTGTAGATTCTCCATAAAGCGGGACTTTTGATTACATCATATAAATGTTAATGAATAATGCAAAGCTAATCCAGAAAAACAAGCTTTTTTTTACCGCATTGGTAAAATTGCTCCAAATGTCTGAAATGTCGCCAAGCTTGGTGACTTTTTGGCAAAATATTGCCAAATATGGGGCCAAAAGTAAGTCCCCAAAAGTGAGATTAGCCAAGGCTTACAACCAAAATTTCTTGAGATTTCTAGAAAGCACCATATAAACCAATAGAGAAAGCCAAAATTCCGTATCTCGCATTTTAGTTAACCAATTTTGATGCAACAAAGTGCAAAATTTAATTATTTAATGCATAGAATACGAATTTAAAACTATTTTTAACATCTGGGAGGCAGTATGTCCCGTGCAGTACAATCCCCAATTAGGAGGTCGCACAAATATTTACAATACAACTCTTAACAATAAGTCTAAAGAACATAATTAAAAAAAGTAATCAATAAACGCAATAAGCAGATACACATTAATAAATAAATAATCAGTGGCGGATTTCCCAATAGGCGCCTGAGGTGCGCGCCTCATGCCTCACATATCTAAGAGGCCTCATAATTCGGTTCCCAAAAAGAAAATATATATAAATTTCTGTTCAAAAGAAAGGAATTTTGTTCATAGTTCTAGAATTGCTACTAGTACAGAAAGCGCTTTTGAACAATATTTTCTTGGTGCCCTTTGGCCCTTTCCCACTTCGCGGCATTGGATCATAATCTAAATTAATACTTTTGCCCATCCATGGCCGAGCAGATAAGGCATTCATAATGGTAAACTGTCGAAGTGTGAAGGTCCCATGTTTGGGCCCTGTAGCGTGGCTGTCCATCTAATGGTCTGGAGTCTTGGTTGGCTTTCTCCAAATGAAACGTGAATACGCGTTAGAACTCCTTAGAAAGTCCTTTGACTAAGTCAACCCCCATCCTAGGCAGATGCCCCTCACTCAGGTTTGTCTTAATACACACAGTACAATATAATATTTTAATAACTAATACTTCCTGTTTATAAACAGAATTAAAGCACTAATTACTTATAAATAAATAATTAGTGCTTTAATTCCTCATTTCAGTGTAAAAAATCAAGAAACGTTCCTTGGAAATAATCGGAAAAGAGACTCACAAATACCATACAGAAAGTAAACATTTCCATCTGAAAACTTTACATTTTCCCTTTAACCAGTCCCTTAACCGAATATTGCTCTCACGATTCGCTTAAAAAAGCACGCATTTCACTTAAAAATGACCAGAACTCTAAACAAGTCCAGGAGTGTTCCTTGAAACTAATAGACTACTGAATCACCCTAAATTCCAAATAAAGTTACATGAAAGTACCAAGAACTTTACTGAACAATATACAATTCAGTGGAACCTTCCAGAGTTATTCAGTATAAGTTCCAGGTATTTTCATGGAACGTTCCTTGGAATTCTAGGGCACTTCAACTATCCCCTGTTTCTAAGGAAATGTCCTAGATTTTTTTTTTTATAGTGTTTTAATTTCCCCCCTGGATTTTGCAAAAACAAAAAAAGCAAGCGCAGAGAGCCTGAATGAATCAGATTGGGCACAGTCTCTGGTATTCCAGCGGGACATTGAAACAGCTGCCTTAAAGACTTTCCCCCCTACAAGTGGTTAGGTTGATAAGAATATTTCTGATATTTTAAAAGAGAAAAGCCTGAACTGCTTGATTATATGGTTTCTGATTAACGAATTTGTCAAAAGTTAAATATTATATATATGTAATAATAAAATAAACTTTGCTAATTTAACCTAATTTAATTTAATGTTATTTGAAAAAGCTTCTTTAATCTGTTACTCTTACTGTAAAGTTTGTTTCTCGGCCATACAAATATTACTCTCGGAGACTTTTTTGAAGTTCCATAAGGAGAAAATTGTTGATTCAGCAGCATCTTCAGTTTTCTGTGGTTTTCATTAATTAAACCGGCTTGTAATAAATTTTGAATTTGTTCTCTTATTTCACTTTCTTCCGTAGGGGAGGTTCTATAAGCTCTTTGTGCAATTGGTAATTCAGATGTTAAATGAACTCTTTGTGGTTCCATGTTAATTCTACCTACATCATATTTTGTTTTTGCGAAAATTTTGACGTATTTAGCTAAGAGAGCAGGAAGTTTACTTTTATTGGCTAACTGAAGATTTTGATTATTTTCCTCAGTGGCTGGAGTAAAATCAAGCTCTTTTGCTTCATCCTGATCGATTTGTATCTTACTGAGGAAGTCATCACCAGGGTGTCTACCATCATGCAAAGGTCACGGAAAAGTCAAGAAATGGGGAAAAGGTCACGAAAGTCAAGAATAAGTCAAGAAATGAAGCACTAGGTCATGATTTGCGACTCAACTACGTTTTTTCCATTTCATTCAAATTCTTAGTTTCTAATTTTTTCTGCTAAGTTCAGCCAGAAAAAATTATTTTATGTATCTTTATTACGTATAAATGTATCTCCTCAAAAAAAGGTTAAAATTGTTGGATTTAAGAGTAATTTTTTTTTTCTCCCTTCATTCCCTGTTAAATTCAGTGTTTTGATTATTTTCCACATTTTCATTTTTAAAAACAATAGCTTGGATTCCAGTTATAATTATCACTGATCCCCATGTGTTTCATAGCTAAAAACTTCAATTTCCCCAAAGTTTTATGAAATATTATAGACTTCCATAAATTCTGTGTTACCGCAGATGTAAAAAGATTTGCAATGTACAAGCTACATTGCAAATCTTTTTACGGCGATCAATGGTAAATATTCTTTTTTTTTTAAATAGCAGTTGGTCCAAGTTAACTGAAAGCAAACGGCTGATCAGTGAAAAAGTTGAAAAAAATCACTCTAAAAATGGACAGGGAAAAGTAAAACTCGAAGAATTTTTTAATTCATTGTTAAAATCAAAATCAGTTGTATATTTTTCTGCAAAATTTTCCTAGATGGCTAAAATTTCCTCCAATCGTAGATCGCCGGATAGAAAATATTCTGCATCCCTGGCACGATGTATTTTTTATATTAGTTTCGTATTTGTTATGGTCAAGAAAAGGTCAAGAAATCAAGCTTACTTTTTGTGGTAGACACCCTGATCACTCATTTCATATAATACGAATTCATCATCACAATTTGGATATACAGTAGAGCGCCGAAAATCCGGACACCTAAAAACCGGAAAGACCAAAAAACCGGACATTTTTTGGATTTCAGTTTTTTCCCTTCCCTCAAAAAATAAAAATAAAAATAGATAAATAAATAAACTACAGGATGCTCAAGCATTAGACTAGTTTGTTTTCATAACAATGGCGTCAATATATATATATATATATATACACACACACACATATATATATGTATATATATATATATAGTATAGTATATATATATATATCCAAAACCTCAGGGTAAAATCTGACTCGTGACCTAACTTTCCTTCTTTGCATTCCAAAGATTTAACTGTTATTTCCAAACAGAAACGCAAAAAGGGGGGTGGAGACACTTTCCTGTTAGTGTAAAGCATTTAAGCTTTAATAATCGGTAGAGATGTTATTTTTAATTTCTTTCTAAGGAGGCAAAGAAATTAAACTCTTTATAACATCATTCAAGTCTGCAGTAAAAACATACATTAGCGTAAATACCATTGGAAGCCTTGTTTAAAAAAACGCATAAATAAAAATATCAGTAAGCACGTGCAACGAAGACAAGAATGTAACAACTTGTTTGGAAAGCGAAAGCTCCAGTCACAGACAAACCGGCTCCAGTCACTCCGGTGAAGGGGGGAAACGTCTGCGCACCCACAATCAGTGTTTTAGTGCATGGGATGGTGATAAAAATTGCTGTTATATCTTTTTATCCTTTGATACTGGAAGATTTTTTTTATTTTAAGTTGTGACTACGTTCACGTTATTGGGCAAGCAATATATACGCGGCAATTAGTAGGGCGCCTTTTTTTTCTTTTTTTTTTTTTAAGTGAATTCAATTGAACAATTTCTACAGTACAACCTACGGATAGCGGCGATTTCGAAAAACGTTATAAAAATACATAGTTCACGGCGAGACCCCGTAATCCATGACGTACCGATACTTTTTTTTTTTTTTTTTTTTTTTTTTTTTAAATGACCAATATTCCGGAAAATCCGAGAATCCGGAATCGCCGTAGTCCCGTTCATTCCGGATTTTCGGCTTTGTACTGTACATTATTTGGATTACTTTCATTACAATAATTATCTTGACAAACCTCATTTTGATTACTTTCATTACAATAATCACTGTCTGGAACTAAATGCACGGTCTTTTCTGTGGAAATATCATCTTGAAGTGACATTAGTAAAATATTTTTTCCCATTTGCGAAATTTTATTTTTTGTACAATCATGTCTAGTTTGAAAGCACAACAATGCGGTAGACCAATTAAGACATAAGGTAAGTTATTGTTTGCAACATACATTTCTACAGTTCGTGTAATATCACCAAGTGTCAAATCTAGAAGGCATTTTTCTCTTAATTTTAAAATACCTTGAGTTTGAGCAGCATTGATACCATATTTATCATATTGAGTTTGAATGTGATATTTCTTAACGATATGTTTTGGACAAATTGTTATGCTACTTCCGGTGTCAATTAAACAAGGTATAGCTATTTCTAACTACTTTTTGAGTTTTTTATGTTTGGATCCATTTTGAATAAGTTGCCCGGGCAAAATTAATTGTTCAAAAGAGTTAGTTGTACTCTCCACTGAGCTACATGTGTTGTGATTGTCTGAAGTAGCGGTCTCTTGACTGGTATTGTTTGTTAGAATGCTAACAATCTGTTGTTGAGTGACAGTTCGATTTTTTTAGAGGACAGTCCTTATGCCAATGAAAAATATTAATATTGTAACTTAGGCATATTTTACAAGGAGATGGTGGTAAGTATTCATGATAATGTACATTTGTATTGGTATTTTGAGTATTAGGCCAAGGTCCCCTGGGTACGTATGTATTATTATTAGTGGGATATGATCTAGGTGGGTTATTTTCATTCAGATACCTATAGTTCCAGGGTTTTGCTGAGTTTGAAAAATTGGGTTGAGATTCATTATTTGGCCTCATGGGTCACCACTGGCGAAAGCCCTGGGAGTTTGGTTGGAAATTTGTTGGAGATTGATGTCTTTTGTCTACTATCTGCATTTTGTTTAGTTTATGTACTAAGTCCCTCCATTCCATTGTTGTCTTAGGAGAATTTACCACAACAAGTTGTTTCAATTCTTTGGGTAGCCCGTCTGTTAATCCATCTACCGTAATTTATGGAAGAAACACCGTGGCGTTTATGAGTTTAAAAGTTAAAAAATAGTAAGTGCGGCGTTTACAATATTTTTAATTTTTTTTAGCCGATCTTCAACGAAAAATCGAGTAATTCGTTCAGTGATAATTTTCTCAAAAGATGGCGCCACCACCGACACGTACTCTTTAGCGTGCACAGATCACAGCGTAGTGAATCAAAATGCAAACCTACCCCCATAGAAAAGAGGTTTGATTTTTGATCCAGTTTTGGAGAAAGTCAGAGCACCCTGACATGGGTCCATATCCAGTGCTCTGAAGTGGATGGCTTCATACATGCAACCGATGTCTCCTCAATTAAGTAAAAAGAAAAAAAAATAGAAGTAAATCTTTTACATCTACATTTTAGAACCATAATTAAATTTTAATGAAGTTTTGAATATATATTTTGAAGGGTTAAAGTTCTGTAAAATACCGCAAAAGTGCACTACCCTCTATTAAATGTACCCGTTTTTCACATGAACCTATATTGTTCTTAAAATACTGAATTTCAGCCAAAATTAGTCTATGTTGCGCACGGTGCGAGTTTAACCCCCCCCCCCAAATAAATAAATAAATAAAGTTAATCTAAAAGTTATTTTTTTTTCTCCGTGCGGCTTTGCGCCCTGTGCAGGAAGCACTCTATCGAATAAACACTGCCAACTAATTGGTATGCTCAAGGAATGCTGAGTGCTTTTAAAATAAATCCCAATGTTATAAATATCAAAGATAATAAATAAATAGAACCATCAAGATGTTGTTACATAACATTCAGTTTAAAACAACAATTTGCTGAAGCAAGATCATTACGTAATCAACAGCTGGCCATCCGGGGGAGGGGGGGGGATGTTTACTTTTAACTGGAGCCTCTTCTCACACATGGATTGCTGTTTTCATTTTAATGGCGCCTGGTAGTCTGTCCGAACTTTGTGCGGATGCAAGAAGGTTTTTAGAAGTTATTTTTTTATTTCTATAAATTCGCCTTTGGGAATATAAACATCGATATCTCATTATTTGAAAATAGAAATCATAAGCTTCGTAAAATAGCGGTAAATACTTTAAAACATTCTATGGGAAGGGGGAGAAAAAAGGAGATTTTTTTTTTACCGTTTATCCAATTTCTCCCGAAATATATCCGATCAACTTAATAGCTTTTCTAATAAATTAGGTCTAATAAGTAATTCAACATATTTTTTATTTATTTATTTTTTGTTAATTAAAAAATTATTTTAGAAAATATTGAATTTTATCTGGCATTGACTTCTGACCACGATCGCCCCACCAACGATCGCAGCTGCGGCGTTTATGCTGGGTGAGGCATTTCTGATGATTTTCTAGCTAACTAAGCTCATTTTCGAGGGTGCGGCGTTTCTTCCATAAATTACGGTAATTATAATTTTGGTTCCAGTTCCAAAGCTGTTCCTACCTGTAATTTTTTGTGGTAATATTCGGAAACATTTTCTCCTATTCTGAAAACAATATTTGAAAAATCACTAAGGGATGGTTCTCCCGGGGTAGTAAATTCCTCATGGAATAATTGCACTAACTCCTCCCAATGTAGGACATTTAAATTGTTGTTAACAAATAAAGTAATTGCCTTTCCCTTAATGAACTTGTGTATATTTCTTATTTTCCACACATTATCGAAGTTTTCATCATTACAATAACCCTCAAAATATACAACCCAATTCTTCCATTCCATTCCTGACTCAGAGGCAAAAGGAATTATTTCTAAAGCTCTGTCATAATTTTGTGTTGCTCTCTTTTCGGGTATTATGGATGACAGTTCTTTTGACATTTTTAGCTGCTGAAAATTCCCATTACTGTTTACAAATTCTGACGAAAGGGCTAATCGACTTTCGATTTTTGCAGATTCCTTATTACTATCATTTTTTCCCAAGGTTTGGGTTTTGTCACCGTCAGCTATATTCTCAGCATCCTCTATATCACTGTTTATCGTAAAGGTTTCACTGTAAGTCTCCAAATCTCTGAAGGTGGATAGGAGCTTACGTGTTGTCTCCTCTTCTGAATCCAAAGGTTCTAATTGAAAAAAATTAGCAAATCTAATTAATTTAATTTTATCAAAATTATCAATAACATATTTTAGCTTTCGTTCAAATTCTGCATCCCCAAGTTCAAATTGAAATCCCTCAAATTCCCTTAAATTAGATCGATTTCTCTTCTGCTTATCTGTTTCAAAAATAAAAGAATGTACTAATTTAATTGTGTCTGACTTAGCTGATTGAATGGCTAACTTAATTTGGGGAATGTCTACCAACTTCATCTTGACTTTATTACAATAAAAATTTAAAATTTACAGTTATAGAACTTAAAAATTGTCATCACTTTTTATATAACATACACTTTAATGGCATTTTTATATTAACTTTCAAACTTATAAATGTTATCATAATATATGACTATCATAACCCGTTTTTATATTTATTTTTTCAACATAGATATTAAATAACTAACTAACACATCACTATCATTAATAGAGAGAGAAACACCTTACCTTGCATCTTCACTAACTAAATTTAAAAAACACACTAATATTTTTTCTACAAATTAACAATCTTCTTTTAAACTCTTGAGTTCCACCAAAAAAAAAAACTAATTTTTCAATTGTGACTGGTGTCCCGTCAAAATTTAAGTTTGCTGTCGGTCAGTGTCCGGAACATCGGCTTCCACCGGGTGAGATCGTTCATCCTTGAATTATGCGTAAGAAAAGGTCTGTCACTATTACTTATGTAGCCGGATGCACTGTTCTGGGATACGGGGACGTACAATCAAGATGTCGGTGTCTGATCGGCGTACGTCAGCGTAGGCGAACTCCTGGCAATTTCTCCTTCACGCAGAAACTGTCCTGCCGGCTTCTGTAAAGAATGGGCCTTACGCCATTCCTTGTTAAAATGATTGACACAACTCCATTGGGGTTCTAGGTTGAATATTTTATTTCAAAGTTCGGACAGAGGGCAGGAGTCAGGCTGGCGACCTTTTAGCTCCGGGACTATCTTCGTACATAGCAGTCTAACAGCTAAAGCTGAAAGCTCCTGCAAAAGCTTCACGTTCCAACTCCTAAAAGCTAAGCTAAAACTAAAAGCTCCCAAAATTTCTGCGCTCTTGCTTAAATACTCCTTAGTTACTACGCCTGCTGGCAGGGTGCAGCACGATCACGAAGGCGTTACTCTCAAATGTAATTAGTTAACTAGATTGTAAATCAAGAAATGAGAAACACCTGTTTACCCAGGAGTTCTAAATGCGCGTCGTAATGAAAACCACAGAAAACTGAAGATACTGCTGAATCAACAATTTTCTCCTTATGGAACTTCAAAAAACGTCTCCGAGCGTAATATTTGGATGGCCGAGAAACAAACTTTACAGTAAGAGTAACAGATTAAAGAAGCTTTTTCAAATAACATTAAATTAAATTAGGTTAGATTAGCAAAGTTTATTTTATTATTACATAACTTTGCATTTTAACCTTGTGACAATAGTCTGATTCAGGCATTCCACATTTCCATTCGTTTGTGGGTGATGACTGCATGTCATTAAATGTTTAACATTATAATTAAGAAGAAATTTTTTAAATCTTGAAGAAGTAAAAATGCATTTCTGTCAGTTAATAATTTTTCTGGAACTTGAATTTGAAATATTTGTTTTAAACAGTTTGTATAAGTTTCTGTTGTGACACTTTTAGATGGAAACCCCCACACATGACGAGTTGCATGGTCTGTGACCAAATGCAAATACTTTTTAGTAGAATTATAGTAATTAAACCCACCAACTGTGTCCAATGAGAGGCATTCAAAAGGTTTATCAGTTGGAGGTACTTGCTGCAATAATCCAAATCTTCTATCCGTTCCAAATCTTCCGTTTACATTTGCATACCTGCCAACTTGTACGGTTTGGCCGTACAATGTACGGATTTTAGCTTAGTTGTACGGTTATACGGCCGCAAGGCAAAATTGTACGATTTTTTGGCAAAGTTTAGGCTAATGTGATTTTATTTACTATGTTTCAAAATTTAGTGGTTTTGTGGATTATTTTAAAATTTAAATCACCAATTGACGTTACGTCGAACGTAAAAACACTAGATCGTTTTATTTCCCATATATACGCTAACTCCCCCCTCCCCTACCTTTTCTGCCTTTTATGCTTCTTCCACTGATACGCTGTGTTACTGTTAACCCGAGAGGGAAAATAGGAATTCCCTCCGATCTCCGATGCTGCGAAAGCTATGATTGGCTCACAGGTTTTTTTTCTCCCTCCCACCCGCGGCTCGGCTTGTGACGTGTTAGGAGAAGTGGGATGAGAGCGTTCGTAATCGATATGCTGAGTGTCCATGCTTTGGCAAAGTTTGTTGCTGCGCATGCACGGAGGTGGATGCGCATTCGTTTAGAAATATCTCCCTCCCAATACCGCTTGGCTCCCATCCGTAAGCGCAAGCGTAATAGTCCGTGCGCAAGAACAACTTTCAATCACAAACACGTGTTGATGAAATTGTCCAGTGTAGTTTGAAGTTGTGAAATATTACCGTATTTTCCGGTAATAACGCCGCACCGTGTATAACGCCGCAAATAGATAATTATTTCTATTTATAGAACTAGTTTTACGCCGCACCGAGAATAACGCCGCACTTTTTAAAAAGTATTATAGAATCAAGCTTATCAAGTTTATATGTGTTATTTTAGGTAATACTATAAGTAGTACACATAAAATTAAACAATTTTAATTAAAATAACTTACCATGTAATATATAAATTTACGATGTTTGTCGATACGTTATTATTAGTGCAATTTATTTATCTATTTTTAGAATATACATATGCATATATATATATATATATATATATATATATATATATATATACATATATACAGGGTGGTTATTAATTAACGTGAGGTGTTCAGAGTCCTCTAGCAATTAAAGTATTGGACGAAACCTAACCAAATTTGATGAGCATGCGTAGTAGACCATGGGATTTGATTTAAAAAAAATAGTTCCAAAATTTGCCACTGGGGCAATTTTGGCGCTGCAAAAGTATATTACCGTAATTATTGAATGGTTAATTGACAAACAATACAGAAAACACCAATTTTACTTACAAATTTCGTTCAATATGCGCACTATTGGTAAGTTCCAAGAACTGCATACGATGCACGATATTTTCTACTGCCGCTCGCAGCATATCAGAGTTGATTTGCCTCACGTGTAACGTTATTCGATCCTTTAACGTTGCGATATCGGAGACATGTCCTTGATAAACAACACCTTTAAGAAATTCCCACAACCAAAAATCGCAAGGATTGAGATCGGGGGACCTCTGGGGCACTTTTGCAGCACCAAAATTGCACCAGTAGCAAATTTTGGAACTACTTTTTTTTTTTTTTTTTTTTTTTTTGAAATCCAAATACCATGGTTTACTATGCATGCTCACTCATCAAATTTGTTTAAATTTCGTCCAATACTTTACTCGCTAGAGGGCTCTGAACACCTCACGTTAATTAATAACCACCCGTTAATTAATAACCACTGTATATATATATATATATACTACAGACTGTTTTCTACTTCAGAAAATCCGTCAAAATCCTCGTCCTCGGTGTCTCCCTGGAACATTTTAAAGTGTTCAGATGGCAAAAGTTCACCAACATCTGAACCGTTTTCATCATCGGAAGACACACTAGAGCACTACTAATTGCAGATATCCCATTAGCGCTATTTTGTGAAAAATCAATAATTTCGTCTTTTTGAAAGCCTTTCTCTACCATACCATTCGGAATTTTATTCCAGGAGTCCAAAATACACTCGAAAACTTCGGTATAAGTTGCTTTACGGATTCGGCCTCCTTTCGTAAACGTATGATTTTCTGCAGACATCCATGATTCCCAGTGCTGACGCATGCGAGCTTTAAATGCCCGATTTATACACAAATCCAGAGGTTTCAGTATTTTAGTCAACCCACCAGGTACTATTGCCAGTCTTGTTTTCTCTGATCCTAGAAATTTTTCCTTCTCGTTTGAAAGGTGCGTTTTCATCAAGTCCATGATCAGTAGACCATTTTTTTGAAAAATGAAATTCGCTCTTTTTCTCCAACATTTTTCTGCCTATTCCTCTATAAAGTCCTGGTTCATCCAGCCTTTCTGATTTGCGAGCACTACTATTCCCTATTTTTATTCCTTAACTAGATTTAAGGGTTTTATTTTTTTGGAGGGGGGGTTAAATGATCAGCTGTAACTTTGGAACTACTTACAAGCCGCACCCAGTTATTGGCCGCATTTTCGTTTCCGAAAAAGAAAAATGTTTAACGCCGCGGCGTTATTACCGGAAAATACGGTAATTTGAAATGTCGAAAATTAAACATAAACAATATAATAAAGTTTTCCTTGATTCTTTTACAAAGGAATATCCTTGTATCGTCAAATCGCGAAGGGGATGCAATTTTGCTTTTTGCTCCGTGTATAGGACTGACATCAAAATTGCGTATCAAACATGAATAATCTTGCTAAGTATCAAACATAAATAATCTTGCAGACAAATAATTTTCAGTTGTTGTTGTTGTGTGTGATTATGGCAACGCTACACTAGGGCGATCAGCCAGGGGGGGTGCCTTGGTAGGACTTTCTAAGGGGTTCTAACGCGTATTCACGTTACATCTGGAGAAAACCTACAAAAACTCCGGATCGACAGCCGCGCGATGGGACCCGAACCCGGGACCCTCACACTTCAGCCATCTACCATTTTCAGTGGCAGAACCACTTGTGCCATGGTGAGGCCAAATCATTTTCAGATATAGTTTATTTTTTAAATTTATTTCCAAATATGTACTCGCATGAAGTATGTGGAAATGATGTTTGCAAGCCAGTAGATGAAATCAGGGATGAACTTCAATCTCACTTTTGCAAATTGATAATTTGGCCCGAGGAAGTTCAATCAGAAGAAAGAATGGACAAAAAATGGGCTAAAAATTGAGATTGAGAAAATTAACAGCTGCTAGTGGGAAATTTAAATATGATCGAATGTTATGCTAAGCATATTGACTATACCACACAGTAATGCTGCTTGTGAACGTTTGTTTAGCAGTGTTAAGAAAAATAGAACACTATTTCATAGTTTTTTGTCTAATGAAACTTTGGAAGATATTTTAATTGCAAAAAGTAAACTCAAAGGCCATTGCTATGAGGAAGACTTTGATAAGGATTTTTTAAAAGCAGCCAAATCAGCTACTTATGAACATTTGTACTCTAAAGATACCAAATAAATGCCCCTCCTTTCCTATATGTGCATATGTATTAAAAATAGTGTACTAAATCTGAATAGTAATTTTAAAAATTGTGTTTGATTACATAGGCATATTTATTGCGTTATTTCGTGACACCGTGGTATTGTAAGATTTTCAAAAATTGCATGTTGGCAGGTATGCATTTGTATTTACCCATATTGCTAAGAATTATCATGTAGTAAAAATATCCATTTATATCTTATTGTCATGTTGTTATACTATTTTGTTGCATTTCAATTGTTATAATATATTGGTCACTTCATTTGGAAAATTATTCCCAAAACTATTTCCAGATATTAGGTGATATTTTATAGTGTTGTATATACGTTACTATACAGGAATATTTTGATTCTTTATACTTTAGTGAAATTATATTAGTATTATCTTTATGAATAAGATCCAGTATGTGTTTTGTATAGTGTTTACTTATTTGATTGATATATTTTATTAATTAACTCAGAAAAATAATAATCTAAAGATTCATCTACTTGAATGTGTTTACAAATGTTCGCAACTAGTACAATCTACCATCAGAGCCTTAAGTACTTTCGCTTTTCTTGTGTCAATGACTGTGGACGTTATAACAGATATAAACACTAAACTTTGAACAATGAAGTAGAGACTCAACTGAGCTAATGATTGTTTATATAAGGGATCTTGTTTCCCTTGTGCGTTAATATACTAAAATTTACAACTACTAGTGCTATTATAAATATTATTTTGTATTGAATATTTTGTCATGTCATAATTGTAAGTTGAGAAATTGTATATGCGGAGAAGACTGGTGATCTCAAATGAAAGTCAAAATTTCTATCTTGCTCCGTTCGGGTTGGGTGCCACCGACTTGCAGGCAAGTCGGTTGCCCTCCGCTTGGAAGGGGGGGATATGTAATAATAAAATAAACTTTGCTAATTTAACCTAATTTAATTTAATGTTATTTGAAAAAGCTTCTTTAATCTGTTACTCTTACTGTAAAGTTTGTTTCTCGGCCATACAAATATTACGCTCGGAGACGTTTTTTGAAGTTCCATAAGGAGAAAATTGTTGATTCAGCAGCATCTTCAGTTTTCTGTGGTTTTCATTGCGACGCGCATTTAGAACTCCTGGGTAAGCAGGTGTTTCTCATTTCTTGATTTATAATCTAGTTGACTAATTACATTTGAGAGTAACGCCTTTGTGATCGTGCTGCACCCTGCCAGCAGGCGTAGTAACTAAGGAGTATTTAAGCAAGAGCGCGGAAATTTTGGGAGCTTTTAGAGTTTTAGCTTAGCTTTTAGGAGTTGGAACATGAAGCTTTTGCAGGAGCTTCCAGCTTTAGCTGTTAGACTGCTATGTACTAAGATAGGCCCGGAGCTAAACGGTCGCCGGCCTGACTCCTGCGCTCTGTCCGAACTTTGAAATAAAATATTCAACCTAGAACCCCAATGGAGTCATGTCAATCATTTTAACAAGAATGGCGTAAGGCCCATTCTTTAAATATATGTAAACCGTTCTTAATGTAAATGATTCAGTGAAATATTCAAATACACCTAAAATCAGTGGCGTAGCCACTTGGGAGGGAAGGGGGTCACAACCAAACCCACCCCCATGTAAATTTTCTTGCCTTACAAAACATATATTCGTCACTCCCTTATCACACACACATATACATATATGTGAGTTTGCAGCAGGGTTCCCATTAGAAAAATAAATTGAGGGAGATTTCTCACCCATCCAAAAATTTTGAGTGGGATTTCTGAAAGTTAAGTGAGAACATAAATATTGTTTAACATCATTTTATTTATTTATAGTACAATTTCAATAACACCGATTTTTCTGTTCATTAAAAAATTTTACAGCTTGATCATATGGAAAACTTTCTAAATTGGTATTTCCATCAGCTATTCTAATAAGATTGCTTAAATTTGCACTTGAAAGTGCACTGAAATTTGCACTTGATTTGTTAATGGATATTCAAAGTTACTGAATATTCAAATTTATTCAAAGAATCACATCCAGTTTAACTAAGCAAAAGAATTATTAACTATAATATTTTATCTAGTATAATATTAAAATTATATAAAATAATAAATATTAAATTATATTCTACTACAAAGTTGGTAAGATACAAATACCATACCCCATCGAAAGAACTTTCCAAAGATGTAATGATAAAGAATTATTGACCAATAAGTTAAAACCGATATAGTTAAGTTCAAATTCTTACTACAGTATAAGCTAGATTATCCGGCATTTAACCGGGAATTTTCAGCTGCTTTTTTTTTGGGGGGGGGGGGTCTTCTTAAAAGATTGATTAATTCTTACTGTGAACGACAACTAAACTTAGAACGGAAGGGGGGGGGGGTTGGTCCAAATTTCAAACAACCAGAGGTTATCAATAATTCCATGAATCGTGGTCCATGAATCATGGACAATAGTTCCAATAATTCCATGGCCGCAGTGTTTTGTTTTGCTTCTCTGTGAGCAGCTGCATACATCGAATGTTCTGGAGGAGTCTTTCGTGTTCCTTTTTTCTCTCTTACATATGTAATAGCTTAACGACAAAAGTTGACCTCGTGACATACCCCCCTGTGCATCTTTGAATATGAGCAGTTAGTTGTAAGTCAGCGAGCAGAGTAGAGCTGCGTTGGAGGTTTGGGCAAGCACTTGCCCTTCGGGGCTTGTGCCTCTGTCTGTGCCCATAATATATTCTAATTTTATGTGAAAATATGTTGTTGCTCCTTACTTCAATATTGATCGTGTGTAATTTAACCTAGAAGCCCATGTTGTGATATTGTGATCCTGAAAATAAAAAATTGTCATTATCGTCAATAATCTGTTTTCTTCAATTACGGTGATTTAAGAAATAGTGCATTTTCATTCGTCTTCATCTATAGAGTTCGGAAGGGATGTTTTATTTAGTGCAAGGAATTATTCACACCTTGCATGTTGATGATCGTTTTCTTTTCCTTCAATAAGGATGTTTGCTGCATGCTCAAGTATTCTAGACGTGTGTGTGTTTGTAAGGAAAATAGAAGGAAAATACGTAAATCAGGGAAAAACCCTGTGTTCAACCAATTCATCAAATACTAACCACTATCATCGATCACATGCGCCTTCAATTTTAATTCTCTACGGTTTTGCTATTGGATTTATTTTACAAATACTACCATCTTTTCACCAAAATATTAAAATTATTTTCACAAAAATATCTTCCGTACAGGAGTCCTCAAAATTGAGTTGCGCCTCAGGCCTCTCAAGACCTAAATATGTGACAAGGATGTACACTAAATAGATCATAAGTACAGAGTAAGAAAGAGGAAGAGAAGAGGGGGACAAGAAAGAAATGAGAGATGAAGGAAAGGAAGAATTACGTCATAGTGACCATTGTCAAATATTAAAATAATGAAAACAATTAAAACCTTGGTAAATGGCTAGCTGATCGTAATGAACTACTCTTGGTTTTGAGTTAGGTGACTTACAAATCTGTATGACGATATTGTTTAGTCTGTGTAAGGATCGTCCCACCGCAATTGCAGCTTGGGAGACGGGCCTTTTTGTCGAGTAGGATTCCATAGCCAAACATTGTCACATATGTTGAACTTGTGTCCTGTAGCCTTCGTGTCATAACAAGTCGTCATCTTCTCCCTGTTCAGGTTGATCCGCTCTCAAGGAAAAAGATGCACGTCTTCAAGCTGTGCATGCAGGCCTCACAAATGGTCCTTTTTTCCCTTTTCCATAGTGCTAGCTATGGATTCTAGCCATTCTGAAGTCACTTTATTACAAACTTTTCATCTATTGGATGATCATACGCTTTTACATGTGATGTTATGCTATTATCTTCTTGCTCATTTATATTATGAAATGCTGTATTGTTTGAACTGTTTAAACATATTAAAGTGAAGCTTTTTGCATTAATCATCTTACTATGACAACTCAGAAGTCTCATTCTTGGTGTGTTAATAGAAAAAAAAATACATAAGTGTTTGCAAAGCTTTTTATTTTTTTCATAAAGATTCAAATTAAATGTGTTAGTTTTGCTAGAGAAACCTCTTAATGATACATAATTGTAATGTTTTAAAAGGGTACTGTAAATTATTTCTTAAATGGAGTTTTAAAAATATAAGTGAGTGAGTTTCATATTCCAACTTATCTTATGTAAAATATTTCACAAATACTGTTTATTTTTTATGTGCATGTAGTTGTTATATCTGCCCCCCTCCCTCCCCTTAAGAAAAAGTTCCCTTACTCTCTTTTTTAGGTAATTTGGTCTCTTTTTCCCTTTAAGATTTTTAAAAACTTGTTGCAGGCAATGCAGTTTGAAACCAACCCTAAACTAGTACCAATCACTTAGAACCCACTGATTCTGTAAGTCTTAAATGCAAGTCTTACAATGATTATTTTACAGGGGGCGGGGAAGATAAAACTGATTAAAGAAGCAAATGTCAAAGTTCCCCTACCCCCTCCAAAAAAGAAAAAAAGCACTTGGAGCTAGTAAAGAAACTGAAAAGTAATTTAAAAACAGCTAAAGGTTAGAAAAATTGTTAGATCTCTGCAAGCATGCAGTTAGGAATGGATAAAAATGATTTTTCTGCCTCTAAAATGTCACTGGCACTGGATGATTACATTCTTTAAAAATAAAATAAAAAATGACAAAATTATGTTTTTTTAAACAGAATAATTAAATTAAGTTAGTTTCTATGGAAGCTTCTATTTGAAAAATAAATTTTTTATACTGTATCTTTTAATCTGTTTGTCCCAAATGAATTTACCGTACGAAAAATAAGTTTTGAAGTTTTTATGTAGCATTAGAAGTATCTTGTATTAAGTAAATTTTTTATGTATTACAAATCTCTCATAATAAATTAAATATTAAACTTCATGAAATCAAAACTTCATTGGTGATTTATTGCAGATTTATGTCCTATTAAGTAATTTTACTGATGGGACTTTGAACTGCCATCATAGCATAAAGGATTAAAATTTAGTTTTTATGAACTGTTATGCCTCCTTCACAAAATTTCCTGGAACATTAAAATTGTATTACACAAGCAGATATTTTATGTGTATACAAATTATAACTGCTATGAATTAGTCTGGTTTTTAGTTACACAAGTGAAGTGTTTCTGTTGTATAAAATATAAATTCTATAAGGTATATACTTTTATGTGCATCACCCTAAAATCAATTTCCCTTTCTGTATAGGCTTTTTTTTTTTTTAAACAGAACAAGTCCCTTTTTCAGACAAAACAGCTCCCTTTGGTCCCTTTTATGATTAAAACAACTCCCTTTTTACCCGTAATCGACCTTGAAATTCTGTTATGAGCCCTGTGCCTGCAGATTTCCCATGTACTCTCCTGGCGCATACTAGATCGGCAGGAAGACAAAAATCTCTTCCAAATAGCATCTGGGAATGTGTGAAGCCAGAGTCTCATGGACAGCACTCCTAAGGCCAGCAGGAAGAGGGGAGTTTCTTGTCCCAGTCCTCTTCATTCCTAGACACCAGGAGTGAGATTATTTCAAGGTTGTGTGTAGGATTTAAAAAAAAAAATTTTTTTACATAATTTCTTTTTTCCGCAAGAGACAACCCCCCCCCCTTAATCCCACCTTTCCCCAGAGTATAATTAATATTCAGTTGATCAACTAATCCAAATAATTTTTGCATTGATTTAATGAAAAGGATCTTTTGCATTCATCAATATTGACATCAAGTACTGTCATTGGATGTAACATGTCAACTAACTTAAAGTCGCATCTTCATCATCGACGTGCCATATGAGCTGAGCTACCACTAAAACGCACATTTGCCATGAGAAGAATCCAATATGTCTACTGCGGTCTTAGTTTTACGCAATCAACTTCAGTAGGTAATATGCAAGTTAAAAAATTATCACCAAATTTCTTTATGTTTTTCTATTTGTTTACATTACTAAATGAGCATTTTAACTGATTACTTATTAGTGGAAGACATGAATGTGGTCTTCAAAGTGTTTTTCAACTGTTGAAGACAATCTGTCTGCAGAGGATCATTTTGTTTCTGCGACAATGTTGCTATGTTTCTGCTATGGAGTCTACTGCATTTAGTACATTTACTGATTTGGCAAGTTGATCACTAGTTTCGCATTAAGAAACCATGAAGAAAATGTGGCGTAGAAACAAACCTCTAAGTTTAGCTTCTAATTACACCCTGATCTAAAGGTTGTAATATTGTTGTTGTGTTTGGAGGGAAATAAACACTTTGATTGATCAAAGTTTTATTCTGTGGATATGAAGTAGTATTGCCCATGAAAAGCAAAAATTTTCTACCTGCTTTTCTTACGAATGCAGTCAACCATTATGTCTTATGACATCCACGCCTTCTTATTCAATTTCCATTGTACTTTTAATGAATTTATATTTGTGAAACTCCTTGGTTTTCTGGATTTACAATCACCCTATACATTGCAGCACAAAACTGCAAGACACTGCTTTGAAGATTTTCACCACTGCACTTTTTGCCTTTGAAGCTCATAGTTTTGTTCGACAAACACGATAAAATAGTCTTGTTTTGTCAGCATTCAGTATATTGGTTCGCATCCCTTCCAAATTTTAATCAGTTTCTCTTTCCATTCACTTACAGTTTGGATATCCAGAGTTTTTTTTTTTTTTTTCACCAAAAATCATTTTTTGTGTTTTTTGGAACTTTTCTAACCATCCATTCAATGCCTTAAATTCTGCAATGCCTTCACTTTCAGCAACTTTTCCAGCCTGTTCTTGTATCAGTAGTCTACTCACATCAATATTCTTTGCTGTTATTGAGAAAAACCAGTTAAGTACTGCTGAATCAATTTTACATGATTCAGTCTTTCTAAAAAGTTCAGTTTAGTGTCCTCATTCGAATTTGTAATCCATAATCTTTTAATTTACACTTTAATACATTGCTCACTTGATTTTTACTTATTCCATACCTCTCTGCTAACTGTCTTGGCTAAGTATCTCTGCTAACTCTCTAAGCGGAGTTTTAGTCTGCAACTTCTATCACTTTAACCTTCTCTTTCAAAGATAACCTTTTCAAAAACTAAAAACCATTGCAAAATCAGATTTATAAAACTGTACAATTTTACCTCTGCATTTGCCACATAAATGCTATCAACTTAAAATTACACTCCTTGTTCCATTCTGGTAAACTACTGTCTAAAACCTGTTTTGTCAGTTCCTTTGTTGAATGTTTGCATGTTTTGGGTAAAATCTGCCTCCCTATCAACCCTATCTAGATCTTTCATTCCCAAGTACAATAGAACTGGAATTCCCCACTTTAAAAGGATATTCATCCTCTCCTGACCTAGGATTGGACAGAAAAATTAGATTGCAATTTTGTTGATGAGAATTTTTAATGAATCCCCCCCCCCTAATTCTTGAATTTCACATTTATTTCTGCCACTGTCCCTTATTTGGAGGGAAATACATCACTATCCCTATTGAGACTTGAAACACTATTCCTTAAATAGTGGTGTCCCTTAATGGAGGGACAACTGTATTAATAAAATTTTATACATTCGAATAATGTGAAACATGTTATACTATTATTCATGAAGAGAAAACAAAATTTAAATTACCAAATACCTTTATACAGACAGTCGTCAGCGTTATGCCTTTATTAATTTGCTTAGAATGACTTTCTGGCCAAAATTATTTTTGAGTTAGGGATTTAGGTCTTTTACATTTAAACTTGCTATAACTGTGAAAATATTTAACCAGGACGCAAATTGTAAAAAGTGCTTGCAAATTAAAAAAAAAAATAAATAAATAACAACACGAGTGTTTCTTAACAGCATCATTGACTGGCCACAATTTGTACATTTGGTTAAAATCCCTCCCCCAGGGATGAAATTCTTTTGACTTATGTCTGATTTTCAGACTTTTTCAACGTTTCAAAAAATTCGGGTTTTCAATTTTTTGAAATTTTTTTTATTATTAAGGCTTTATTGTATATAAGTAGGATGATTCAATAACAGTAAGAATTACGTTATTTATTGAACTTGAAATTCAGTTCAATAGAAAAGTATTATTTCTGAAATATTGTTTGCACTTTCTTTCAGACTCTTTCCTTTTTTGTCAATTTCATACCTACTCCCACCTCTTCAAGCATTACATAATTTATCAGGGTTTGTACTCATTTTTCAAAATGAAATTCCCTGAGTTTTCCTGGTGCTTTTCATGAATGTTCAGGTTATCTCCCCTGTGGCAAAAACAGGGTTAACACGACATTGTCAGAGAAACGGAACGATCCACTGCAGACAAATTGTCTTAACAGAGTTGAAAACTGCACTGAAGATAAATCTTATGTAATTGTAATTTTCAATTAACAATGTTTAAATGCCCCCACATCTTTGTGTGTACATGCATGCGCATATGTATGTATGTATGTATGTATATATATATATATATTGAGCTGCTGAAAAAAATTTGTATTTCTGCAGGTTGTTGCAGAAAGCATGACAAAATTCTGCCACTGGGGTTATCGCAAAAAATAAACAACAAAAATTACTGAGTAACTACTTTTTATTTCTACCCCTTTCTAAAGTAATGAAATTATGATAGCATTACGGAAATCAAAATTATGCACCTCCTCAATTATATAATGAACAATGGATTACATTTATTTCAAACATGGTTTCGTATTCAGTAGTTTGACATAAAAAATCAGGAATTATGCAAAAGCTTTAGAGGTGTGAAAAGGAATTTTTAGAACCACATAATGATTGATAGTTCCAAGATAAGTTTTTTTACTTTTGTCAGTATACAAGGCTATTGGTAAAAATTTCAATATTCTTTAGAACTTAGTAACCAAGCAATTCTATGCATAAACAATGACATATTTTACACTATGACTACCATTATACATTGTATTCTAGCAAACATCAGCAGTGTTCCTATACACATGATAAAAGTATTACACAATCCAACTTTGTGCACAGTACACAATACAAAGAGTAGCCGCTTCTTAATTTAACCAATCTTACTGAGAAATGGGAGCAATCACAAATGCTCAGAACAGCAGAGACAAAATGAGAAGCAAGTGTGCCATTCGTCTTAAGCAGTTGTATATGATAGATGATTTATCTTGTATGCATCCATTTCCCGACTGTGTGTGTCCATCATTAAGGAAGTAGTTAGCCATTAAATGGGTGGAGGTCGTAAAAAAAAGAAAGGGGGTTGATTTTCAGGTTTTAAAGGAAAATTACATTTTCCGTGAAATTTCCCTTAATTTTAAGAGCTCATTTTCAATTCAATGAGTTTTCCAGGTTTCACTGAGGGTGTACAAACACTGTTTATGGAAGCCCTATATTGCCTGTTAATAGATTTTTAGTCCATTGTAAGGTTGATGAAATCTGTGACTGCATCAATTCTTTTTATGTGGAATATCTTGACAATATACAAGCGAAGTCTTGTCATAGTCTCTATAATCAATATAATTATCAGATTTGAAAGTTTTGTGTGATGTTTAATGAGTATAATATTTGCAATAAATTATTCATGATTTTCTAGTATAACTTTGTGCTTCTTACTTAAATTTTTCTTTAAATGAAAATTTTAATATTTGTAAATTGCATTCAGTACTGTGTGATTGTTCCTTAGATTTAGAACCATATTCAGTCTTAATTCTGATTATATCCCGTGGTTAGTATGAGTGCTGTCACTCATACTGGTATGTACACGGTAAAAAAAATGCAGAAACGTTACCCCAAAAAATGGGGCAGCTCTTGTAGTTTAAAATTGCGGAAACGTTTCCGAACCATGCGATAAAGTATTTAGAAACGTAAATACTTTACCCCGAAATATGGGTTATGTTTCCGAAATCGAGAGTTCGAGTAGAGCATCGGTAGGTTACGCTATATTTTCGGAAACCTTTCCGCTATAAGTATGTAACGTTTCTGAATTTTTTTACTGTGTACTACGATGTTGTTAAATTGAATGTCACCATTTGTGTTTTCGTCGTTAAAATAAATTGAGGTTTGATAATTAATAAGAAAACTTTCTGTATTTGAAAATTATTTTATTATGTACAGAGATTGTTAATGCAAAGTGCTTAGTTTTGAATCAAATGATCAAGGTTTTCTAAGGAGTACGCCAACTAGAACTAGAGTTGGGATCTACTAAAGATTTGTGTAAGTAATTTATTTCATTTGACGATAATAAAATACATGGAGATATAAGAAAAATCAGCAAAATGTTTAATTGATTAAGTGTAAAATTATCAAAATCAGAGTTGAAAGAACAATATTTCAAGGGACAGATTTTTCTAAATGGAAGATAAAAACTACACACACATAATTACACTAATTTCATTTAAATTATTTATTAACACAAATCAATTGACTAACTCGAGACACACTCCTATCCTTTCTTCTGTAAAACAAAACACGTAGTTTTTTTGGCCACAGCAGATACCGCTACATGTCTCTTCCCAGCACTGAACAGATAGTGTGTTTAGCATAGAAGAGTAGTGAGACAACAGGACAATCTTCATTAAAAAGAAGAAATAGTATACTTTTGGATTTCTTGCCAAATGAAGAAAGGTGTACGAAAAAAATATTAATACACATGCTAAAATAATTATCTGAAACGGTGCAATTTAGGTGACGCAATATTACCTTCTTAAAATCATAATTAGTCAGGCAAGCTGGCAGTTTGGTTGGCCTACCGAGTCTTATCCTCGGAACAGAAATCAGAGGGAGAGCAAATGTCGAAAAGCCTTTCAGGGCAGATTTAAATATCTCCATGCATTGTAAAGATCGTCTTTCTATTATTACGGAGATTCGACGAGAGAGTGATACGGAGTGGGCCCGAGGGGAAAAAAAAAAGCGAAGTAACCTTACGCGTAGCCTTTGGAAGTGCGGGAGCTCATATTTTATCGAGCCACGCTCCCCCAAGGCTACGCATAGTAACTTCATCTTCACCCGGCAGAGTGCTACCACTCCATAGTAATCGGTGCGAGGCAGCCCATTTCCGCGAAGTCCTCGAAGCGTCCCGCCGTCCTCCGGGAGTGCGTGCCTCGCTCCTCTCGGCCGTGAAGGCGGGCGGCGTCCGTTTCTCGGACTTTGCGGGAAGGGGCCGCCGGCGTACCCGATTCTGGCTTGGGCCCGCGTCCGAGGGGATCGGTCATCTACCGGTTGCGGTCACTCTTCGGCCGAGTGATGTCACGGATAATCGGTTTCGGTCAGCCTCACCGCATCCGATTCTAAGCGAAGAAGGCAACACTTGGCTAAGTAAACAACCGCTACGTGACCGAAACGTTTTCGAACGCTACCGGTGCACCACAGATGATTTCTATAACGCGCCCAAGGGACGAGATATATGAGGCTATTCGACGATAGACCACACGACTAGGTCATTTTATCGTCCGCTGCACCTCATTTTGGAACGGTTGCCGAAACGATCGTCCAGTTTTAGCCGAAGAATAATTAACTAACGCCGATTGTCAGTTTTCTTACCAGCTTGGGCACTCAATGACGTCTCGCACTTGATGTCGGTTGACTTTGTACTCTTCGAGGTTGGCCGTGTAAGGATTCGTGACCAATCCGTAATCGAGGGGAAAGTCACCTACTCCAGTAGTTTGATTGAATGCCTGATCCGGGCCGGTTTAGGTGTCGCATACTGTGTATTTGACATGGCTAATCCTGTACCGTGCAGCACTACATGCCTTCGGACGATGCGCTGGCTTTCGGCAATTGCACACACCACTTCGTCCGATCCTCCGTGACGTCGCGGATATTTTTTCCCTCGGCAACTCTGATATTTAGAGTTACGTACTCAAAATCTGTTGCCAAGCTTATCTCCCTGTAATCGATGAAACATTCGACCACACTTAAAACATAAAAATCCTTGGCCTTGCGAGAGCCTCGCCTCCATTGAACGCAGGTATAGTTTCTCTTCACATTATCAAAAAACGCATTGGACTCTCCTACTGCGGTCAGTCTTCCTTCTCAGCTTGGATCTTTGAATGTTCCACTGAGATCCAGTGTTGTTTTTGCGCAATCGCTCCAGTAGATCATTCAAGGACCCATTGAGGGTAACAGAATTGCTCAGACTGTCGTTTGGATGATGACCCAGTTTCCGATTAAAAAAGAAACCCATTTCTCCGCATGCACTAGAAAGTGGGGGAATAAGCACGCTTCACTATACTTATCACAGCACCTGTTGAAACTTTTCTCAATGCGTTATTCCGTAATATATTTAAATTTCATTTGCGCAACATGTCTTGAATTCTGTATAATTTCTAACAAACTTTAAAGCTTTCTATAATTTCAGAAGCTAATGACACTGCTATTTTTCATACATATTATATGCACGCACTTGTTTCTCAATTAAAAAATCTGGAGTGAAAAATATCCTACATTTTGCGAGACGAGACAGACCTGTTTCCAAGCGAAAAGTTGATTCCCATTTGCAAATGCTCATTGGCGTGAGCCGAACAGGGCAGCCCTTTCGTGTCGTATTTCGCTATCATTAACCTATTAAATACTCGTTCTCCACACGGTAGGGAACGAAACTTTTTCTTACATCTATAATTCGAATTGATTACAATGATTTGGAATCTAAAAATAAGCAAAATGATTCTACTCTTGGCGTAAAGTTTTACTCATTAGTTATTCGTAAAGTTAGTACAAGTACTGACCCGAGACCATTGTTAATATTATGACACAAAAACTATGTCGGTGTCATTCGCGTTCAGAAAAAGAAAAGCGTGACGGTTTGCAGCGAAAATTTCAATATATCTCATTTCTGCATCATACTCTTTTTTAGATTCAAGTTTTGCAAGGGAAGAAGAGAACATTTTCCCAAAAGGTGATCGTAACTACTTGTGAAAAAACAGAATCTCCAAGAAAAAAAAAAGTTCTGTTACAGTGTTTTCTGTTGAAACTACCGCGGGATATATTAACGCGACGTAGAATTACTTAATGTTTAGTTAGCTGTGACGTAAGATGGTTGTTGAAAAAGGAATACAACACTTAGTTTCCCGAAATATTTATTAATATTGTGCTTTGATCAATATTGCCCTAGCATATCTACAAACTATTACTTATACTATCTTTTACTGATACCAATACAATAGATTTTCGTTTTTTAATCGCTAATGTTTAATTTAAAAAAACGGCTTAGATCTTTGCCACGAATTTTATATTCTTTGGTGACTTTTATAATTTACGCATTAGTATAAACGATAATCATTTCACTTTATGGTTGGCACTAAAACAGCTATCCATACACTTGCCAAGAAGCTGTAAACACTTGAGTTCCCAGGCGCAAAAATGCATGAGCGTTATTCAATAATGCAATCGTTCTTAGTTTTGAAAATATCGAGTGGGAAAGGAAACCAGACGGTTCCTAGTTGCTTTTGATTTCTTGTCTAGAGTCGACGTCTGTCGGCCAGTCGCGAATGCTCATATTTTTCAGCAAGGAAACGGGGAGGGGAGTTGTGGCTGAGAGAAAAATAAAAATACAAACTGAGGACTGATTCGTCGTTCATGAAGTGAATCCTGCAAAGACTGAAAATCGATCTGCTATGGGGGAGATTATGTTGCAGAACAGTTTAGGAACTTTGCGGGATCCATTTCGATTGACGAACGACTTGACTTATATTTGTGTGGCCCTGAAGACGGCCTTTTTTGTTTCCATACCGAGGCAGTTCGCAAACGTTTTATCCACCGTAACCCTATAAAGTACGTCCCTGACGTTTAAGAGCATAGACCACGTCCATGGCAGTGACGGTTTTTCTCTTACCGTGCTCGGTGTAAGTGACGACATCTCGAATAACATTTTCCAAGAAAACCTTCAACACACCTCGGACTTCTTCGTAGATCAGACCTGAGATACGTTTGCAGCCCCCACGCCTTGCCAATCTCCTGATAGCAGGCTTGCTAATGCCTTGGATGTTGTCTCGGAGTACCTTGCGGTGCCGCTTTGCGTCACCCTTTCCCAAACCTTTGCTTCCTTTACCGCGACCAGACATCGTTTCAGCTCGACGAAGAGTCTAAAAATGATTCTGGTGCCGGCAAACCCCCGTCTTTTATACTCTTCGTGTGGCGTGTGGGCGGAGCCTATACGACTGCGGACCTATCTGCTTGCGCTGGAGAAATAAAATGGCAGCTAAACGTTTGTACACCCCGTATAAATAGGACCGCGAAATTCGGCCGGCATTCATTTGGATTTTTGTCTCTGATATGGATATTTCTTACCTTCCAGAAAGAAGTCTATTTGACTTGAGGCCGCTAATGTCGGCGCTTCCGTCTGTATCGCCCGTCGATATTAAGGAACCTACTGCTCGTGAAAAAAATACAGCCGTTTGTTCGGACCGTTTTTCGCTCACAGATGAAGATATGGAGGGAATTATTGAAAAAATCAAGTCTGCCTCTCGTAGCACCACGTATCAAAAGCATGTTGAGAACACCACACCCTGTATTGCAAACCAGGAACGCCGACATTTAAGATCAGCAAGGGTGAAAATATTACCCTATCGAATGAAAGCAATAAGGGATTTTTAAATCCCATACAGTTTGAAAAAAAAAAAAAAAAAAAAGGCCCTTATCAGGGCCACACAAATGAAAAAGAAAAAAATCAATCAACTAAAAGCATATGAGTATCTGGCAATTTCCTAGCTCCTTTTTGCCAGAAACTTGAATGCATTTTCATTACAGGGGAAATAAAGACTTCACGTTGGAATTCATTTACGTTGTTTTTAATAAGACATATAATTTTTAATAAGACAATAAATGATTCATATGGATTCATTCATATGGAATGATTTATATGATTCATATAGTGAGTAATAATCACACAATTCTTTCAAACTGTTTGTCCTTGGAGAAATGAATTAGTTATTCATAAAACTGATATAAGAAATTTAACTTATACTCGTGGCTATCGTGCGAACGAGAAAAAAATTCATGCATTTAAGGGTTAAAAGAATTCAGTTTTTTCCTTCTCGTATCTTTACTCTTCTCTTTTTTGCGTCTGTGTGTGTTTACTGGATCGTCGTCCATGAAGTGAATCCTGCAAAGACTGAAAATCGATCTGCTATGGGGGAGATTACGTTGCAGAATAATTTAGGAACTTTGCGGGATTCATTTCGATTGACGAACGACTTGATTTCTGTTTATATTTGTGTGGCCCTGAAAAGGGCCTTTTTCTTTTTTTTTTTCCTTTCCGTAGCAGTAGACTTGCGGATTGCGTTCCATATCACTTTATCCAAGGGAGCCGTCCAGTTCCGTCGGACCGACCACCAGGTAAGCTTCGGAAGCCTCTTGCAAAGCCATGACGTAGCTCTGGAAACGGAGATCGGTATTAAAGTCCTGGTCGAATTCCCTGACTAAGCGCTGGAACGGCAGTTTTCGGATCGAAAGTTCCGTGGACTCCGCGGCGGTTTCAGGCCTATGATGATGGGGTTCCTCGCGTCCAGCGTCGGCGCTCTTACGAGCGGATGCCAAATCAGCCATACGCTTCTTGACGTATCCTTTGCCACCCGTCGACATGCGGGCGGTTGCGGTCTGGCGTTTGCGCTGGTACGGCAGTTTTCGGATCGAAAGTTCCGTGGACTCCGCGGCGGTTTCAGGCCTGTGATGATGGGGTTCCTCGCGTCCAGCGCTCTTCCGAGCGGCTGCCAAATCAGCCATACGCTTCTTGACGTATCCTTTGCCACCCGTTGACATACGGGCGGTAACGGTCTGCCTAGTGGCCATCACGATCGGATATGATTCAGTCGGAAGCTTGGGGCCCCATTTATAGACAGCGAAGCAGCTGGCAACACCCCTCCGACAGAACGAACTGCCGATTGGTCGACCGAGTGCACGAGGACGGGCCCAAGAGACCATAAATACTGGTTCGGTTTTTTTTTTTTTTTTTTCACTGTCTTAATTCTTTCCCACCTTTGAGAATATTGTGAATTTTACTACAAGTCCCTAATAAGTTTTTAAAAATATTTTTTCTTCCTATTTTCATTGCTAGAATGCTATATATCCGAATAATCGAGCCTACAGAAACCGAAAACAAGTGCACGCCCACGGGCCATCTGATTGGCCCACGCAAAAGTGTCTTCCCAATCCGGTCCAATGAGTATAAATAGAAGGTTCAAAATCTGTTCCTCATATATTGATCGTCTTTCGTCGAATCAAGATGCCTCCCGAAGCTAGTCGTAAAGCAATCAACTAAAAGCATATGAGTATCTGGCAATTTCCTAGCTCCTTTTTGCCAGAAACTTGAATGCATTTTCATTACAGGGGAAAAGACTTCACGTTGGAATTCATTTACGTTGTTTTTAATAAGACAACTTCCCCTGTCGTTCTGTTTAAATTTTGCCCCTTTTAAATAAAAAATTGTTTTAATTTTTTGAACCAAAGTGAGGGAGGAAAAGAAAAAATCTGTTCGTCATTTAATTTAACTTTTCCAAAAGTTTTGCTTGCCGAATTTTGTGATATTCCTAGGTAAAAGAGATAAAATACGCAACGGGCTAATTTATTTTTTAAATTAAAAAAAAAGAACAATGAGAATATTTGTAAAATGTGCATGCACGGGGAATTTAAAAGAGGGAAAAAAAAGAATGCCAACAGCACGCGGTGTTCCCAGGTGGTCACCCTCCCAAGTACAAGTGGGCGAGTTGTCATATTTCATTTGTGTGGCCCTGAAAAGGGCCTTTTTTTTTTTTTTTTTTTCCTTTCCGTAGCAGTAAGACTTATTTCCATAACAATGAAGGCCTGTAGTTCGTTCCGTACCTCTCTCTTTCTTCAGATTCGACGAGAAAGCGGATTGCGTTCAATATAACTCTATCCAAGCGAGCCCTCCAGTTTAGCCGTTTTTTCTTTTTCAAAGGCCGAAATGTCGGACCCGCGATCAGAGCCGAGATGGGTACGATGCCTCCACGCCTGGCGAGCCTCTTGATAATACCTTGGCTGTTGTGCAGTCGAAACTTAGACCGCGCCTTCTCCCCGCACTTCCTTCCGGTACCTTTACCGCGACCAGACATCGTTTCAGCTCGACGAAGAGTCTAAAAATGATTCTGGTGCCGGCAAACCCCCGTCTTTTATACTCCTCGTGTGGCGTGTGGGCGGAGCCTATACGACTGCGGACCTATCTGCTTGCGCTGGAGAAATAAAATGGCAGCTAAACGTTTGTACACCCCGTATAAATAGGACCGCGAAATTCGGCCGGCATTCATTTGGATTTTTGTCTCTGATATGGATATTTCTTACCTTCCAGAAAGAAGTCTATTTGACTTGAGGCCGCTAATGTCGGCGCTTCCGTCTGTATCGCCCGTCGATATTAAGGAACCTACTGCTCGTGAAAAAAATACAGCCGTTTGTTCGGACCGTTTTTCGCTCACAGATGAAGATATGGAGGGAATTATTGAAAAAATCAAGTCTGCCTCTCGTAGCACCACGTATCAAAAGCATGTTGAGAACACCACACCCTGTATTGCAAACCAGGAACGCCGACATTTAAGATCAGCAAGGGTGAAAATATTACCCTATCGAATGAAAGCAATAAGGGATTTTTAAATCCCATACAGTTTGAAAAAAAAAAAAAAAAAAAGGCCCTTATCAGGGCCACACAAATGAAAAAGAAAAAAATCAATCAACTAAAAGCATATGAGTATCTGGCAATTTCCTAGCTCCTTTTTGCCAGAAACTTGAATGCATTTTCATTACAGGGGAAATAAAGACTTCACGTTGGAATTCATTTACGTTGTTTTTAATAAGACATATAATTTTTAATAAGACAATAAATGATTCATATGGATTCATTCATATGGAATGATTTATATGATTCATATCGTGAGTAATAAAAGTTTCACATAATTCTTTCAAACTGTTTGTCCTTGGAGAAATGAATTAGTTATTCATAAAACTGATATAAGAAATTTAACTTATACTCGTGGCTATCGTGCGAACGAGAAAAAAATTCATGCATTTAAGGGTTAAAAGAATTCAGTTTTTTCCTTCTCGTATCTTTACTCTTCTCTTTTTTGCGTCTGTGTGTGTTTACTGGATCGTCGTCCATGAAGTGAATCCTGCAAAGACTGAAAATCGATCTGCTATGGGGGAGATTACGTTGCAGAATAATTTAGGAACTTTGCGGGATTCATTTCGATTGACGAACGACTTGATTTCTGTTTATATTTGTGTGGCCCTGAAAAGGGCCTTTTTCTTTTTTTTTTTCCTTTCCGTAGCAGTAGACTTGCGGATTGCGTTCCATATCACTTTATCCAAGGGAGCCGTCCAGTTCCGTCGGACCGACCACCAGGTAAGCTTCGGAAGCCTCTTGCAAAGCCATGACGTAGCTCTGGAAACGGAGATCGGTATTAAAGTCCTGGTCGAATTCCCTGACTAAGCGCTGGAACGGCAGTTTTCGGATCGAAAGTTCCGTGGACTCCGCGGCGGTTTCAGGCCTATGATGATGGGGTTCCTCGCGTCCAGCGTCGGCGCTCTTACGAGCGGATGCCAAATCAGCCATACGCTTCTTGACGTATCCTTTGCCACCCGTCGACATGCGGGCGGTTGCGGTCTGGCGTTTGCGCTGGTACGGCAGTTTTCGGATCGAAAGTTCCGTGGACTCCGCGGCGGTTTCAGGCCTGTGATGATGGGGTTCCTCGCGTCCAGCGCTCTTCCGAGCGGCTGCCAAATCAGCCATACGCTTCTTGACGTATCCTTTGCCACCCGTTGACATACGGGCGGTAACGGTCTGCCTAGTGGCCATCACGATCGGATATGATTCAGTCGGAAGCTTGGGGCCCCATTTATAGACAGCGAAGCAGCTGGCAACACCCCTCCGACAGAACGAACTGCCGATTGGTCGACCGAGTGCACGAGGACGGGCCCAAGAGACCATAAATACTGGTTCGGTTTTTTTTTTTTTTTTTTCACTGTCTTAATTCTTTCCCACCTTTGAGAATATTGTGAATTTTACTACAAGTCCCTAATAAGTTTTTAAAAATATTTTTTCTTCCTATTTTCATTGCTAGAATGCTATATATCCGAATAATCGAGCCTACAGAAACCGAAAACAAGTGCACGCCCACGGGCCATCTGATTGGCCCACGCAAAAGTGTCTTCCCAATCCGGTCCAATGAGTATAAATAGAAGGTTCAAAATCTGTTCCTCATATATTGATCGTCTTTCGTCGAATCAAGATGCCTCCCCAAGCTAGTCGTAAAGCAATCAACTAAAAGCATATGAGTATCTGGCAATTTCCTAGCTCCTTTTTGCCAGAAACTTGAATGCATTTTCATTACAGGGGAAAAGACTTCACGTTGGAATTCATTTACGTTGTTTTTAATAAGACAACTTCCCCTGTCGTTCTGTTTAAATTTTGCCCCTTTTAAATAAAAAATTGTTTTAATTTTTTGAACCAAAGTGAGGGAGGAAAAGAAAAAATCTGTTCGTCATTTAATTTAACTTTTCCAAAAGTTTTGCTTGCCGAATTTTGTGATATTCCTAGGTAAAAGAGATAAAATACGCAACGGGCTAATTTATTTTTTAAATTAAAAAAAAAGAACAATGAGAATATTTGTAAAATGTGCATGCACGGGGAATTTAAAAGAGGGAAAAAAAAGAATGCCAACAGCACGCGGTGTTCCCAGGTGGTCACCCTCCCAAGTACAAGTGGGCGAGTTGTCATATTTCATTTGTGTGGCCCTGAAAAGGGCCTTTTTTTTTTTTTTTTTTTTCCTTTCCGTAGCAGTAAGACTTATTTCCATAACAATGAAGGCCTGTAGTTCGTTCCGTACCTCTCTCTTTCTTCAGATTCGACGAGAAAGCGGATTGCGTTCAATATAACTCTATCCAAGCGAGCCCTCCAGTTTAGCCGTTTTTTCTTTTTCAAAGGCCGAAATGTCGGACCCGCGATCAGAGCCGAGATGGGTACGATGCCTCCACGCCTGGCGAGCCTCTTGATAATACCTTGGCTGTTGTGCAGTCGAAACTTAGACCGCGCCTTCTCCCCGCACTTCCTTCCGGTACCTTTACCGCGACCAGACATCGTTTCAGCTCGACGAAGAGTCTAAAAATGATTCTGGTGCCGGCAAACCCCCGTCTTTTATACTCCTCGTGTGGCGTGTGGGCGGAGCCTATACGACTGCGGACCTATCTGCTTGCGCTGGAGAAATAAAATGGCAGCTAAACGTTTGTACACCCCGTATAAATAGGACCGCGAAATTCGGCCGGCATTCATTTGGATTTTTGTCTCTGATATGGATATTTCTTACCTTCCAGAAAGAAGTCTATTTGACTTGAGGCCGCTAATGTCGGCGCTTCCGTCTGTATCGCCCGTCGATATTAAGGAACCTACTGCTCGTGAAAAAAATACAGCCGTTTGTTCGGACCGTTTTTCGCTCACAGATGAAGATATGGAGGGAATTATTGAAAAAATCAAGTCTGCCTCTCGTAGCACCACGTATCAAAAGCATGTTGAGAACACCACACCCTGTATTGCAAACCAGGAACGCCGACATTTAAGATCAGCAAGGGTGAAAATATTACCCTATCGAATGAAAGCAATAAGGGATTTTTAAATCCCATACAGTTTGAAAAAAAAAAAAAAAAAAGGCCCTTATCAGGGCCACACAAATGAAAAAGAAAAAAATCAATCAACTAAAAGCATATGAGTATCTGGCAATTTCCTAGCTCCTTTTTGCCAGAAACTTGAATGCATTTTCATTACAGGGGAAATAAAGACTTCACGTTGGAATTCATTTACGTTGTTTTTAATAAGACATATAATTTTTAATAAGACAATAAATGATTCATATGGATTCATTCATATGGAATGATTTATATGATTCATATCGTGAGTAATAAAAGTTTCACATAATTCTTTCAAACTGTTTGTCCTTGGAGAAATGAATTAGTTATTCATAAAACTGATATAAGAAATTTAACTTATACTCGTGGCTATCGTGCGAACGAGAAAAAAATTCATGCATTTAAGGGTTAAAAGAATTCAGTTTTTTCCTTCTCGTATCTTTACTCTTCTCTTTTTTGCGTCTGTGTGTGTTTACTGGATCGTCGTCCATGAAGTGAATCCTGCAAAGACTGAAAATCGATCTGCTATGGGGGAGATTACGTTGCAGAATAATTTAGGAACTTTGCGGGATTCATTTCGATTGACGAACGACTTGATTTCTGTTTATATTTGTGTGGCCCTGAAAAGGGCCTTTTTCTTTTTTTTTTTCCTTTCCGTAGCAGTAGACTTGCGGATTGCGTTCCATATCACTTTATCCAAGGGAGCCGTCCAGTTCCGTCGGACCGACCACCAGGTAAGCTTCGGAAGCCTCTTGCAAAGCCATGACGTAGCTCTGGAAACGGAGATCGGTATTAAAGTCCTGGTCGAATTCCCTGACTAAGCGCTGGAACGGCAGTTTTCGGATCGAAAGTTCCGTGGACTCCGCGGCGGTTTCAGGCCTATGATGATGGGGTTCCTCGCGTCCAGCGTCGGCGCTCTTACGAGCGGATGCCAAATCAGCCATACGCTTCTTGACGTATCCTTT
The DNA here is from genome assembly GCA_038373885.1 of Cheiracanthium punctorium. NCBI lineage: Eukaryota > Metazoa > Arthropoda > Arachnida > Araneae > Cheiracanthiidae > Cheiracanthium > Cheiracanthium punctorium. The sequence continues at coordinate 176 of JAWZYV010015660.1, read as the reverse complement.
GCCACCCGTCGACATGCGGGCGGTTGCGGTCTGGCGTTTGCGCTGGTACGGCAGTTTTCGGATCGAAAGTTCCGTGGACTCCGCGGCGGTTTCAGGCCTGTGATGATGGGGTTCCTCGCGTCCAGCGCTCTTCCGAGCGGCTGCCAAATCAGCCATACGCTTCTTGACGTATCCTT
>JAWZYV010015659.1:0-501553 GCA_038373885.1 Cheiracanthium punctorium | reverse complement strand
GTGTATTATGTATTCAACATGTACTGTAAATACTAATGCTGTTTTGATATGTATATTATGTTTCAAAAGTTTCAAAAAATTGTAAAGTGAAACTTCAACTGCCGTTGGTTCCCAAATCGATCTTGTGATTCCTGCTTCGTTAAGAATGGTTTGCTTCAGGAGCATTAGAAGTCTTAAACCATGTAGGTAAGCTGCTCCCGATGTTACTTTCCTGAGGTTACAAAATATAACTTTTACAGGATGCCCAACATAACAAAAAGAACACATCCGAAGATCTTGGAGGGCATGTTTTCTTGGAAGAATGAACCGTTTATTATTCGCTTTTAACCAAACACCACTGCCAAAAGCCTGTCTTACACGCGTCGTAATAAAGAGAAGGCCAATCAGATCTTGCCTTTATGAAGTGGTGATTTAAGAGGCGCTCTTCGTGCAAGAATTGCACAACACAAAGTCATATCTCAACATTTTGTCGGTGACAAACGATAATCTAAATTGGAGCGGAATTAATTCTGAATTTTGAAAAATACCAGAAAGATCTATAATTGTTTTTGAAAAGATCTTTTGGAGGAATCGGGTCCATTTTCGAATATGCTGATACACATAATTGTTTTATCTGAATTTGAGATGATCCATGCGTAGTAAACATGCTGCTATTGTATATGGTGTTGGTTCGCGGGATGTATTATTACTGGTTCTTGTTAGCATTTCCTGACATGGAAACGGGAATCATGAACCGTAAAATAGAAACCGTAATTTAAAAATATTTTAAGAATACGTTGTGCGTTAAAAAATCAACTCCAAGATACTAGTACATTTTTGGGGGATTAAGGCCTGCATCCAATCATCACAAAACGTATTAGACAAATTTTGTTACGTATATACGGCCAAGAGCGAATGATAAGCCGTTTATTGTTCATTAATGAATGACTTCACTAGACCTGCGGATTTTTATTTATGGTACTGAAATTTCTACTGTATATTCAAAATCCATCAACCATGGCTAAGTTCAAGTATACCATACGTCGCGAGATCTCTGATATCTACGCTGACATACTGCACTTAAATTTAATTTGTTTCCAGACCTTCTTACATGTGGAAGTGAATACAATATACCAAATATTTGCTGTTATAGAGTTTCAAGTACAAACGAATATCGGTTGCATAATCTAGATCAGTATTTCTCAAACCGTTCCAAGAGAAAATATATCACTGCCTTTGCTAATAATACTCTAGAGTTGGACTTATGCAAGATGCTCCGTTAAATTGTACAGGATGCTTCGTCAAAATTTAAAGACTCTCAAACTGCTTCATCGTAGAAAAACTTCTAGAAACTATGATCTAGATATAGCGTTGAACTCGGTTGTAATGGCATGATACCTTTTGTAGCAACGATTTCCTTTATAGCGTCCAAATTACCGGTACTGTTCAATCGTTAGCCGGAATATTTCAGTGTTACAACCGCTCGCTTATGACGTCAATCGGCTATAGAGTCAAAATTAATCTGGTCGTTTTAACGTGGCATTATAACAGAATGTTTAACTATATTTTTCATGTACTTGCATCGAAGAACACTACCTGTTTGAGAGAGGTTTGATCTCCTTGTGTTAAAAATCCGATTCGTGATAAAAGATGCAAACTGCAGTCTGTTACAAAAGCCATCCTCAGGTGGCGTAGTTTCTTACGAGCCATTCTTTCACATTTTGGGCCTGGGCTCGATTCCCTGCTTGGTGTTAGGTGTTAACTTGTCTGTCCCTTCATAGAGGGTAACATTGGCCACCATGATTTTACACGTTCAGTTTTCGTTTTAAACAATTTATAGAGCTATCAAAAAAGTTCAATGGCCTCTCCGAAAATTCATCATCTGAAGCCGCCCTTGAAATAGTTGGCCTTAGCAATAACTAATGCCTGATGGGCGAGTGTCCGCCCTTGGAAAAAAAAGAAAACGACCAATTTGTTATTATTTTTTTAATGATTTTGTTAAAACGCGTCCAAGTCTATGGTACATCCTTTCAACATCTTTACATACTCTAAGACAAACCTTAATTCCTATTTAGCTTCTCCTAACTTCCCCTAAAACACAGCTCCACGGTAGCAAACTTGACTCATCCATTGCGCATACTTTGTCCGTCAGTGACGCCGTGAGCCAAATCGATTGCGTTACTCTTCCCAATCAAAACAAGCGCGTCAATGGCGCTCGCCCTCTTACGTCGGTGTACCTAACGCCCCCGAATTACTCACTCAATGCGTGTAAACACGGAGGGGGGAGTGGGGGGTGAAAGACACCCGAAGAAAAAATATTTACAAAAAGGAAATAAGTTGAAAAATTGCAGGAGAGAAAAAAAAAAAAAAAGAAGAAGAAGAAGATATAAGGCTCTCTGCTTCCAGCGAACGCAAACAAAAACTCCGGCGACTAACGACCTCGTGTACGCTCTTTTTCGCGCTAAAGAGTTATGATAAAATAGAAAAATAAGAAAGGAGTGGTTGCCAGATCCCGGGAGTTCCTTCAACTCCAGATGGGAGGGGGGGGGGCGACAAAACAAATTATCGTCACCTCGTAAAATGAGAACGATAACTACCGATCGTTGATGTGCAACAGTCCATGTCGAGAAATTCAATTTGTGGACAGATTTGCCCCTTGCTCCTTGTCTGAGATATTTTTACACAAAGTGAGAACAAGAGATAATAAATGATCTGGTGTTGTTAGCTGTACCCTAAATTGACTCAAAACCGTCTACACTTACGACTTGCTCTTTTGTTGATTTATACCTTTGGACTTGCCGGTCGTCATCTGCACAAATGTTCCTGAAGAAGAGTGCCTGAATTGATTAGTAGCGTATGTAGAAGTTTCCCAAGGCGGCGAAATCATCTTTTCATCTTATTATTATTCTCTTTATGTCCCTTTAAGACAAAATTCCAAATACCCAAGACTGCATGTAAAGACTTCATGTTCAAGACTTAATGTAAAAGATACAGTGAAGCATTTCTTTAGGAATACAGATACATGGAGTATGGCAGCTTTACAAAACAAATAGAGAACCCCGGCCACATAAATACCCTGTGAAAAGAGAATAATAATAGTCACTTCTAGTGTGAAATGGAATTCAAAGTATTCAATCTCTGAAGTAAATAATTCAATTTTTTAGAAGCCGAGAATTCACACGAACAGAGATAAAATTGTATACAGCCTGGTTATAGTTACAGATGTGTTATTTGGAGTTCAATTTCTGGACACCAACCAGCGACCCAGACAACGAACACTGGAAGATGGTTGAAGAGAAAGACTCCTGGGTTCTAGCCTCATGTGCGGCTGTCGATCTAACAGTCAGTAGTTCTGGGTGGTTCTCTCCAGATGTAACGAAAAAAGTCCTAGATCTAAGTTTTCTCTCCTTAGGTTGATAATGCTCCTTTAGATTTGCCTTTAGAAAAACCAAGACCAGTTTCTGGAAACTTGCAGCAACTAATAGAAAGAAATTTGCGTTTCAGTGTACTAGAGTTTGTTTCCTATTGAAACAATAACTAGTTCCCGAAATTCGCATTACGAGGAAAACCGGCGTTGCATACTCAATGATATTTAGATACTAAGAAAAAAAAATAAACGATTGGCTGTTGTTCTAAGCGTTATTGAGACTCATTTACAAGTTGTGTTAGATAAGTTGTTCTTTCAACCTCTTCCAAATAGCTGATTTTATGAACAGCATGTTCCAGTGAGCAATGTAGTATATACTATATCGATTTGCCACACGTGAAATGTTATTCGGTCATTCAAAGTGTATAAACTGTCAACGTATCCTTACTGCACCAAGTTTTTCTAATAATCCAAAAGTCACATGGCGTGAGATTTGTTGAACAAGCAGTCTGTTTGGTTACGAATTCTCTTCTGATTATTCGGTGATTGGTGTCTTGATGCACCGCTCTGGCGGTACATGATCTACCTGACACGTCGGACCCTGACTTGTTGGACCTTGAAGAAGATTGCTCCATCTTGTATAAACACAGTATAGTCCGGACACTGACGGAGTTGAGAAATCGAGCAGCTGATGCCAACATGTTATTGGACTGAACAAATGTCTCACTGGAGTGCAATCCTGATACCGTTTCTATCTATACCTTTCATCTGCGAAATCGATGTCGTCAGGAGACTGACGTTTGAGTGGTTTCGCAAATGGCCGGTCTTCATACCGTCCTGGGCACTCAATGACGTCTCTTGGACTTGTAGAGTCACGTGATTTTTCAAGTGAGTGAAGTAGAGTTCTATCTAAATATCATCGTTGAGCGGCAATTACAGAATGCTGGCCGCTCAACGATTCCTGACCAATCTGTAATCGAGTGAAAAGTCACATGATTAAGAGAAGTCACTCAGTGCCCAAGCCAGAATGAAAATTGGCCGTGGTTTCAGCCTCCGAGTGTAAATATGCTGACTATGATGATATGCAGCACCCCTGTGGGCATTTTGCAAACTAAACATTTGTTTAACGGAAACAAATTCCTCTAAACTCTGAAACTTGTATCAGCCAAATTGGGAGCATAAAACCGAAACGTTGCAAGACAGAGTTGGATTTCTGAAAGCTGACCAGATTCCTTGTGAAACTTTATATAAAAAAACAAAGAATAAAGCGGGCAGAAGAACTTACACGGACGAAAGGCCACAGAAACTCCAAAAAAGCTTTTATGACCAAACCTATTGGCTTTCTTCAAAATTAAGGTCTTTTGATTGTCTTAGAGAAAATGCCTTTGATTATCTTCAGGTACTAAGAAAAGACGAACTAGAGATCAGCAGGACAGAGTACTACGGAAGATCTTTTCTAAAAAGGCCTGCTTTCACAATTGAACCAATACTGGCCGAAAAGAATTGCCAGCTGATGTCCGCTAATCCAGTTCCGTTCTTCACGGAGGAATATGGCGTATTTTCACAACAAATAATGCATAAAGTAATTATACACTTTAAAAAAATAATTATTTCCATACATGTATTGTGAAAACTTCCAAGCACGGTATCGGACGTGTATATCTCTCTCAGTTGTAATTTTCGTTCTATGCGCTTCAACAAAATTGGTTTAAAGGCTGCATACGTAAAAGGTGTTGAAAATATTAAGGAAACCGGCTCTGCAGAAGATCGGAGCACGTTAGTCAAGATCGAATGAAAGAATGACAGGAAAAGAGTTATTAAGTGGTTTTGCTTTGAAAATTTAATTAGTAGTATTAACTTAGTAATTTACTTAGTTTTTTTGAGTATTTAATATTACTTTCCAATTTCTTTAAAAGCTGACGAAATATTCACTCCGTAATATTATCAAGTTTTAAAACATTATGTTAATAAATAAATTATCATTCTTGTTATAAAATTGAAATTTTAATTTTAATTTTCTGATGATATTTTGGCGACATAAAATCATTTGAAAAATCAAATTTAGGTACAGTACTCAGTACAAAGCTCATACGAAAAAGCTTTCTATGGACTTTATGATGATACAAAAAATATAGTTATTGAATAAAATTCAGCTTCAGCGAACATAAAATACGTGGTAAATGGTTGAATAAAAGTGCAAAAACATAAAAACAACTAGAAAAATAATAATCTGAAAAATTGTGAAGTACTGTTAATGATCGCATTGTTTAAACAGTATCGCTGTGCTGTTTAATCAAAGTGCAGATTTTGTTTGAGCTACGAAGAGTGTAGTAGGTCAGTGTTTCTCAACCAATGAGGTCCACGAGAAATTACTGTCGCTCCACCTCTATACCAAATTTATTTAAAAATAATCAGCAGCAATTTTCGCTTTAACGAAAAATTATATTTGTATAACACCTGCTTTGATAAATAAAATACATGCTTATATGATGTTTTTTTTTATTTTTGGCTGACGCTGGTCCACAAAATTCTTTCCTTATTTTCGTCGGTCCGTTGAAAAACACTGGTCTGGGCCGTCACCTGCGATAAACAGGTCCCGCACTTTGAAAACAGAACTGGCAAGATGGCGCATTCTGTACTCCCAATCAATATCTGATTTGAGCATCAGTAGACGTTCGACTCAGACCGCTCGTAGCACGTTGTTTTCTGTGCTTTCTTGTGAAAAGTGTTTGTGCCTTCAGTTAGGTCTCTGTTGGATTATTGCATAAGCGTAAAGTTTTCAAAATTATTGGGGGGGCCGGGCCCCTCAACCACATATATTCACATCAGTGGCATAGCCAGGGGAGGTTAGGGGGTCATAACCCCCCATGAAAAATTTCTGGCTACGCCACTGATTCACGTACATATAACTTACTCATACCTGCCAACTACTACGGAATATAATTAACCACTTTTTCTACATGATTTTTCGGCTTAAGATAATAGCAAAATTTTTGTTCTGCGCGCGAGCTGGTTACTATTTTGAAAAAAATTATTAAAAAATTATACTGTTTACAAAAAGTGGTTAATTTTATTCCGTAGTAGTTGGCAGCTATGACTTACTATATATAAGTGTAAATTATTGGAGGCGCTCGAGCTCTATGGGTCCATAGAATGCTACACCTACGTAAGGTAAATATCCATGTTAGTATCTTCCTACCATGTTATAAGTTAAAAATAGAATCAAAGTGAAAAATCCAAAGGAGGAAAAAAAAAACATTTTCGATGACATAGTGCATTTTAGACCCATCTGAACTTTTTTTTCATTTCATACTTTACATTGTATAATCTGATTTTAATTAACCAAAGCCTGTCGAGGGCAGCGTATAGTAACATTGTGTGTTACGTGGCGTCACAATGAATACTAAATCTTGATTGAAATCAAAAGAAGAAAATTTTTAAAAGTAAAGTTTTTTTTAAACGTTTGTAAATGGCGTGAAATCCTTTTTTTTTATGTTAGTATAAATGAGTTTTCTGTATTTAGTTGTAAATTATTGGGTGGGCTCAGCCCTTATTCACAATTTATTGTGGTGGGCTCGTGCCCCACGGGCCCATATAACTCTACGCCTATGGATTATTGTACACATTTTTGTTAATTTATGAAGAATATAGTTAATGTATGTAAATTTAAACATAAACAAGCGATAAAGAATGTTTTGATGTGTGAAATAACTTTGAAAAAAGAGTCATTCTTATCAGGGTATAATAAGATTTAATTTTTAAACTAAAGAGTTAAATAAATCCACTTAAAGGATGATGAATTTGATGTAATAATTTCATAAAATGGATATTTTTTTCAAATTAAAGTTGTAAGTTCTTATGAAGAATTTTTCTACTTTAATAAAGGTAGTTTCATGTGAATGGATATTGTATTTACTGTTGAAAAAGAAAAAAAAGTGAGTTCCATTTCGGTCAAAACTCATTCAAATGAACGCAAAGCATTGGACTTCGGAGTCGGCCATTTTCAATTGCTATGGAGACCTTTATTATCGGAGGTTACGTCCAAGCGTATACACACAACTATCAAGCAGACACCAAAGCTCTTTCCGATTTCTAGATCTTTAATCGGGGACATGATATAGTGCACATATCAGAAGAACATATAAATTCCATGGCAGCCGATGCATATCTGGAGAAAATAGAACACAAATCGACAGATAAATCGAAAACATAAACCTTTTTCAACGTAGTCGAAAAGTGCTAAAAGTGAAGGCATTGAAAAATGAGCGGCAGCGATGGTTAATGTCTCTTTCTACGTTCTTACAAAGCTAAGAAAAGCTTTTATAAATGTGCTCTCGATTCAGCACACCAATATTTTACACCCTGAAAAAGTAACTCCCCCCCCCAAAAAAAAAAAAAAAAACCGCCGAGGAACGCTGCTGAAATTCGACAATGAAATACGGCCTCATTTTTCAGCCTCACCACACTTTAATCGAATCTCCTTTTCTTTTACAAAAATGATATTTTTATTTGCACTGCCTGTCAAAAATAAAGTGCGTTTTCCTTCGGGTGAAGAATATATATAACCATAAGAAGGATCAATTGGCGATAAGAAAGTGTGAAATGGAGCTGAATGGGTTTTACGTTATGCCAAAAGGAATGTCAAATACTGTCAACGAATTTCGATTTAAATCTTCTTTTACGAGAAACATTTTACGCTTTAAGCGTTTGAAAAAAATCAATGGCACTCGAATAGGGTTATCTGATCCATACATTTCTTCTAATATCTTTAGCGGATTTTTATCTGTTATTTTATGCGATATTTTGACATTTATTATTTGTATATGACATCCAAGGATATTACATGCAAATGTGAATCTATTTACTTATATTTTGTTTCTCTATTTGCGCAGATTTACTAAAAAAGTAAATATATCCCCGCCCCTTTTTGTAATACAGGGTGGTCTATAAAATAGGGTCAAATGTTCAGTGCCCTCTAGCGAGTAAAGTTTTGGACGAAACATAACCAAATTCTATGGGTGTATTCAGTGGACCACGGAATCTCCACATTTAAAGGAAAAAAAATTAGTACCGAAATTCGCTACTAGGGGAAAAGTTGGCGACGTTTGCCGAATTGAATGCATTAATTACGTTCTTTGTTGTGATTATGAGTGTAAAATTAAAGAGTGGGACAATTCTCATCATTCTTAGGCCAAGTGGCTAAGCGTGGCTCTTACCTACAGAACCATGCTTTTTTAGTCAATCCATTACCACCAGAAGGAGAATGCCTTCGCCGCTCTTCGTGAATTTCGGCATTTAAAGAAGTTACGAAAGGGAGCAAATGTATAAAAAAGTTAACAAACATGATTGATACAGGTTGAAGCCACAGGAACTCTAGCACAGCAACCAGGATTGGGGCGCAAAAAGCTGTTAATCTGCCAATAATTGGAAAAGTTGCAATCGCTTTAAATTAGTTGGTGTCACAAAGATGAGAATTCTTCCCGCCTTTCCTTTTATACTCATAATCTAAACAAGGAATGCGATTATGCATATTATTGCATTCTATTCGGTATACAATGCTAATGTTTTCATGGTGGTGAATTTTGGCTGTAATTTTTTTCCTCGAAAAGTTTTTAGAGAAGTACATTTTCTCAGAGCTGCATTCAAGAGTAACAAAGTAAGTCAAATTTCCTATGTCAGTTTCATGATTAAGTATTTTTCTCCATAAAAGTGAATCATATCATATACTATAATAATTTCTCATATTTATTTCTGCAATGTTTTTTTTTTTTTTTTTCAAAAATTATTTACTTTTTGACAGAACTAAAGCAGGAAATTTGGCTATTACTCGAATACTTATCGAGTGAGTGTGTTTCCTCGATTCTTTTTCTGTTGTTGAGAAATTAAGAATCATAGTTTCGGTAACCCATTTTATCAAGCCAAACTTTTCTAGGGCGCACAATAAACACCTTTTTTTTTTTTTTTGTACTTACTAAGCCTGGCGTCAGTATTTGACATATTTATTGTTACGTTGATACCAATAATCAATGTAGCAGTCAAAGTTACCGATGATAAGCAGCTTTCGTTGGAACACTTCAGAGAAAAATCAGCTAGATAAAACAGTAACAAGAAGAAATTTTTCGTCGACATGCTTCATTTTTTTCTTTTCTTTTCGAGTTTTCAATTGATTCTGCGGATGATATTATTTTAGAAATGAAAACAGTTATTCTTAGAGATGAGACGTGCACAAGAAGTTCTTTGTTTAAACGAAAGTGTAAACGATAATTTTATGTTCTCTCTCTCTCTCTTTCTCTCTTTTATGTGCATCTCACAAAAAGTATTGATGTTTTTAAGATTGTTAGTGTTTTTTTTTCTAGATACTCCTGTTCCTATGGCTGAAACTGCCAGCAGTATGGAAAACTACAAGAAGTATAGAAAACTTGATAATTAGTTAGAGGTGTGCCAAGTCAATTATTTATGAAAACGCTTAACTCTCTAGTGTTCAAATTTATTTATATGCCAGGAGAGGACAGCTCGTGTCACTGAATGTGTCGCTTAGAGCTACATATACGTCCTTCCCGGAATTTCCCGCCAAAATTTGGAACCTCATCACAAGGTGGGGGACTTCTGAATATTGGCACCCCTCGGAAACTGCTAGCGACCGCCGAGAGGACTTTCGGAACCACGGATTTAACGTGCACGTACACCGCATGTACACGGTGGTCTTTAGTGGTACGCCGGTATCGAACCCACAACCTTCCGGTTACGAGTCCAACGCCTTAACCACTGGGCTACCACGGCCTCTCGTGTTCAAATTACACTCATGTCCATAAATTAAGGATAATGAAGTTCAGGCAAAGAAAGAGAAAGAAGCAAAACAAATTTGACTTATTTGTAAAGTCTATTTATTAAACAAAAAGTAAAGAGCAAAAAAGATGCTATATGTTTGACATAATTAATAAAAATTGCAAGTTTTACTCCCTTGACCAAATTTCAAAAAAGAACCTATTTACAAAAAACAGTATAACATGGTTAGTAGGATGGTTAATACGGAGTATGTCTCCCGGACGATGCAATACAGGCCTGACAACGCCTAGGCATGCTGAGTATCAAATGATCAATCTGATCTTGGGGAATATTACACCACTCATCAAGCAATGCACTCCGAAGTTCCGGTAGACAGGTGGGAGGGGGTTGACGGGCTGCAATTCGTCGGCCAAGCATATCCCACACATGCTCTATTGGATTCAAGTCCGGTGAGTATGCTGGCCAATGCATACGGGTGATATCCTCCGATTGAAGGCATTCGTCTACAATGTTTGCACGGTGAGGACGGGCGTTGTCATCCATAAACACAAATTCAGCACCCATGGCGCCCCGAAACAAACGTACATGTTGTTCCAGAATGACATCCCGATAGATGTGGCCTGTCATCGTTACACTCTGAACATGCAGGTCAGTTCTGGAACCAAGAATAATTCCTCCCCAAACGAGCCATCCTGCACCACCGTAACGGTGTCGTTCAATGGTGTTCTCTTGGTGGTAACGGGTACCTGGCGCTCTCCAGATGAATGTCCGGCGAGAATCAGACTCCAAACTAAACCTGGACTCGTCGGAAAACATCACACAAGACCACTGTTGCGGTGTCCACAATGCATGCTCCCTACTCCAGGTTAATCGCAGGCGACAGTGAGTTGCGGTAAGTGGAACACATCTGACAGGCCTTCGAGCATATAGACCAATGTGCCCTAAGCGTCTGTACACGGTCTGCCTTGAAACTGTCGTACCGGTAGCTGAAGAGAGCTGACGAGACAGGCCTGATGCTGTACTCCGTCTGTTTCTTTTGGCAGTAACTTCCAAATAGCGATCCTCATTCGGCGTTGTAACTCGGGGGCGACCTGTGCTGTAACGTCTACTCACATTACCATCATCTTGGAATCGTTGCCAAAGCCTGGAGATGACCCTCTGGGCGATTCCAAGTTCCTCGGATACTTCCAGCTGGGTACGTCCACATTCCAGTCGTCCGATAATTCTGCCACGTAAAACATCATCCAAATGCCTCCTTTGTGCCATAACATATGCGGTTTTTGCACTGAAAGGCTTTCACAGCGCTTGTGAACAATTTTACTTCTTTGCCACCATTCCTTATATACCCCTCTCTTACACTCTCGTCATTATGACGTACCATCCACGCCATCTGGTGGTTTCCTGTAATTTGCATATTCTTCTTCAAGATGTGTGTGATCATTCCACAGGTGAAATTTTTATTTTAGAGATCAATTTCTGTGTGATTCTGAATTATCCTTAATTTATGGACATGAGCGTAAAAATCCCTTTTGTTCCTCATGATTGGATCTTATTAGCACTTGGGTGCTATTTCTTTCGAGCACGGGATTTTTGTCTACGTGGCGGGCCGTGGTCACTTTTCCGTTTGATGCATGTTTTCCGCAGAGTGATTTGATATTGCTAAGGGAAACATGGACTACCCCTTCAGATGATTTTCAAATACCAGGATTCACTTATGGGTCGAACGGATAGACAGTGGTTTCCAAAACAGAAAGCCGTCTGGACTTATGATTTTTATAGAGGAAAACTTTATAAAAAGAATATGAAACACTTTACCCGTGCCTACACGAGCCAGATCAATGGTGTTCAAATGGTCATTGCATAGATTCAAGATAAAGTGAGATTTGCAGTTACATACGCTAGTCCTCAAATTTCTTATGAAGATAAATTAGACGCTATATATTCGAAACGTTACTGAAGGAGGAGGATTGTAGGACTGTTTTAGTAGGAGATTTTAACATAGAATTAAATTCCGATCAAGGATCCGATTTCATAACTGAAATGGATACTTCAGATTTTCCAATACGCACTCATCCAAAACATTTCGCCACTAGGGGCGAAACAACAATGGATGCAATTTTCAGCGACAAAATTATGCGAACAGCAGTCTATAGGAGTATTACAGTTATCATTTTCCTCCATATGGCAGAATTGATTGACTAGATTTTTTAAAAAACTGAAATTCTTCCAGCCGAGTGCGTACATAAAATCTGGAAGAACTTCAGATTTTTTTTTTTTTTAAATTTTTAATGACTTGTATGAGTAAATGAAAAAAGGACTTTTTTTGACAACATCTGGCTGTTGTCAAAAAAAGTCAGCTGGCTGTGCCCGGTCAAGCCGTGTCAAGCTGGGCACAGCCAGCTGTTGTCAAACCCGTGTCAAGCTGGCTGTGCCGAGGTTCCTTTTTTCAGAGTTCCTTTTTTGACAGCAGCCAAAAGGGTCTCTAGAATTGTGGCACGCGATGAACGTTTCGATCGTCCGCCATCTTGCTGGTAGTTAAGTTGAGCGATGGCAACGGCTGCCCTTTTTTCAGCATTGGGAAAGGGTTGCACATCAAAGTGTTAAACTTCCACTAAATAAGATACAACTCAATATTTCTTTCTATTCATCATCATCATTCTTGGAAGCTTTTATCGCATGATTCACACACTTTTTCTTTCACCCTCGTCTCTTGGGCGTTTTCTGTAATCCCTTGTTTGATCTACCTATCTCGTTTTTATTTATGGCGAATTTCTGGGAGCAAAAGAATGGAACTGTTGGCGAGATAAGGTTTATAAGCTCCCAAAACTCCATTATATTTGGGGAGAAGTCTTTCTATTTTCAGAACGCACTGTTTCTCAGGGCTAGATCATTCCGGTATGTACGCATCCGTGAGTGCTGTGCAATATTCTAGAAGTTTTCTTTCGGATAATGGATCAAAATACAAGGACTGGTATCATAATAGTAAACCTCAGATGTCAAATGGTCCTATATCAAAGGGCGCTTTCTCTGCTAGGGATCTTTTTCGAGCTGTATATGTAACAAGTACGATTTTTTTAGTTTAAAGGAAAGAAAAGACTTCCAATTTCTTCTCCATTATAAAATAGTAGGGTTTGACAGTTTTTGCGAAAGAAAAACTGTATATGAAGTTCATAAAAAATATCGCCAGGCTGGATTCAGTTTTGGGAAATTATGTTTTGTCGCTTAACTTGGCAATACATTGCCAAAAATGGCCACTACTGCGAACTCACAACTACACCTCTTTACTGGCAACCCTTTCAAGCAATGGATAAAAAACAGAGTTTCTTCCAATTTTCTGAATGAAAATACCATCAAAACTTAACCAAATGAATGTGAGATGACATATACAGTACCCCCCCCCCCTTTCTAATAGAAAAAGTATATATCGAAATCGGTCCAATTGGTAAAAAGCAACTCTGAACATACATACAAAAAGGAAAACAGAATTTGGCTGCGTTTCGACAAGGCTGTGTGTCTTACGTGAATACGTGTACGTAACAAGTAACACCGTTTTCTTTGAGTTTCATCGGGTTCAGCAAATACATCAAGTATACGAATAATTAGGGGAGAGCGGGGTACAGTGAGTCGCTGAAGATATTTGTGGTTCAGTGAATTGTTTTCAAATGAGAAAATTATTTAAAGTAGCTATCAAACAACTTAACTCTGTGAAAAAAGTTAAAACATCTCACTTTGATTGTGGCGGTAAGAAAAAGCCATTTTGTTTTCTGATCATCTGCATGAAATTTGAAAATACTTTATATTATTACACTTGAAATTTGTCAAGTAAATATGAGTTACGTGATATGTTTATATAGTCTAAATTACCGTCTTTTCTATAATGTATTTAAATGAATATTTAACGATTTGAAATTTTGAGGTGAAAAATAATACATTTGTTCATTTGGGGCACACTGGGTCACCTGAAATGGGGTACAGTGAGTCAGTGACCCATTGTGTCCCCATTTATATATTTATTGTCTTCCTGTAAGTTTCTCACTTTTTAATGCTTGGATGATCTAAATTTATCTAAACAATTCTCCCACACCAGCCACTGAATCTTCAGTTTTTCAAAAATATGTAAAAACAGAAAATGACGCCAGATATGGTAAAAGCCTTTTCCTAACTCTGCAAAAAAAGATTAAACTGAGAGACAAACTACAAAAGTCAGAAATTCTGAAAAGTGAAAATCACAATTCAAAACGAGACGACTGAAAAGAAGAAAAGTGAAAGACCTAATGATATAAGCAGTAAAGAATTTTTTTTTTTTTTTTATCAATTACAGGAATAGCTCAACTGAAGAAGAATGATGAAATGAATCTTCTGGTGAATCCGACTTTGACGATTCGGAGTTTGAAGATGCAGAAGGTTTTAATGTTGCCGTTGGGGATGCAGTTTAAAACACTATGGAAGTTGTAGTTTAAAACACTATGGAAGTTGTAGGCGAAAATGAATTTGTAGTGCACCAAGTGAAATTAATTCAGCCAGGTTAAACATTTATCTTTGATGAGGCAGACATTTATACAGCAGGCAGTAAAGATATTGTGAGAAAGTTGTCAAAACCAAATGCATTGCAAGGAACTGAGAGAACAGTGACAAAGTTGCCTTTTGCTGTACATTTTCAGTTATAATGTCTAATATTCATTCTAAAATGACAGTTTTTGATATAATGTCTTAAAAATAACTATAAAACTAACGTTTTGTAAAATAACATTTTGCGACTCAAAGTGATATTATATCTAAGTAAAACCTTTGATTTTATTAACAAATTTAGTGTGTGTATATTTTACAACCATAAAATTAACATTTCCTTATTAACTTTGAGCTACTTTAACACCTAACTTAGTACTAAATATTGCCAGGAAATAAAAAAGTTTAAATTACTCACTATCAAGTGAAAGAAAAATTTTTATTGCGTTTCTCGTTAGCTGACCCACCGCACCCCATTTGTTGACCCAGTGTGCCCCTTTATGGGGTACAGTGGGTCAACAAAAAGTACTTCAGAAAAATGGTTTTTTATTTTACAAAAAATTTTCTTTCAATTGAACAAAAATTAATTCAGAAAACATAATACATTAGTTTGATATTCTGTTTAACAGTTCTAAAATTATATTTAAAAAACTAAATTTGACCCACTGTATCCCCGTCTCCCCTGCTGTGCTATAACTTTATTAATGGTAGGTCTGTAGTACGAAAAAGCCGCAACAAATGGCATACACCCTACATCGAAATTTCTGGTAAACTTTAAATCAATACAGGTATTACTGGCGTTGTTGGAGAGGTTTCGATGTAAGACAAACTCGCTGAGCATGATTTCGAGCAACGAGCGGTCCTGCGAGATATCAACATGAACGTCTAAGACCATCATGATTGGTGTAGTGAAATCTGGCTCGTATTCGATTTCTTTTACGTTCTCTGCACTGCTTCACTCTCATATGGTGTTTTACAGGTACCACTGGATTGCTCTTGAGAAGCCCTTTCCAACCGTAAACGTTACCTTATTTCGATTTGGGTTTCAACGAGCATAGAACAACATTTATTATTTGCTTTAATGTTTTACTTTAACATAATATCTATTCACTATAACTGCTTCACACTAGTGTTTTATATACGAGATCCTGACGAGAGCTGACGATTGAAATGCAAACATTTATGTGAAGCAGGGAAACGACCTCAAAATGGCGGCGCTTCCCTCTCCGCCGCAAGCGATGCTTCACAGTCCTCACTCAGCATAACGAATTCTTTGATTCTTTAGCTATCGAGTGGTACAATTAAATTTTGGATGTAAATGATAGATAAGCAGCTGCAACATCAAACTATATCCATAAGCGTAAAGTTTTCAAAATTATTGGGGGAGGCCGGGCCCTACAACCACATATATTCAAGTCAGTGGCCTAGCCAAAGGGGGGTGTTAGGGGGATCATAACCCCCCCCCCCATGAAAAATTTCTGGCTACGCCGCTGATTCACGTACATAAAACTTACTCATAGTTGCCAACTACTACAGAATATAATCAACAACTTTTTCTACATGATTTTTCGGTTAAAATATAGCAAAATTTTTGTGCTGCGCGCGCGAGCTGGTTACTATTTTGAAAAAAAATAGTTAAAAATATACTGTTCACAAAAAGTGGTTAGTGGTTAATTATATTCCGTAGTAGTTGGTAGCTATGACTTACTATATATACGTGTAAATTATTGGAGTCGCTCGAGCTCTATGGGTCCATAGAATTCTACACCTATGTAAGGTAAGTATCCATGTTAGTATCTTCCTATCATGTTACAAGTTAAAAATAGAAGCAAAGCAAAAAATCTAAAGGAGGAAAAGAAACAAACATTTTCGATGAGATAGTGCATTTTAGACATATCTGAACTTTTCTTCATTTCATACTTTACATTGCATAATCTGATTTTAATTAGCAGAGATTGGAGCCAGAGGAGGGCAGCGTATAGTAACATTGTGTGTTACGTGGCGTCACAATGAATACTAAATCATGATTGAAATCAAAAGAAGAAAATTTTTAAAAGTACAAGTAAAGGTTTTTTTTAAACGTTTGTAAATGTGTGACATACTTTTTTTTATGTTAGTATAAATGAGTTTTCTGTATTTAGTGGTAAATTATTGGGTGGGCTCAGCCCCTATTCACAATTTATTGGGGGGGCTCGAGCCCCACATAACTCTACGCCTATGACTATATCCCCCAATTTTGTTATCGTGCGTTTTCTGAATTGCTTCCCACTATGGAAGCAAATTTAAAGACGTTTTCACGTCAAAAATATTCTGGAGGATTAATAACCTTCTCCTTTATGAAGTCGGTTAATAAGCAACCTATTGGCCAATAGAATAATTTTTATGTCTCCTAATGAAACCTATTCGCATTTCATCTTTGCTCGCTTGAAATAAATATTCCATTTTCAAAATTACAGTTACCAAAGTACCTGAAAGTTGCCATTTAAGTTGTTAAATTTAACAATCCAATAAAAGCTGAACTTATTTCGTGAATTCTTAGATTCGAAAATGAAAATTCTTAAGTGCATGAAACAAATGGAAAATTAACTTGCCGGAGGTTTAAAAATTACTATCTGATATAAAAATTATATGTCACGACCAAGATAACTTCACAGCCTTTATGATTTACGTTAACTTGGAAGAACTCTTTTGAACATGGGTAAATATCGAGGATAGGTAACATCTATGGGGTTAAAGCTCTCAAAATGGCTGGGATTTTTCCAACAGTAGTGGGCAATTTCAATGGTTAGCACATTATACTATGATGTCACAGGTCCGTGTTCGACTTCCGGTCCGGTTTAGACATGGTTGACTTAGCAATTCATCCTTTGAATGGGTTGATAAAAGAGGAGTGGACAGAGATTGTTTACGGGACTAAACACTGGGTACTCCACGTCAAGCTGACCATCTAACAAAAGCATATGCTTTCATAGTCCACAGCTCATGGTTGCGAAGGCATGGTTGGGTAGCGCAGACCTTGGCCCACGTTAGGCTGTTGATCCATTGAGTTTAATTTAGCTTAGTAGAGGGCAGTTTCTCTGGGGCTTAGTAAGCAAATGCGCATGTGTGACTCAGGATGATGTCTGCATACAAGTAATGGGCTACGTGAAAATGTTGCCACGCATGCGAAGGAAATAAAATGCAAAAAGAACTAGAAATATTTAACAATTCCATTTTAAATGCGTTAAATTAATGTTTTATTTGTTTAGTATTTATTAATTTTCATTTTCCGAGTTTAAAGACTAGACATCACTGCAGTTTCATTGGGCTGTTGAATTTAGTAACTTTAATGGCAACAATGAGTTCTGATTTGCAAAAAAAAAAAAAAAAAAAAAACTTCGGTCTAATCTAACCTGATAGTGGGGGAAAACTATTGACCGTTTGATTCCGCCGCTCTCAAATAGTTCTTTCCCTTTTCCCAGCTTTTTACAAAACTAAGACATTTTTCACCTATTAGGTGCTAAAATGAAGTGTATGTTATAAAATAATTGCATATATGGGTTAATTGAATGCAATCATTAAAAAAAATTAAGAAATTAAGTCAGAAATAGATGTAACGCCTTCCCAGTCGCTTGACCAATGATAGATCTCTTTGTGCTGGCGGGAATTTAGCACTGCGGTTTCGCTTTGTGATTGTGTTGCTTTGTGATGTTGACAGCCAAATACTTGGAAGGAGAAATGAGTGTCGGAGCGATACATGCGGAGGGTAGTGAAATGGCCCCTCTAGCCTCCTCCTCCGCTATCATGTTAGTTTTGCCCCGAGTATAGTTACACATAATTCTTGTACATAAGCTAGTTCGTTTTTTGAATCGCGTATATCATGATGCCACAGATGAGTCACATACGCCGGGCTATCTGAATGCCTCGCCAAGGAAGGCTGTCATTTTGATCGAGTGGGAATTGTGATGTCACTTTGTCTTTCTTCGGTTGTCTTTCATCCAATTTTACTGCGATATTTTTCAACACCAAACTTCCCTTTCGAATTGTTCGTTCAACGCTGCTGAATGCATTTATTTGTCTTTTATCATACACTTGAATAATTTTTTTTTTCGTTCGGGAATTCCAAAGGGGTGTTACGTGGTGTTCTGTTATGTATACTGTTAAGTTTAGCATCGAAAACGAGGCTCGCTGCCACCTTTAAGTGTTCCGTATTAACTCTTCCAAGACCCCCTTATACCGATGCTCCAAACCTTCCAGAGTTTCGAATGATCTCAGTATTCAGGCTCTTGGGTATTTTCTCCATAGGCTTGCATTGAATAGTCTTGAACTTTCTGACAGGGTGTTTCAGAAAGCATTCCCTAATTCTGAAAAGACACAACAGCGAAACAATGAAACACGCAAAGGTGAAATAATTCGTATGTCGGACGGACATGTCTGGAACTCGTTATAGTCAGATTTGCAGAAATGGTTCCAATAACGGCTATCAGGTGGCGTTACAAGTGCATGAAGATTTGAATAGTACTTAGAAGTACAGTTCATTCTTCAGTCCGTTACATTGCTGACACGTGTAAGGGAAAGTTCCCAGAGGAAATGCTTCAGTCAAAGACGTATTTAGGGGGGAGGTCCAGGGGGTCCGGACCCTCCCGAAATCTGTATTTTTCTTACTAAAATGGTAATGATATAGTATTTTTGTGTGAAAATCTGACTTTTTTACTGTTTGCAACCCCCCCCCCCGAAATTTTCGGCCTCCCTCAAAATGTTTTTATTTTATTTTTTTTTTTTTTTTTTTTATACGTGCCTGACTTCAGTGACCGAGTCGTTGCTCTGAATTATTCTCGAGTGACAGGCACTTGGTCCCCATATTCCCCAGATCTCAATCCATGTGACTTCTTCTTGCGGGACTACTATTAAGACACTGCTTACTCTAAGAATCGTCAAACGTCGGAACAGTCTTACAATTTCATCTATGAGACACGTGCATTCTTTCCAGAAGAGTCATTGCAACGAGCGACCTCGAACTTTACCCTTCGGTTGCGTCATCATGTTATTGCTCTTAAAGGTGGCCATAACGAAATCATTCTTATATGATTTGATCTCGGTTCACGAAGCACGCTTCCATACACAATTTAAAAAACAGTGCTCGGTGACTGTTGCACCCTCTGATGTTCAATCTTGGAACGATTTCTGCAAACTGGAATATAAGAAATTCCAAACCTGGCTGTCCAACATACCACTTGCTTTACCATTCCGTCTCTTAATGTTCAGCATTTGCCAGCAGTTTTTGCCATTTCAAAGCCGAGGAGTCCTTTCTGAAACACTCTGTATGATTCTTCACGTAAAGGCCTTATTAGACGGGCATAATTTCCAGCAAGTTGTTTGCCGCAACCAATTGCGACAAACCTCTTTCCTGGAAATTTCCTTCAGTTATCTAGGGAACGGTAAACTCCCACTTTTTCATTCAGATGCGAAAAAGTTGCTGGTTGCTAGCCAATCATAGTGTGTCCTACCTATTTCTACGTCATAAGTATGATGGCGAATCTCTGGCGTTTGTGAGCACCCACAGAAATTGTAATCACAGTCGAGTTTGTTTACTAAGGCAATGCTCAGCTGGGTTTATCGACTTGTCGGAACCAGTTGCTGCAACTGGTTGCGACTACTAAATTGCTGGAAATTATGCCCGTGTAATCAGAATTTTAGTTATTCAGAATGAAGTTAACCCTTTTGGTAAAGGACGAAAGTTTAAAATTGTTTTCTTTCCACGATATATTTCAGAAAGTTGTGCATATGGAAGGAAAATTGGTTATCAATTTTATCCACCCATTTAATCCAAGTTTAACCCAGTGGCGCCTTAGAATGTCTCAGAAATATTTTTCATAGAAAGCTGGTGAGAGGTAATATATAGATTTGAATGTGAGCTTTTACAGCAGTCATTGTTTTCATCTGTAATTTGTATAGATGCAGTTGATGAAACGCAATTTTTCGACGGGACTTTTTTCACTTCGAAAATCATTGGAAGGCGGTTTAAGTTATTTAATATTTATATAGATATCTCTGACCTTTTCTAGTGGAAATTTTGTGCATCATCTAATTAGTGTGTGTGGTACATTTTACTTTTTTTTTTATACAAGGACCATATAAAAATTTCAATTTTTGTATTTATTTAGATTAATCTCCTGAAAATTTTAATCAATAGCATAAAATTTTGTATTTTTTTTAAATTAACTTTGTATTTTATTGTATATGTCTATGACCGGCATTTAACCCTTTGAGGCGCAACCCTTTCCCAATGCTGAAAAAAGGGCAGCTTTGCGCACAGCCACCTGTCGTCAAAAAAGGAGTCTCTCGATCTGTGGCACGCGATGAACGTTTCGATCGTCCTCCATCTTGCTGGTAGTTAAGTCGAGCGATGGCAACGGCTGCCTTTTTTTCAGCATCGGACAATCTATCCATCTGTTCTCGCATTCTTCCATTTCTCAGCAGATGTCAGTGCTGTTAAAAATAATCGTGACAATTTATTTACGGGAAATGACGTGCTAAAAAGTAAAGGATTCTCGGGGAGAAATGTCACCCGCAACTATTTTTATAGAAATCCAATCTATTCTTCGTGACTGGCAACACTCAAAACGTCAGAGTTTGGTGTTCCCAGAGCGGGAACACTGCGCGTCAAGGGGTTAAAGAATAAATCCCTAGGACAGTGTTTCTGGGACACCCTGTTTATATTAATACATAAATGGCAGCAGAAAACAGAATTAGTACAACAACAACAACAAAAAAACTAGCTAAAATTATAGTAAAAAGATAAAATAATTAAAACTTTGTAAAATAACACGCAGAAAAGGTACTTATTAATCTGCACATGTGTTTGCACATGTGTTCGGAAAGATTTCGATCTTCATCAACACCAGAAGTCCATACACAGAGTGGGACAAGGGAGTATACAGATTGATGCCTTTTATGTGTTACTTTACAAAGTTTTCAATTTTATCTTCTTTTATGTGTTTTTTGTTGGAATTATTTTGTTTTTTGTTGGAAGTTTTTGAGCATTGAATAGCCGTATTTCCAGTGTTTAGGCGAATTTTACTAAATAATTTTTAGTTACAAATAAAAACTATATTCGGATGTGTAATTCGGACTTTAAGTAAGTTTTCATTGAGCAAGTCTGTAAAATTGTATATTAAAATGGTGTTCTCTAGTATGGAACATTTTTTTTTTCACTTTAAAATACGCTTTATGCAATAATTTCTCATTAAATATTAATTCTCAGTACGTTCAAGTAGTTTCTTCATTATGAATAACAACAGTTTAAAATTCATAATTAAAAAGTATTATTAGGATATATATTTTCTAAGTAATTTTTAAAAGATCATGAAAAGTATCAAAAACCTCCAGACCTCAAGATGTTAATTTATTTCGAGCCAATGCCCTGAGGTTTTTTTTTTTCCCAAGCATCATGTTAGTGATGTGAGGCTAACCAGTCCGTCTCACCCAAGCACTTGGCGTCGAGAGCGAGCGTATTACAGTTTATTACCCCCTGCACATATATATTTCAAAGGTTGGCGCCTTTCGATTGAAGTGTTGCCAAAACACAGCCAACAAATTTAATATGACTCTTTGAAGCGTTTTCGTACCGAGAGAGTTAAGACATAACACGTCTCCCCCTCCAGACCAGTCCATCATTCGAAAGATGCTTGCTGTTGGCATAAATAGCAAGCAAACACCTCAACGCAGGATTATTATTTTTTTTTGTTTGTTTGTTTCTTCTTCATGAATATTCGCTGAAGTTTTCGAAATTAGAGAATTGCTAAGACGTAGATGTTATATGACGGGGTTGAAAGGAAGACAAGCTTGTTGACGCCAATTTTTGAAGGGGTAACGGTGATTTAGCTCTTGCTTTTAAACGGAAAATGTTTGCTAACTAAAATTATTTCATTTAAAAATTTTCATTTAAAGAGCTGGAAAAATGCGCTTTATTTAGGCAAAATATTGATATTTTTGGGACAATTTCATTATTTACAATATACAATACAAAATTAAACGAGTATAAACAGCTTGGAAGTCAAGTGACCAATCCTCCCATATTATATGGGGCAGTTCCATATTTTGAGGTTTTATACCGTATTTAAAAGCAATCCCGTATTTTCCCATGTAGTCACCTCCAGATATTTTTTTTTTTTTTTTTTTGTAAAGAACAAAACTAAATTTGTCAATGTAAATATATGGATGTGGAGGTGTAAGACGAAATATTATAACATACTGAGTATAGATTTGCATTAAAAATTAATTCGAAGTTTAAACACTGTTATTTTTATCTCATCCTGTTATACATTTTAAAGATTTTTTCCTTTTAGTAAAATAAAACAAATGTTTTTAATAGTTATTTTAATCTAAAAAATTTGTTAATTAAGTTAAACAATGTACTTTTTCCATACCATATATATATCTAAACGGTCTGGAGTTTTGGTAGATTTTCTCCAGATGTAACGTGAATTCGCGTTTGAACCCCTTACAATGTCCTCCTGCCAAGGCACCCTTAATCCTTGGCAGATCACCCTAGCGTAGCGTTGCCGTAATCACAGAAACAAAATATATATCTACAAGGTGATATCACAACATAAAACCTCATAAGTACATTGTTGATTTCAATTAAACAATGCTAATGTACAGGGTGGCCATAATTAAAATGCAAGTGTTCAACGGGTGCTGGAGAGAAAACTACTAGGAATAATTCAGTGAAACTTGGTATCTACACGTTTCAGAACATGCGCAAGTCAAATATGTAATAAAAAAGATCGCCTTTTTCACCCGATAGATGGCGCTATATCGTGTTTCAATGCTTATAAACGTCATATATGCAAATTTTAAGCCCATCGAACAGTGTAAAAACAAGACCACATTGAGTAATGGTCAATCATGACTCTGAATAAGAAGGAACGTGCATAGTTAGTGAAGATATTCTATCAGAATGGTAGCCATTATTCAGCTACTCTGAAAGAATACCGGTGTATGAAACTATTCAGAAGAGGTCCAATGAGGGTCAATGAGAGTAAATAATAGTTTAATTGTTTTCCAAAGCGTCTTTATGAATTGTTTAATTTGTGATCGTAATTTACATTAATTTTTGATTACATGTTACTGCAAAAATTTAATTATTAAAGCGAATTGTATGTAATTTTGATAAACTGTAAATGATGTTTTATATTGTTTGTATGCCTCTTAGAATGTCACTATGCTCTGTCTATCGGTTTTGGAAATTGTATTATGCCACCGGTGAGCTTTGAACTACGGTACAGCGCCATCTATCGGGTGAAAATGACGATTTTTGACTTGCGCATGTTCTGAAACGTGTAGATACCAAATTTCACAGAAATATTCTCGGTAGTTTTCTCTCCAGCACCTCTTGAACACTTGCAGTTTAATTATGGCCATCCTGTACATGCAATACAGAATAAATTGATGCATGTGTTTTTTTCTCTACACTTTTAAAAAGAAGAAAAATTATTGCATATATATGTTTCTCATTTTTTATTCTCTTGAATATTTTTTTCTGTAAAAAAATTTTAAATTTTAAATCAAAAAATAATTTTATGAGTTGTATGTTCTTATTTTATTTTTTGGCAGTTTGAGGCTAATAAGATAGAAGCATTTGTTCTTCTTGTCAAGCTTTCGCCTCTATGTATTAAGGTACTATAACACCAGTAAAATCTTACCTGTAAAAAAAATATTTTCAGACATTTACAAAAAGATTAATCCTTTGGCAATTAAAGAATGGACTTTTTCATTAAAAGAAAAAATCTAAATATTTAAATGCTTATTTTTGAAACTATGGATAAGATTATTTTTATATTTCTAATCAGGGTAAAAATAAGATTATACCTTTAACCAGCCTTTTTATGCCTTTTCATTTTTAGACTAAAAGAATAGTCTCGAATTTAGATATGAAATTTATGATTTGCCTTTCTCCTTAAATTTTATAAAATTGATTAAAATTGAGCCTGTTTTTCTTTATTGAATGTTTTTTGTTATAATTAATCATTACATAGTTAATTATATATGAGAGCTTCAGAATTAAAGCAATTGATTTGTTTTGTGGTTAAAATTTAACAGTAAAAATTGTGCGGCACGTGTCGTAAATTTTACTGGGTAAATTCGAGCTCACGCACTTCTTCTCTTTTGTTATCTTTGTGAATTCTCATACCTGATTTCCTCAAACATCTTAGACAGAAAATATAAGTAAAGAAAGAGCGCATCGAATTTTGAAGGTGTTTAGAGTCTTGACCAACAGCAATTCTAATTTTCCTTGAAGTGTTTGTTCCAATACCAGTATCAATCTTGAGGGGGAAAAAAATTTGATGCAGATAAGAAATCTTCACTTTTGTATATTTATTAAGGTGATAAAATAAAAGTGGGGGGAGGGTGTTAAGCCTGCGATTGTTTTCCCTTCCACATTGTATTAAAAAATAAGCTTTTTTTTATAAACAAGTTTTTTTTTAAGAAGAAGAAACGGTCAAAAACGTCCCGCAGTGGTCTGGGTGCTAAACTCCGTTCCCATTAGAACACGGCAAGTGAAGCAGCATCCAGCCTGGCCATTGCTTGGGAGGGTCAAGTTCCTCTTGGTACGATTACTGCGGGACCGTGTACGCTAATGGGAGCTGGTCCACGTAAAATCTGTCGCGGCTCCAACCCTAGTAGCACAACTAGTTCAAAAAATGTTCAAATTACGTTGGAAACACGTTTTTTTGACGTTAAAAAACGTGTTTTAAACGTCTTTTGGACTAATTGTGCTACTAGGAAATGTCCTCCAAGTTGTTAAACGATACCCTGGGGGTGCCGATTTCAGGGGGTTGGTCCCCCCCCTCTGGAATTGGTTCAAAATTAGGGGACCACGGAGCTAAATCATACTTCCTCCCACTGGGGCCCTAAAAATAGAAGGCGCACCCCCTCTGCCCATCGCCTCCCTTCGGGGGGGGGGGGACCTAGCACCGCCGTGGGGGCATCAGAAACTTGATCAAAAACTTTTTGTACTGATATGCTTTTAAAACAAATATAAAAAAATAAATAAAAGAGGTCATCGCACGGTACATCATACCATAGACAAACTCCAAAAGCCCCGCCAAAAAAATTTCAACGCCCTATCTACGCGTTACGCTTGACGCCAAGCAGCCAATTACCGTCCCGTTTGCATCTCATTACAAGCTACTCCATCTTTCGAAGTTGAACTCGTTGACTTTTCGAGGCTTTTTAATCGAAACGGGGCATAACCCTTAAAAACAAAAACATTGCAGCAAGTCTCTTAAAAAAAAAAAAAAGAGACGGAAGAAAAAAAAAATGAAAAAGGAGAGATCGCCACAGATAGAAAGTCGTGTGTCATGATCATCAGCTTATCATCGCCTCTATGAAACACTAATGAGTAAGCTCCAGAGAGATCGGCCCGCGCGATATATCTCCAGAAAACGAAAAGAGATAGGAGAAAACCACGCAATATCGTCTCCACTCCACAGAGAACGTTGTTTCGTTTTCAGCAACTCCAGCGACCCATCGCAAAAGGCGACACACGCATATAACTCTCGGCGATAAATCACGTAGAAAAACCGTTCTTAACCAAAAAGAAAAAAAAGCAAGGGAAAAATAAAATACATTTAAAAATAAAGAAAAGAGATGCGAAAGAAGTGTGGTGTGTGTACACGCCTCATTTCAAGATCCCAGAAAGCCAGTTGGATTTTTGAGAACTAACTTTCCCCATGATGACATATCGGCGCGGTAGAGAGAAAAAGTTTCTAAAACCGTCTTGCACAGGAATCCCATCTTCTTCCGTGAAGCTCAAGGGCTTTTTGACAATGTTTTTGATGGCTATATTTATTATTATTACAGTTTCTTTCTTCTTCGTCGTCGTCTATCGTTCATTATCTCCTTTGGAGTTACAGTCGGCTGCGCGATAAATTTTCGGTTGTTGCTTTGACGAACTTCGAGGAACAAGCCATGCGGCAGCTCGCCGCGAAAACGAAGTTAAAGATATATCCCCCGGATTGGCAAACATTTTGAGTTGTTATTTTGTCCGTTTGAGTTTGAATATCTTGATACGAAGATCTGGAATATGAACTACTGCAGTAATTGCCTTGGTATGATAGCATTTGTTGATGAACTTTCGAAAAGTTTATCGTTGCCAATCTTCCCGCATTTCAACTTCTACAGGCAGTGGTGGATTCAGAATTTTTTTTTTTTTTTTTTTTTTTTTTTGGAAGAGCTAAATTTTAAAAAAGCTTATCCTCGCTGCTCCTCAGAAAAAAATGCAATAAAGCAAAATTAGTCTAACAAATGTAAAAGTTTTTGGGAGGGCTAATTTATTAAAAAAAAAGCAATTTAACTAATTAAAGTGTATAATAGTTAAGGCAGAATGCTAACTTTTAACAATCTCTTTTGTGGGGAGCTGACCCCTGACACCATCCCTAGATACTCTACTGCCTACAGGTTGTATTAGTCAATTCTTCCTGTGATTTACAGGGAGCCCCACATTGGTATATTGAAAACTTTGAGGGATTTAGAATTCTGTTCACTGACCGCCAGTTTTCTACGTAATACAACTACTATGTTCGCTTTAAAGCTGAAAGTGATATTCAGAGCTGAATTTCTTTTAATCATTGCTGAGCGTAGCTGTACGTGAAGCTTTCTCACAGAATTTTAGCACTTGGTAGCTTGTTCCTCCGAGACCGCTTATGTGATCTTGACCCAATTCAGCTCAGTGATATACTGACAGTGACGTAGATGGTACGGAAGGAAGGTGGTTGTGATCAGTCTAATTGCTGAGGAATAGTTGCTGAAAACATTTTTCCGATTTGATAGCTAATTCCTTCGTGACCGCTGACCCGATTGACCAATTTCGACACGATGATAGTGACCATGGCCTATAGTTGGTACTGAAACGTGTGATTGTTATAATCCAACCATATCGTAGAGGAACAATCACTCAAAATCACTGAATCTAAGTGACTAAATTTTGCGGCAGATAAAATTAAAAAAAAAAATCTTAGTGTAATAGCACACATAAATGTTTCTTATCAAGAAGATGATCACTTCGGCCATTCCAACAGGTCCACCTTTCATAAGTTGTAACAAAGTCCAACCATCCACATAAGTATAGAACATCCGAGTTCTAGCTGTTCTACTTTTAAACGGATAGTTGGACTATTTTTGCTTCTTTTTTAATAGTGTGCATTGACTCGGAAAGAGATTTTGATATGGATTTATTTTCAGGTTTAAAAAGGACAGAAATAGGAATAAATGATGAAGTAATTGCCAATTATGAGGAAGAATATGTTTTGGACAAATTAAAGACCTATGTGAAAAGAATGAAAGTATAGAAACGGAATAGTTTACTGTACTATAAGTTACTTTAATGATGATGACTGGGCCTTATGGCTGTGGCTATGGCCTGAAGACAAGATTTAGTCTGTAGAAGGCCAAGTGATAGAAAGAATATGCCCTCCATCAACCATAAATTCACGTAATGTTTTCACGGTAGCAGCCATATTCAAATACAGATGTGAAATGTAAATAATAGTTTGAGTTTTGAAAATTTTTCGTAAATTGTCTATTCTATGACAAAATATACCAGTAATATTTTCTTTTGCAATAATTTCTTGATGTTAGGTGTCAGCCCAAGACCTTTCGGGGCCCCGGCTAGAGATTTAAAAGCGGTCCCTTACTGGAAAATTTAAAAGCAATAGAACATTAGGATATGTAATACTTTAAAATTAGGATTACATACCTAAAAACAATATTTAACTATTTTAACCCTTTGGGGCGCAACCCTTTCCCAATGCTGAAAAACGGGCAGCCGTTGCCATCGCTTGACTTAACTACCAGCAAGATGGCGGACGATCGAAACGTTCATCGCGTGCCACAAATCTAGAGACCCTTTTTTGACGGCAGCTGGCAGTGCCCGGCATGCCAAGGTCTGCCCTCACGCCACTGTAAAGGAGTGAAATTACAAGGAAATAAATAATCGAACTTACTCTGGTATATTACTCTGATATATATCAAATTACTTCAATTATAAAGTAGTATTCCTGTTTTTGGGAGGCCTCGCTAGGGCCCCCTTAGGCCGGAAGCCCTCGGCGAAAGCCGACCTGGCCAGTCCTTGCCTGGTCAGCCCCTTAAAACATGAGTGACCCAGGGCACGTGCCCTGGATCCCCTGCCGTAAATCCGTTCCTGAGTAATAGGGCATTTCTGTTGTATTAGGATAGTTTAATTTTCTTGTTACATTTGTGTGCATGTTCTTCGAGAGCAGGCAAGTCAAGCCAAATCATTGGACTCCCACGTTGCTAATTGAGTTTAAAAAAAAAACATAAACATATCTCTTGAGCATTTTATTTTCCTCAACCTTCTCGGAACCAGTAAAAATATTTCATTTTTTCCCCCTCCTTCTGCAATTTAGCATACCGTAACTACTATTTCCATGACAATGGAATCTGCGGCATAATTAAGCATGTCTAATCGCTTTATAAGTACGCCGTAATGAATATTTTCAGGAACGAAAAACAAACACAACAATAATGTATAAATTCCCTCCACCCTCGCCACAGAAGCAACAAGTAGCGTGCCCCTGTCTGCGCTGCTTAATAAGTCGTTAATTACCAGCGCGATCCTACGATTCTCGAGAGAAAAACAAAAACAGACAGGTAATTTAATTACTTCGCCGGAAAGAGGAAACTTTCATGGAATCTAATTAGCAAAGAACCTTGAAAAATGAAAAATAAAATAAGATAAATAAAAATTCTTCGGAAATTTTTCTAGAAATGCCATAAAAGAACGAACGACGAAGACGAATGAAGTCACAAACACATACAAAAAAAAATGATTTCGCCCCCTCCCGAGCATTGTTCTTGGAGTGGGGAGGAAAAAACGCGACGAAAAAAAATTTTTTTCTCGTATTCTGTGCAGTAATTATATTTTCTGGTAGAGTGTGTGTGCTTTTTGGGAGCTATCATTACAAAGGTAGGGACGAGAGACAATTCTGAGAGATGCCAGCATCAAAACACCCAAACGCAGGCCTTAATTACACTTTTGGAAGGGTTGTAATGCCTTTTGGCGGAGCGTCGCCAAACGGCAAGGCCTGTACGTTAACGCCTGTGCGTTAAAAGTAATTTTTTTTTACTGCCATTCTTAGCAGTGTTCTCACAGATATGTGCACGTTGTATGGAAAATCCGTATGCTGAGAGAAAAAAAAAATTATGATAAAATATCAGATGTAATGTCCTGTTTTTCTTTTTTTAAAACGTTAAATTTAAACTATTAAACATTTAACAAGTTTTTCATGGCAAAGTAACTGTGCTTGAACAATTGATTGATATTTGTTACACTTTAATCCTTTAGCGCGCAGTGTATCCACTCTGGGAACACCAATCTCTGACGTTTTGAGTGTTCCCACTCTGGGAACACCAAACTCTGACGTTTTGACTGTTGCCAGTCACGAAGAATAGATTTGATTTCTATAAAAAAGAGTTGCGGGTGACACAGCTCCACGAGAATCCTTTACTTTTTAGCACGTCATTTCCCGTAAAAAAAAATGGTCGCGATTATTTTTAACAGCACTGACACCTGCTGAAAAATGGAAGAATGCGAGAACAGCTGGACAGATTGCCCAATGCTGAAAAAGGGCAGCCGTTGCCATCGCTCGACTTAACTACCAGCAAGATGGCGGACGACCGAAACGTTTATCGCGTGCCACAGATCTAGAGACCCCTTTATTGACGGCAGCTGGCTGTGCCGGCTGCCCTTTTTTCAGCATTTGGAAAGGGTTGCGCCTCAAAGGGTTAAAGCAAGAATTTTTCGTATAACTGAATTCTTTTTCTTTCAAGGAAGATATGTGGAAAAAGGCAGGTGGGTCGTCCACTCTCTTTAGAAAGCAAATTTCAAAATGTTCAAAAATTGATTTTTAGGATTTTGTGCGTGTTACAATTTACAGGAAAAAATTTTCAGGTATCTCTTTTTTCTTCGAGATAGAGAGAGAAAAGTTTATTTTGGACCTTTCTACTCTCTCCAGGTAGGGCCTAGTTAGCGAAAAGTCCAACTAGGCCTCAGATTAAGGTCCCCAAAACGATCAAAATAATTTAAGCATAAAAAAAATTAATGGCAAAAAATTAAGAAATACCGACTGATGTACTGACATACGAAAAAAAAATTACATTCCGGTCCCAGAAATACTAATACAGTCGAGCACCTCCTATAGCAACTTCAAGAAACCAAAGCTTTTTGTTCGCTATATCTATCGGGTGATTCGCTTTATTCGAATCTTTAAGAAATACGTTCGTTATTCCGTAAGTTTGTCATATACTGTGTTCGCAATAACGGAGTTGGACATCACACACCGGTTCAGACCCTTGTCATTCAGATTTTAAATTTCGCGAGAGAAAAAGTTTTGGAACCACTGCCGAAGTGCAACATGCTGAACAAAAATGCCGAGGAAGGAGTGATTGGCATATGAATGAATGAAATTAATGGATTAATCGATTATTAAATCTATTCGAATCAATCGATTTTAAAAAATTTATTCGAACGCTCAGCACATAGCATTCGAATAGCATTGTTTGAAACGATTAAACGCGAATACACTTCGAATTGTGAAAACGGTAAATTTGCGATTAATCGTGAATAAAATTCGAATAGTGAAACGATTAATCGCAGATACAACTCGAATTGTGAAAACGATTAATCGCGAATACAATTCGAATCGCGATTCATCGCGAATACTACTCGAATAGTGAAATCACCAATATTCACTATTCGATCAATCGATTATTGACACTATTCGAAATTGATTAATCGGTTATGGAAATCATTCAAATGGCACATCACTACGAGGAAGTCACTAACATGGGAGGGAGCGGGAACCAACACAGTTCTTTTTTGCGTGCAGCGTTGACAGACGTATGCCTATGAATTGCCATTCATTCCACAAAACGAATGATCTATTAATATCGGGCATTTCCTGTTCTCCCCTTGACACAGAAGTTATAATATAAGGATTGATTGCCTGAGAGGCCCGGGCATGAAGTTAGCACCTGCTCGGTCTACGGGAGGTCAGGCGCAAGGAGCAGGAAACAAAGAGTTGAGCGTTACACAGGAGTTTTACATAGTAACGATTTTCATGTCAGAAATTGCTTTTTCGTGAATCATCGTTTCAATAGTCCTTCAGCATTGCCGAATCCTTTATGGCCAGAAAATTTTATTAATTAAATATAGGTACTCCCATAGACAATTTTAAGAGCAATTTCAGTGGTCTTTATGAGTACGAAAAACAAGCGTTGACTCCTAAAAAAATTAATAAAAATAAATGAAATGACTCCACTTAATTTTCCAAACACTTGATCTTTACCAAGCGCTTAAATAAATTTGATTTAACCCTTTAACACGCAGTGTTCTCGCTCTGGGAACACCAAACTCTGACTTTTGGACTGTTGCCAGTCACAAAGACTAGATTTGATTTCTAAAAATATAGTTGCGGGTGACAGAGCTCCACGAGAACCCTTTACTTTTTAGCACGTCATTTCCCGACAAAAAAATGGTCAATGGTCAATTATTTTTAACAGCACTGACATCTGCTGAAAAATGGAAGAATGCGAGAACGGTTGGATAGATTGGCAATGCTGAAAACGGGGCAGCCGTTGCCATCGCTCGACTTAACTACCAGCAAGATGGCGGACGATCGAAACGTTCATCGTGTGCCACAGATCGATCGTCCGCCATCTTGCTGGTAGTTAAGTCGAACGATGGCAACGGCTGCCCTTTTTTCAGCATTGGGAAAGGGTTGCGCCTCAAAGGGTTAACTCAATAGGATGTAGTGTTCAGGCACTAATGTTCTTCAAATAATTTGAGTGTATTAGCTGCAATGTATAAAAATACTTTTTTCTAGCCCAAATTAAAAAAAAAAAACTGCGAGCCCTATACACTTACCAAAACTTATAAACTGTGTAAGATAGTGACCTATAATATGTGTATCTAATTTGAACTTAATCGAATGCATCCTATAAATGCTAGCGCACTTTCAAGAATTTTCACCCATAGGCCGTAATCTTAAAGAATTCTCTTTTGTATTATTGTAAAAACAAACTACAAGTCCTATACACACCAAAATCAATACTGGCTGTCGAATAATCAATACTCAATACTCAATCTGATCAATACTCAATCGAATGCAACTTTCAGGAGATATCGTTTTGACTCATACATAACAATATAAGTCTACTATATACGGAGGCTGACTCGCTTGACAGTTTAGTTTACGTATCATGACATCTAGCTATGGTGCAGCACAGGCGCTTCTTATAGAACCTTTATTTTTTTACATTTTTATGCCGCCACTAAAAATGGTTGGATGTGCAGGCCGCAGCTGTTCAAACAAAAGCGGAAAAGGTTTTTATTAGTCAAGAAGACAAAAATTGATTGTTAATTGTCGACGAGACCGCTAGAATTCCAGTGCAAACGTAAGATTATGTGAAGTAAGTGTTAAAATAGTGTGAAATACCGGGTGATTCAAAATAGATGTTAAGGCGATTATTTTTCAAACCGTATGTGATCGAAACATACTTCCAATTAGAAAAGTTCGTCAAAATAAGAGTAGCTTTCAGATATGGGATTTTTTTAATGGGGGTTGTAGACATATTAAAGTAGTAGATTTAATTTTGATACGGTCCCTAATTTCCTACTCTTTATATTTAGAAGGGTGTTACTCTTTGCCTAGGAAAATTAATAAAATAAATCTCGTGTCTCAAAGTGAAATGGTTTCCAGGTATATCAATTTGAAAATTTTGGCATTGGTCGCCAAGCAATAAGGGGATGTCTCAAAAGTGAAAAAAAAATGAAATTACTTTTCAACTGACGTTAATTTATGTTAATAGTCTCTCGATAGACACACCCCAGCTAGAAAAAGTTTGCACAAAAAGTGTACAAAATCCGAACGTATTTTGGCATCCGAGCGTATTTGGCTGCCCTTTTTTCAGCATTAGGCAATCTATCCAGCTGCTCTCGCATTCTTTCATTTTTCAGCAGATGTCAGTGCTGTTAAAAATAATCGTGACAATTTTTTGACGGGAAACGACGTGCTAAAAAATAAAGGATTCTCGCGGAGCTCTGTCAACCGCCACTCTTTTTATAGAAATCCAATCTATTCTTCGTGACTGGCAACAGTCAAAACGTCAGAGTGGTGTTCCCAGAGCGGGAACACTGCGCGTTAAAAGGGTTAAAGGACGGAATTTTTTCGTTAACAAAAAAAAAAAAAAAATAGAAAAAGAGAGTGAAAATTGACTACGCCTTTTCCAAACTGCACATAATTCCGCAGAAAACGCGCCGCAAAAATAATGTAAATCACGAGCATCATCGGAGAGAAGGTGGTGAGAGGCACGTCGTTCGGCTAGTCACGTACCGGAAAGGTGCACGCATCGTCGTCGTGCCTCTCGTGTTTCAGTTCTTGTTTCTTTTCCGCATGCGAGAGAGAGGGCAGGCTGCAAATCTCAGATTGATCCGATAGGGATCTAAACAGCTGCGATGTCTGATTGAATGTCGGAATCGAGATGTGCAATAATAAAGCCTGCCGAAACACCGACTGTGAAAAACCATCGCACACTATATTTCTGAACACATACTACTTAACTCTTTAACGCGCAGTGTTCCCGCTCTGGGAACACCAAACTCTGACGTTTTGACTGTTGTCAGTCACGAAGACTAGATTGGATTTCTATAAAAAGAGTTGCGGGTGACATAGCTCCCACGAGAATCCTTCTCTTTTAGCACGTCATTTCCCGTAAAAAAAAATTGTCACGTTATTTTTAACAGCACTGACATCTGCTGAAAAAGGGAAGAATGCGAGAACAGCTGGATAGAGGGCCCAATGCTGAAAAGGGCAGGCGTTGCCATCGCTCGACTTAACTATAGGAAAACGGGTAAAAATGTAACATGGATCAATTTTAACATTATTCAATTGTTAGTAACATATGGAGAGAAAAGTTAAAGAGTTCTAACTTTCCTGCATGGGCAGATGATTGAACTATTAGCAGGTGAGGAAGAGTAGACCTTTTGTATCATTCAAAGCGAGAATTCTGAAATACTTTTTATTTATATGTGTTCTTTTATTGATTTTCATTCTTTAAACACCAATTTTTAACTGTTTGTGTAATTCTTACAACAATAATTTTCTTTCAGTGATGGCAGTGAACACGTTAAACCGAAGTTTGAAGTTGAAAGCAAAGCATTAAAAAGACCCATATCCCTTGAAAATTTCTGCAAATACTGATAAAATGCTTTGCCACACTTTCATCTGGATATAACCCTGACCTCATGCCTGCATCTGGGATTAACGCAAATAACGGGAAAAGCTCTTTATTTCATCTTCCGCTGACTCACTAAATTCAATTAACTCTTTAACGCGCAGTGTTCCAGCTCTGGGAACACCAAACTCTGGCGTTTTGACTGTTGCCAGTCACGAAGAATTGATTTGATTTCTATAAAAATAGTTGCGGGTGATCTAACTGCACGAGAGATCCTTTACTTTTTAGCACGTCATTTCCCGCAAAAGAAATTGTCACGATTATTTTCAACAGCACTACATCTGCTGAAAAATGAACGAATGCGAGTACAGCTGGATAGATTGCCCAATGCTGGAAAAAGGACAGCCGTTGCCATCGCTCGACTTAACTACTAGCAAGATGGCAGACGATCGAAACGTTCATCGCGTGCACAGATCTGGCTGTGCCCGCGCACAGCCAGCTGTCGTAAAAAAAAGGGTCTCTGGATCTGTGGCACGCGATGAACGTTTCGGTCGTCCGCCATCTTGCTGGTAGTTAAGTCGAGCGATGGCAACGGCCGACCTTTTTTCAGCATTGGGAAAAGGTTGCGCCTCAAAGGGTTAACGCAAAAGATAACTGGAAAAACCCTTTATTTCATCTTCGGATGACTCACTAGATTCAATTAATAAGCGAAAGATAAAGATTATTGACGAAAGGAAATTGAAAAGAGAGAGATATAGATAAGCGCAGCGACAGGGAAAATCAAAAGTTCTATCTCTTGTGCCTCCATTCCGCTATTGCGTTTGTCCCGCGATTCCAAGACCGGGTTCCTTAGGTTGATTAACTCGTGAAGATTTTATCTTTATTGTCCACTTGCGTGAGATCGAACAGATTTTCCTTGGAAATCGAAACTTATCGATTCTAGGAAAAGGGAAAGAGTTTGGTTGCTACTAATAAGCGAAACGGTCATTGCGTGTAGCGAAAAACGTGAACCCATGAGTGGTAGTGTAGCCAGAAATCTTTCTTAGCATCTCTACAAGGGCTTATCGTGTGTTAAAAAAGAAACGTTTACTTTTACAAGCAAGGTGAATCGTGTCACATATATTAATAATAAAAAAACTTGTCAACAAATTTGTCTTTTCTTAAATTTTTATAATTCCATAAGAAATCGATCTCAAACAAACGAACAATTTTACCAACATGAGTTAGTTCACTGACAGTAGAATTTGGTGGTATCGCGTCAAATTCCAGTTAGCATATCATCGGAAAAAAGTTTTGGAAAATTTTGGACAAAGTCGCAAAAAATGCTGTGTCGGATTTAATGTTTTAATATTCAAATGTAATTTTCATCCTGTTAAATGAAGAGAAAACTTCATTTCGAACTTCTAAATAAACTTCTTCTAAGTTCTTTGAACTCCTAAATAATTACTGCATTGTGCTTCAAGCAGATTGATTTTCATAGACTGTAATGTATTGGAATCGGTTTGAACGATCCTGTAAAAAAGCTATAAATGCTACATAACTGTTTAAGACAGAGATCTTCAAAATATATTTAAAAAATTAATTTTGTTTTGTTTCAATTAGATGGGTGTTTCTAAAAGACGGTTTCAACGGTAACTGACAATCGAATGTAATGTACAAGAATTCTTTTAGGCCCACCTCCAAAAGAACTGTAAATGCCATTTTCAGTAGTGTTTATGATACAATGCATAGAACAAGTAACATGTATAAATTCTGTAGTAATCCGTATCAACTAATCGCATTCAATTAGTTGGCACTGATTGCATATCAAATCATACATGACTATGTTGGAATACAGCAAAAAAGATTGCTTTCCGATATAACAAATTTGCGAATGTACCATCGTCAAACTTAGCGGGATTTCAGTGTTAGTTTCAAAATGGCTACGTGTCACTGTAAAAGAACGTTATCGTTTAAATGTTACCCTTTAAATGCTATCCTTTCAATGAACACAGTAAACCGTCATAAACGTTTATATACTGTACACATCGTATTGTGCTTGAAATTGTTTAATGTCTCTGAACTGCCATAGACCGTAATGCAAATTCTGCGCTGTTTGAAATAAGCTGATACCTTTAAAACACGCTTTAAACAGTGACTGCCCATACCGCGTAATGTACTGAAATTCTTATGGGTGCTCCTGTAAAAGAACGTTTAATTCTGCCTGCGCCACTTTCAATAGTTTGCATAATACAGTACACGAGAATGACGTATCATCGTTGTCAAATCAATATCTGCTATATGCATTTTTGGGGGGGGAAATTTCGATATTTTGACTATTATGACTAGTTTACTAACAAAATTTTTGCATAAAAAGACTGTTGTGTGACTCTAAACATTATACTATGAACTTGGGTCGTTAAAAGAAATATGCTGTGTGCAGTGGCGTAGTCAGAAATTTTTCATGGGGGGGGATGTTGGTTACGACTACTGCAACTCAGATATATGTATACACGTGTGTGAATGGAGTTAAGAATATCCCTTTTGTAGGGCAAAAAATTCCTCATGGGGGGTTATGACCCCCCTTGGCTACGCCACTGGCTATGTGCATCTTCCACATTATTACGAAATTACTCTAAAGTTGATAATAATAAATAAATTATTACATTTGAATGCCTAAAAATCAAATCCAATAACGTATAACACATACAACTTTAATTTAAATTAGTTATCAAAAATGAGATTCATATAAAATTTTACATGAGAACATTTTTATTCAATGTCTCAAATTTATATTTATATTTCATCATTTTATTCATTTTTACACCTCCTACAGAATTCATCTTTTATGTTCAGCGGAGCAATGTTTCCCGTACATTCACATTCTATTGCAGAGAAAGTAGTTTTAAAGGCATGTAAAGGAAACATTTTTTTTTTCTATCTCTCTCCTCCGAAACGATTTTTATTTCGTAGATTTTACGGATATGATTTTGTTGTCTGTATCGATGCGGTTATTGTAATCAGTGCTTAATTCCAATGTTTATATGGCTTTAAAAGGATAGTTTTGCAAATTAACATGTATTAACCCTTTAACGCGCAGTGTTCCCTCTCTGGGAACACCCAACTCTGGAGTTTTGACTGTTGCCAGTCACGAAGAATAGATTTGATTTCTATAAAAATAGTTGCGGGTGACATAAGTCCACGAGAAATTAAATATAGAAAGAAAGAGAAGAAATTAAATATAGATATTTTTAATTTAAAATGTATTTATTTATTTATTTATTCTATTACATAATTAAATGACTAAATTAATTAAACGAAATCCATAGACATAAAATCTTTTCTCTTTCTTTCTTCTCTTTTCTTTCCCCCCCCCCGGATAAATCGAAAGGATAGTTCAAATTTTAAAATTGTTTTTTAATGAATTTTATATTTATTTCATTTTTTAATAATATTTGACAATTTATTTAGTCTCAGTAGGTGTTTAGCAGTAAGTATTACATACCTAAACTTATTTTTCTCTCATTTATTGTTTACAGAAGTAAGTTTTATTTATATCTTAATGCAATGAACATTTTATATTCTAATTCATAAAAAAAATATATAAAAATCATGAGATATTCTTAAATATGTATGCACTCTTGATACAATAAGTCCTATTTAAGCAAAACTCATATGAACTATGAATTCGAGAAAGATTACAAGAAAACAATGATTATTCCTGTGTAATTGTTAACAAATAATTCAGTATTTTTTCAGTATCTTTTATGAATACTAGAAATAGTTACTATGCTATTGCATCGCTGTTCAGTAGTGTATTGTACTTCTGTGTCAGTGCTGTTAATAAGCATATAAAATAATTCCAACACAAATACTGGGTGCGGTATTATGATGTTAGTTACATTCAGTATTTGTTTATTTGTTTCTTTCTTTGCAGTGGAAACATTTCCAATGAAACCCTTGTATTGTGTAAATATAGATTATTGTATTGAAAATATAGTCAGTGTTTCCTTATAATTATGTGAATATTGGTGTTTAATTGTATTTTGTTTCGTTACTTTAATTAATTTTTATATATCACCATCATAAGACAGGTACTGACGTTATATTGGAAATGTTATCAATGTATCTTTAAAATTGGATAAATATTGGTGTTTAATTGTATTTTGTTTCGTTACTTTAATTAATTTTTATATATCACCATCATAAGACAGGTACTGACGTTATATTGGAAATGTTATCAATGTATCTTTAAAATTGGATAAATATTGGTATTTTAATACAGTATATGATTAACGGAGAAATTATTGCGTTGTTTTGGTTGTTCTTATATAGCAACCATCACAGACCAAGTACTGACATTAGATCAGAAATGTTACCAATTCATCGTTAAAATTTCATGAACACTAAAAAACATTTAATGCATTCATAGTACTGAGAAAATGCTGGGATTTCGTTTAAAACATTCCAATGTACTCTAGATCTTGCATAAATATTACAAAAATGTGAACAGCCCAGTGCCCCATAACCATTAGTTCATTGGTCGATACAACCCTACATAATTTTGTGACTCGTGTTTAACCCTTTGAGGCGCAACCCTTTCCCAATGACTAGACTCTTGAGACAATGAGACTCTTTTTTGACGACAGCTGGCCGTGCCCGCGCACAGCCAGCTGTCTCAAAAAAGGGGTCTCAAGTTCTGTGGCACGCGATGAACGTTTCGATCGTCCGCCAACTTGCTGGTAGTTAAGTCGAGCGATGGCAACGGCTGCCCTTTTTTCAACATCAGCATTGGGCAATCTGTCAAGCTGTTCTCGCATTCTACCATTTTTCAGCAGCTGTCAGCGCTGTTAAAAATAATCGTGACCATTTTCTTTTACGGGAAATGACGTTCTAAAAAGTAAAGGATTCTCGTGGATCTATGTAATCGCAACTATTTTTATAGAAATCCAATCTATTCTTCGTGACTGGCAATAGTCAAAACGTCAGAGTTTGGGTATTCCCAGAGCGGGAACACTGCGCGTTAAAGGGTTATGTCTTTGAAATC
Source organism: Cheiracanthium punctorium (assembly GCA_038373885.1). Taxonomy (NCBI): domain Eukaryota; kingdom Metazoa; phylum Arthropoda; class Arachnida; order Araneae; family Cheiracanthiidae; genus Cheiracanthium; species Cheiracanthium punctorium. The sequence goes on along the minus strand of JAWZYV010015659.1, from coordinate 461,651 downwards.
TCTGTTGAGTTCCGAAAAATATCATTTCGTTTTTTTTTATTTTTTATTTTATTTTAGACGCACAATTGAAAAATTCTGGAAGTCACTGAAGGTCCACTCATTATCGTCATCACACATACTATTCAAATGAGATTCATTAGTGTCTAGGTCACTTACATTCCGAAAATAGTTCTAAAACGAAACAGGAAATTTCCCGCATAAATACAACTCCATTCGACCGCCGCACCCGACGCACCCACAGGAGAAGAACTCAGACCACACTCTTTTCTCTAAAAAAATTATTACCACTTACGGCTTTCTTCCAATTCCAAATTTACAATATTTTTCATTAGCGTGGAATAAAATTAACATTTCGTGCCTCGAAGAATCCCACGCTGATGAAGTGCTGAAGCGTTAATCGTTTTTTTAAACAAACAAATGCCCGCGGTACCCTTGAATTTACGACCGCGACAGTCGCATTTACGGAGAACGGCGCTAAACGGTGCCGATTGCCACCGCCGCCAAGTAAAAACATTGTGCGGGGTGTCATTATTTGATTTAATAGCATATTTACATGTGGAGACAACCTTCTTCTAACTCATCTTTCATTGGAAGCGGTGGGAATGCTTGGGGTCTTCTTTATTAACTGGTTCAAGGCCTTTTGCCATTTTTGTTTTACAAAATGCAAGTGGAAGAGACCGTTAGTCTTTGAATTGACTATCGTTACTGCAAAAAGCTAAGGACCACAATGGATTCTTGATTTACTTAACTCTTTAACACGCAGTGTTCCCGCTCTGGGAACACCAAACTCTGACGTTTTGACTGTTGCCAGTCACGAAGAACGAAAGACAAATTTGATTGTTAAATGATTGTTTAAATTTGATTGTTTTGAACAAATTTGATTGTTTGATTGAATAAATTTGATTTCTATAAATATAGTTGCTGGTGACATAGCTCAAAAAGAATCCTTTACTTTTTAGTACGTCATTGCCCGTAAAAAAACTGTCACGATTATTTTTAACAGCACCGAAGCACCGACATCTGCTGAAAAATGGAAGAATGCGAAAACAGCCAGATAGATTGCCCAATGCTGAAAAAAGTTCAGCCGTTGCAATCGTTCGACTTAACTACCAGCAAGATGGCGGACGATCGAAACGCTCACACGCGTGCCACAGATCTAGAGACCCTTTTTTTTTGACGACAGCTGGCTGTGCCAACTTTTTTGAGCATTGGGAAAGGGTTGCGCCTCAAAGGGTTAAGGGATGTGTTCCAAAACCAATCGCATTAGCGAAAATTTTGCATTGTGAAATAGTCTACACGCTTATAAAAATAAATAAATAAATAAAAATTGGAGTGGCAAGAATATCTGAAACACTGTCAGATTAACGCACGACAGTGCTATATATTAAAAGCGTATCATAATTTATTATATATTAAAAGCGTATCACAATTTATGCAATTAAAGCCCGTTACCAGTTTTTTTTGGAACACCGTGTATTAGTCAAAATTAGATTTCTTCTATTGAAATGATTACACTACGAAATCAATTTATTTGCCATTCAGTGGTGATTACTCCATTGGTTGCTATGCTCTTCCAAATGCTCTGCATAGAGGGTAAAAAACTTGTTCATTGTTGTACTTCAAAAATAATGTCAGGTTAATGAAATTGTACCACCAGTTATGGACATGCAATACAAAATTAGCTGCTTTTATTGCAAAATAATTCAAAGGCGGGACTGAACTTTAGTGAACTGAAAGAAAGATTTCATTTTTTTTTACGATAATGTACACCTAAATAAAACTCACGAAAACAAATTGGATTTACTCGGGTCACTCTAAATTGAAAACCAGAAATTGAGATTGGCTCATTGAAAATAACCTCAAATAAATTAGATTACTGCATTACAAATAGTTAACCCGCGTTCAGTTTCCCCATCAAGAAATGTCGTAACGTAATATTTGAAAAGTACAAACGGGAAGCTAATTATAGTTGCAGAAATAAACCAATTACTCCTCGCGTAAGTTGCGCTTCCATAAATTACACGAATTTACCGTCACGAAATCTGGAATTGCTAAAAATGGACATTGCCTGCACAAAAGCAAACAATCAGCTCTGAATAACTGTCTTCTGTAATTGGTTAGCAAACCTATTTTTTTCCATATCAAACAGAACTGAGCATTTCGGATCTTTTAATGATACACCTTGGAAATTCAAAGCGTATTTGCGAATTATGTAGGTCATTTTTCTGATTATATGGAAAAAGCGCACGTAATAAAAAGTTAAGTCTGATTGAAGCCTTTCGTTTCCAAACCAATTCAAGAGAATGGGTGAGCATAATCAAAGTGCGTTATTACTTAGCTGTATAGTGTTCCTAGGTTTCTTCCTTGTTCAGGTCGTATCATATAAACAAAAAACGCTTCTATTTTTCTAGTTTAACCCTTTGAGGCACAACCCTTTCCCAATGCTGAAAAAACGGCAGCCGTTGCCATCGCTCGACTTAACTACCAGCAAGATGGCGGACGATCGAAACGTTCATCGCCGGCCACAGATCTAGAGACCCTTTTTGATTGCTGTGCGGCACAGCCAGCTGTCGGTCACCCAGCAAAAAAGGGTCTCTAGATCTGTGGTACGCGATGAACGTTTCGATCGTCCGCCATCTAGCTGGTAGTTAAGTTGAGCGATGGCGACGGCTGCCCTTTTTTCAGAATTGGGAAATCTATCCAGCTGTTCTGGTATTCTTCCAATTTTTCAGCAGATTTCAGTGCTGTTAAAAATAATCGTGACAATTTTTTGACGGGAAATGACGCGATAAAAAGTAAAGGATTCACGTGGAGGAGCTCTGTCACCCGCAACTATTTTTATAGAAATCAAATCTATTCTTCGTGACTGGCAACGTCAAAACGTCAGAGTTTGGTGTTCCCAGAGAGGGAACACTGCGCGTTAAAGGGTTAAGATTGCAAGTTTCGGTTTTTGCAGCATTTTTTTTTTTTTTCGGGATTAAAAAAGGGGGGAGATTTTCCGTTATGTTGTTTATTTATTTCAAATTAACTGAGTTTGCACATTTCTAGCTAACTGTCCTTTTAATAAAGAGATTTTTTTTAGACTATACATTCCCATCTGAAAACTTTGCTTTTTACTTTAACATGTAATTCTATGAATATTGCTCTCACGATTCACTTAAAAAACACACAATTCACTTAAAAATTATTCACATTGTAAAAAAAAAAAAAATAAAAAAATAAATAAATCCAGGAACGTTCCTTGGAAATAATGGGCAGCTGAGGTGCCCTAGAATTTTTTTATGTATTTATTTATAGAAGAAATGCACACTACAGAAAAAAAATCCAATTACTGTGTTTCATGAAAAAAAGAAAAACAAACAAGCAAACAAAAGAACATAAAATGGCAGAACACATAAAGACAAAATATTACAGCGATAAAATAAATACAGTGAAACCCCGATCTATCGTTCCCGCATTCATCGTTTTCCCGTATTCATCGTTTAATTTTTGTGGTCCCTGCACAAGTTGTATTTAAATAACGTTAACGAAACCCGCATTTATCGTTCGTCAAAAAATCCTTTTCCCGCGTTCATCGTTGTAAAATATTTCTCCTGGCCGAATGAAATCGAAATTCAGATGGATCTGTACGGCATACAAACTTATTTATTTTCTGGTATGATTTCTTGGGTTGATGATGATATAGATAAAGAGTTGTTACATGAAGCAGAGCATGTGGTGTGAAATTTAGCGATTATATTTCCTTTAATATAGACGTAGCGACGTATCTTAAGAATCGAAGAAATGTCTGATGATGCAAAATAGAAAAATAATGGCGAAGAAGCGGAGAATAATATTCCTGCCGATGAGACAGCCTACACTAGTGACAAGTTTATCGAACGCAATTACAGTATTTGAAAATGTGTGAACTTTTATATACAAACATGAAAACACAGAAAAGGCAAGATAAATATTGTAAATCTTTAAAATTTTCGTTTAATTAAAAAAATTAAGGAAAAACACAGTGTAAAGTTACTGATTTTTTAGAAATAAATATCACTTAATTTTCTTCAACTCCAATTTGTTTCTTTTACAGTTTAGTAACAAATTAGTATTTTTGGTATGAATAATTGTATGCATTCATAAATATTGTTTTCTTCATATTTTGACTTTAACCCGCATTCTACGCACCCCTTGAAAAACGATAGATCGAGGTTCTACTGTAGCATATTATGACTGTTCAACGCTTTTAATCTTAAAAACAGTCAAGGACGTGCTAAAAATATCTAAGTCCACAGAAAAGGTGTTAAAAATTTTGTAAAATTTATGTAATGAAAACTTAATAATGTAATTATATTTAGTAAATGGATTCACGGATAAATGATTATTTCGAAGAGACCTGTTCCGCACATTTACAAAAATACTCTGAAGAATGTCACTACAGTCAAGCATAATTTTGACAACTTTATTAAAAAATAATTAACAAAATAGATCACGACGAGAATTTAAACTGGGAAGATTAAAATTATTTCTCTAGTAAGATGAAAAAATATCCGAAAGATAAATAGGATTACTTTTATAGTATAAATAACGTGCAAACTGAGTCTGCACCCGCTCAAGAATTCTGATTTTATTTTTATAACTAGCCACCTCCGGCGACCAGTTGCTTCGCCATCTTAATAAATCTTGTTCGGAGAGAATCCTGTTTCTCACTGGCTTCCTTGGCACTGAAATCTCTTAGATTCTGAATGGAATTTCAAATTAAGATGGTTACAAACAGGAGCGGCCCTAGGGTAAGTGTAGAGACCCCTGCTAACATAAAAAAGACGCCTCCTTTTATGCTCTACTTAGTTTTTAAGTTCGAAATGACGCCCCTTCGAAGCCGACGCCCCGATGCGATGCTTACCGTGTCGGGCCGCCCCTGGTTACAAAAATAAGATGTGGTTTAATGATAAAAACTTACAAAAAAGAACAAATTATTTTCGTCCTATATTAATTCTGAAGAGCTTCTGGATATATTGGCCTTTATAAAAAATGGAAAGGAAAAAAACTAAGAAAATCTGAAACACTTTCAAATTTTAAATACACACTAAAGTGCTATGTATTAAAAGCGTATTATAATCCATGGGTGTTCCCTATTTTCTTTCCTTAGTCATTAAGTTGGAAAGTATATCATTATTGATGAGTGTGATTAAACACAATTAAAATTGACATTTCTAACAATTTTCTTTCTGGATGGGGAAAAGCTGCGTAGAAAAATGTACAATTCGAACTGAAATAAAGTTTAAAAACTCATTCAGGTGTATTCATAATTCAAGTAGCAAAAGCAGACGATAAATAGCGCTTGGCGCTAGAATCACATCTTCTCAAAATCGCACATCAACCCTTTTATTTTTCGCCAAATTAAAATGTTGCACATTTATTTTCGGAAAATTTCCAAATTCTATTTTCTTTTGAGAATAAATCATTTCATTCCTGCTCTGATTTCACATGCACACGATATTTTAATTAAGAAATAACCTTACAAACAATCCAAACAAAAACAAAATCGTTATCCTTTTATTTTTACTTCAAGAGTCTGAATAATTTAATAAACTCGCCAAACATGGCAACCTAGATATGTTCAAACCTCGCTCTTTCACTGTGATCCATGGGGTTACAATTGCGAAATGGCGAGAACAAAAATGATCCTTTTGCGACACGTTTTTTATCGATATCTCCTAAAATAATTCGAATTATGAAAAAGTCGCTTCGAGGTGTGTCGGGACCCGTCCTGGAGAATTTCCGTACAAAATTTGGTAGGTCTACGATCACCCGTCTGCGAGCTACGCGGGACACAAACAAACTAACTAACTAACTAACTAACGGACAGTTTACACATTGCTTTATTTATATAGATAGATAGGGATCCCAAATAGACTGCAAGTAACGATCCATGAAAATACCAAGAACTTCATTAAACAACTCATTAAGTAAAACAGTAAAAAACTTTGCGAGATTACACTATAAAAGTTACTTGAACAACCATACAGCTGTTTCGATTAAAAAAAAAAAAAAATTAATCTTCGTCAGTGGCAATCATTCACAGACTGGAAGCCTGGAACAGGGAACTAAAAGTATAGTAAACAAAAAACTCAATCCATTAAGGTTCCACTGATACATATGTTCAGTATAAATTATTCAGTAATGTTCATGGTATTTTCATGTAACGTTCCTTGGAATTCTAGGGCACTTCAGCTTACCTCCAAGGAGATTTTTTTTTTTTACAGTGTACATGAAAAGCTTTGTAATGGTATTTGAATGCTTTGTTGCGCGAGAAAAATGAAATGAAGGATGAACTAACTCTACCTCTCGTTTTGCAAAATATCTACACTCTCTATCGATGGGAACGACTGTGTAATTTAGATAAGGCCACGACGAAACGGCTCCCATCGGATAATGGCAAAAACAAATTGACTGATTAACTTTTGACCCATTTAACTCGCCGTCTGCTCGTCTTCAAACAAACCCTCAGCAATGCCACCTATGAAACAAGCTTTCTAGAAGATGCCTTCTCACTTTGCAAGCGTAATTATTCGTTTATTTATTCATCATCTCAATCTGGCAAGACAGGTGACCGTTCTATTTACATATCAACAGCGTAGTAGCTCGCCTTTTTAACTTCCGCTGATGGCAACGATTACGGACAACTAGGGGCGATTACCAGCTATTAGACGAGATGCTTAATGACACGAGCGCGTGTAAATAGGAAAAAGCATAAATCGCTTCACAATGCCGCAAAAGAATGGATGCGGTGCCCTGTAATTTACGTTTCCGACATCCATTAAAGACTGCTCGTGCGTTCCATCATTTTTCCGATGACATTATCTGCCATTTATTTTTCTCGCCCATTCGTTTCTCTGTGCTTATGAATCTCACCACCAGAGAGCGTGAGGAATCGACTAATTTTGACGGATGCCATTCGCTATTGAAAAAATAAGAGATCATTAAAGAAATGGAGGATCTGATTATGCACACAGAATAACGATGCTGAATATGACAGAAGGATGTAAACAAGAATTTTGCTAATTTACTTTTTCAGTTATTGTTGTTCGTTCCCCTTCTCACATTTGTTCTATGTGCTTGCTTTCACATTTCACCACCAGACCGCATGAGGAATTAACTAATGTTGAAGATTCCTAAGTTTCAAATAATCTGGGAGTACGCAAAAGATGTTTGTTGACTATAGCGGTCACCAAGCTGATTTGGTGATATTAAGATTGCTCGAAGATCTCAGATATGTTGTAGAAGAACAAAAAACAAATGGTAGAGTGAACCACTACTATAGGAATAAGAATGTAAACGTCTTAGCGAGATTTGACCACCACCCTCTTGGCAATTAAATTTCGGTGGCCACTATAACGCACAAGAACACATAACGAAGTTTATTAAACGCTTCTTCACGTAGACTGCATAGACGCAAGATTGTCCCATGCGCAAAGCACTTTTACCCTAGCAGATGCAGCGATCTGTCTGACAGTTTTGATAATTTTAGCAGCGTAAATTATACAGATCCTTAAATAAGGAGTTCACAACTATCGTAGACCAAGCCCAAGCCGAAAGACGTTCACAGAACGTTCAGAGGCGTTCATAACACGTGTTTTGATCGTCTTTTAAGCTAGCTGTGCTACTAGGGCAGAGGCCGTTACTTTTTTCTAGAATAGAGAGATAATTTCGTGTCCTCAAATACTTAATTTCTTATCTTATAAATAAAAATGAAATTCTGTTTGTTTGTTTGTTTGTTTGTTTGTGGATTTGATTCGTATACAAATCCACAAAAATGGACCTATCGGCCTGAAATTTAGTACAGATATGTAAAATAATATAGAATAACTCATAGTCCACTTTAAAACTTTGAAAGTCCACCCGTTCCCGGAATTTAAGAGAATTTTTATGCTCTTCACGCAAAAATCTTTCCGTAATTGTAACCCCTGTAGTGAAAAAAGTGTGAAATAAAGATCGTGGTTGCCATGTGTGGCGATTTTGCCGAATAAAATGTCGTTCGTATACAAATCCACAAAAATGGACCTATCGGCCTGAAATTTAGCACAGATATGTAAAATAATATAGAATAAATCGTAGTCCACTTTAAAACTTTGAAAGTCCACCCGTTCCCGGATTTTAAGAGATTTTTTATGCTATTCACGCAAAAAGCTTTCCGTAATTGTAACCCCTGTAGTGAAAAAATTGTGAAATAAGGATCGTGGTTGCCATGTGTGGCGATTTTGCCGAATAAAATGTTTTAAATTCTCAAAGTAAAAATAAAAGAATAATAATGATTTTTTTTTGTTAGTTTATATTCGTAAGGTTATTTTTTTTTAATTATAATATCGTGTGCATGGGAAATCAGAGCAGGAATGTAATGCTTTACACGCAAAACAATAAGAATTGAAGATTTCCGAGGCTAATAGGTAAATTATTTTAGTTTGGCGAAAAAATAAAATGGCTCAAATGCCGATTTTGTGAAAGTGAGTTCTAGCGGTTTGCACAGATTTCGGCTCTGCGCAATTTATTGAGAGCTTAAGGAACTAGATTTTTGAAAACAAGTGCAAAGGTTTTATTAGAATACAGCGTTAAATTTTAATGATCCGTGAAGAAATAATGCAGTTATTAAGGGATTTCAATTGATCTATCTCCAGAATTCTCGCCAAATGAGTACATTGATTTAAGTTGGGGGAATTCTGCCAAATTTCAGAAAATTGAAATCTTCTCATTTAGTACATCGGAGTAATGATGAATAAAACACGTTATAGTTGATAATTTTAAAAATTCGGCTGTATTAAGGGATTCAACTTTTCAAATAAAGGCTTGCTTTACTTTTTCGCGGTCGAACCATTTCCCATATATTATTGCTGCTAAGTCAATGCTTCGAATGATTTTCTGAAAAAACGCTTGCAAACTGGCGTATGTTGGCACTTTGGCGAGGCTTAGATTTGATACTGGATTTTATTTGAGACTGGGATATATAATGACACTGGTTATAGATAAAAATGAATGTTGGTATGAGTGTATGAGGTTGAAAAACTCCAGCACCGTTGAGCACCGTTGCACCATGAAATATGGTTCACCTAAGTCTTTTATCATGGAGAAGCTTTTTATGCTATCCGTTTTCCTCTAACTTGCCACAAGGTGGCGCAGCACAACATCGAATTCTATTCCGTTTAGCCGTTTGCTATGCGAATATCGTCCAACCGATTTCGATGAAATTTGGTACACGCGAATATTAGAACACGGAGAATATTTTTCACTATCCATTTTGCTGTAACTTGCCGCTAAATGGCGCTGAAAAGCATAAACTTCTATACTGTTCGACCGATCGGCATAAAATTTTTTATACTTACACATTTGAGCACGAAGAATATATTCTAACTGCGTTCCTTTTGATGTTACTCACCACTAGATGACACTGCAATGCATTATTATTTTAACTCGCCACTAGATGACGCTGCAGCAGGCCAAATTCTTGACCATTCAAACGGTCGCTATGAAAATCAGTATACATAGCTATTTGAACAATGAGAATATTTTGGCGTTATCCATTTTGCTATAACTCGCCACTTGACGGCGCTGTAGCAAATCATTACTTCAATTAACTACTAGATGGCCCTGCAGTGTATCACTTCTTGACTGGGCAAATGATCGTTATGAAAATTGGTATACATAGATATTTGAACACGGGGAAGAGTTTGGCGCTATCCATTTTCCTATAACTTGCCACTAGATGTCGCGTCAACACATGAACTTCAGTACTGTCCAGCCGATAGTCATGAAAATTCGTATACATCGATATCTGAATGCGAAAAATATTTTCGCCGTATCCGTTTTGCTAAAACTCGCCACTAGATTGCGCTACGCCGCATGGCCTTCTGCACCGTACAAACGATTGCCTTGCAATTCGGTATGCATGATTATTGGACACAATATAACGCGATATCCACTTTGCTATATCTGTTTATTACAATGAATAGTAATCACCACAAATCGTAATATCAAAGAGTCCATTCATTCCCGTGCGAAGAACGGGTACTTCAGCTAGTAATTTATATAATTTGCACAATTCCAAAATACAATGTGATCAAAAGTCGAATCATCTCTGATTCTGAAATCAAATATCCCCAAAATTAATTCTACAATCCACTTCCTCAGAATAACAGTTTCATGTTCACACTTATTATTGGGAATATTGTTTATAACTTTTTAATCCCCTAAGCTGAACTAAAATGCCTACCCGTATTTTCAATACTTCCTTATGCGCACCTTTTACACGTGACCGTATAAGGAAGTGTAAAAGGTGCTTGAGTTGTGTGGCGCATTTGAAGTCGTACTTGGCTAACTCTGTTTTAGATGTTCGGAGTCGGAGGCCATGGATGTATTCAGAAAGAAATTTCTGAAGAGGCCCAATCGATTGAACAGGTACACGCTTAATTCAAACGAGCGAAATTCGATCAGTCGGAGCGAATTTTCGATCCTTTCCGTACTTGAAATTGCACTTCTCCTTTAGGGGCGTTTTCCGATCATTTGGCGGAGCAAAATTTTCGGAGCGAACGTTACCAGTATTTTGGTAAATAGGAACCCTATTAGCAATTTTGCTCGGACCATCATCGGCTCGGCCGGCTACGTGGCCGATGGTAACCCGAGCAAAATTGCCAGTAGGGAAGCGGGTGGTGGATTTCGCAGAAAAGGAGTAGTTAAAAGGTATAATTGGAAAAAATAAAATCTCCCTCACGGTCTAAGTATACACAAATCAGAATAAGCTAATTGCACCAGTGGCCCGCAAAAATTCAGGATGATTCTTTCTAAGCTGTATTACACACCGCAATAAATGAAAGAACGGTGCCTTTTATAAAACTTTCGGGAAAAAATTCTTCATCATTGAATTGCACGGCAAAAAAGTTTCAAAAAGTGGCCTATCCTGCTAAATTTTTTATTTTTAAGAATTTTTTCCGAAAGTTTCGCTATTGATACAGGTTTATCGTGTATTACAGTATATAATATAACTTGTAACGAGACATTCTAAAAATTTTGAAGTGCATTACATAATTAGTTTATTTATATTTATGTACCAAAATCACATGGTTTTTTTCGAACTACACCGTTAAAGAGCATTTTTGTCTTAATACTGTGAGTTTCTATGTAAAAAGGTCAAAAACGACTCTTTTTTTCTTTCACTCCCTCTTTGATCGTTATTTTCGCTCATTTGAATTAAGCATGCAGAATTGGCCACAAAAAGACTATTAACAAAAGTTAACAGAATATAATAAGGGTCAGGAGTAGGGGTCCAGACCTCCCCCCTTAAAATGCGTCCTTGTCAAAGGAATTTAAAATCCCGTTCCAAAAAGCAACGCAGTGCAAAGAAAGGAAATCTTTGCTGTTGAGTCGATCGAACAGGTTTATTATTCGTCATAAACAGCATATTAAAAATTGCGTTGGAGAGTGTTACGCAATAATCGGTTCTTTCAGCGTAATTTATAGTTCTTGTGCGTTCATTAGTTCTACGTTAAGTGCATATATCACCACTCGAGAACGCACCAGGCGTCAAAAAGTTTCTGCTGATGCCACTTGCTGTTAAGAAAATTTGCAACATCATAAAAGAAGGCGAAAGTTAACTACTAAAACTAACAAGCGGCCTTGTCTGTTTCTCAAATGATGTAATAGTTTGTGAATGTGAAAAAGGTCGGACGATAAGGATAACCAGAAGAGATCTGTTTTTATTTCGAACAAAAATATTAGATGGAAGAATAAAAGACAATAGCTACATTGTCAGGAAACGCTATATACACCTGTTGATTGTGCAAGATGTAGAAACGATTAAATCCTCTTTTTTTTTTTCTCCTTCCGTACTTCGGATTTTATTGCGAAAGATTCCCAACGCTTGTGCTTCATCTTGTTTTCGTAGACGCCCATGCCTTTGAAATTTTTACATTGAATGATATCTTCTTTTTTTTCTCTGCTATGCCTTTCAAATGGCGATCCGTCATTTCTGTTATGTGCAAGGAATGAATTTACAAAACATGATAAAACTGTTTGCCCTTGACAATATGAAGCGCGTGCTGCGTTCAGGAGAATCAAGAACAAACTTTAATATCTTTAACCCTTTAACGCGCAGTGTTCCCGCTCTGGGAACACCAAACTCTGACGTTTTGACTGTTGCCAAGTCACGAAGAATAGATTCGATTTCTATAAAAATAGTTGCGGGTGACATAGCTCCACGAGAATCCTTTACTTTTTAGCGCGTCATTTCCCGTAAAAAATGGTCACGATTATTTTTTTAACAGCACTGACATCTGCTGAAAAATGGAAGAATGCGAAAACAGCTGGATAGATTGCCCACTGCTGAAAAAAGGGCAGCCGTTACCATCGCTCGACTTAACTACCAGAAAGATGGCGGACGATCGAAACGTTCATCGCGTGCCACAGATCTAGAGACCCTTTTTGACGACAGCTGGCTGTGTGGCACAGCCAGCTGTCGGTCACCCAGCAAAAAAGGGTCTCTGTCAACCTCTCTAAGGTAAAGGGGGTTGATCGTCCGCCATCTTGCTGGTAATTAAGTTGAGCGATGGCAACGACTGCCCTTTTTTCAGCATTGGGAAAGGGTTGTTCCTCAAAGGGTTAAACTATTGCTTCGTTAGGTTCCAGTTTTATAGTCGTTTCTCTTTTTTTCTTTTTTGGAGATGTATTCTGCATGCAGTGAGGAACGTTTAACATGAAAACGATGTATAGGTTAACACAATAGTGCTGCGATCTCGACGAAGTACTGGTAGCAAGAATATCATCGTTGTCAAACCAATATCTGCTACATTGTAGCTGCCAACCGTTCCGATTTTATCGAAACATTTTCCACCACTGCTTTTGAACAGTTTTATTTTAAATTAAAAATTTGGACTTATTCTAAGATTAAATGAATAAGTAAAAATTAGTGGTGGGAAATGTTCCGATAAAATCGGAACAGTTGGCAGCTATGGCTACACGTACTTTATGGAAATTTCGGCACTTTTGACTATTATAACTACTTTACTAACCAAATTTTTGTATAAAAAGACTGTCGTGTGACTCTCAAGTACATTATGCGGTGAAGTGTGGTGGCTAAAAAATATGCTATGTCCATCATCCAGAATATTACGAAACTACTCTAATTTGGTAATGATAAATAAATTATTATACATTTGAATAACAAAGAATCAAATTAACGTATAGCACATGTAATTTTAATTTAAATTAGTTTTTAAAAATATGCTTCATATAAAATTTTACAGAAGAACGTTTTTATTCAATATTTCAAAGTAAAACTTTTTGCACCTAGCAGATATTGGTTTGTATATAAATTTTTAATATATAAAATTTTTTGAATAGCATTATTTGAAATTTCATTACACTTTCCCCAAAAAGTAATTCATTGTAAATCAAATTACCTTCGGTTGTTTCATATGCAAGGTATGGGTCTTCATAAAATGTTAATCGTGAGTAATATATATTTAAATATATAATAATAACTTCTCTTATATCTTTCTAGTTGCGTATGTGTCTTTTTTCTTTAAACTAATCATTTAATCACAAAATTACGATAGGAAATATAGCTCACAGTCGAATACTTTTTTGAGAGGGTGTACAGTTGAAAATTTAGTGTCCACCATTGCTGAGGGCTAGCTGAGGAAAGGGGGTGGTGGAAAGAAAAAATATGCTTATCATGTGCGGCATTTTTGCATTGAAAAATTTTGAAATCTCGAAAGGATCACAGTCAGTCATTCTACCTTTGGCTAAAGTTAGAAAATTACTTCATTTCTCTCTTAAACCATTTGTCTTTACACGGCATAATAAATAATAATTTATAAATAATATTTTTATGAATTATTTGTGATGAGTGACATATGTTTAATTTTATTTAAAACTTGTACATTTTGAACTTGACAATCACGTAGCATTATGATGTTCTACACAGTGAGAGTGCTTTTAGCCATAGAGCACGAAAATAACTTATTAAAAGTTAAGTAAAATTAATTATTTCGATAGTGCATTCTGGCGCTAGAGGACTGCCTATTTCAAACGATACAAGTTTAAAATAAAATTAAATTGGAGTCATTTATTACAAATAATCATAAATTATAATTATTTATAAATTTTCTTTACTTTGCATGTGCAATTTATGGCAACTATCAAGTAATTTTCTAATTTCATAGCCACAGTTAGTAATTGATTTGATACTAGAATAGTTAAATATTGTTACAAAATTGTAATGTTGTGTTTCCGCATTAATGTGCGTTGCGGAAAAGAAAGTTGTACAGGCATTTTTGCATGTGAAATGAGTACGTAACCCCTTGACCTTGGCGACCGAAAGAAAGTTCTCGAAAATAGTGGAATTTTGGTTGTATCTCATTTAGGAAAGAAGTTGCCAGAAAAATCCAGAAGAATGATGTCACGTCCTATATGACGCCACGTCCGGATTGGAAACCGCCGGGCGGCGAACTCGCCCCATATATTTTATTTTTCCACGCATTTTCCCCCTCTACGCTGAAACCTCAAGTTATTTTAATCTATTTCCGTCTAGCGTCCACGACTGGGGATCTCGGGACCTAAGGTGTGGGAAGCCAGCGGCCTAACCATGCCAACCTAACTCGAGGTGACATGACTAAAGTTTGAAGTGACTGTTATGGTTGTCACGCCATTTTTGGGCGAGATTGATCAGTATTGGCCGATGCCGATCCCCCTCTTTTATTTTTCCATGGGATGAATCCAAATTAAAATAATGTTATGTGTGATTTATAGACTCTACTAATAGCGAAATAAGCGTAATATAAACTTAAAAGCAGCACACGTTTAAAACTTTCAGTATCGCAACACTCGTGTTGGGCAATATTGGCCAAAGTCGAGACTAACGACTGATTTTGAAATCAATTTTGTAGTATATTTGTATTTTATTTTGAAGAATTTCAGTATTTGGAAATATAGAATCATTTTTTATTAATTCTGTGGTCAAGTACATTTATGACTGATGATAAATTATTTATTATGTGGACGTGGATTTCCAAATCAAGCAGTCATCAAGTTGTATTCAAGCTTGACAGTTCAAATGACTTAAATTCGGCGGGAAAATATTTTCTGACTCATTTTTCTGTATTCTCAGCTTGCTGCAAGCTTAAAATGAATTGAACTGTCAAGCCTGTTTTAATATATCAAGTTCAAAGAAATGTCAAGCTTGATTTAAGCTTATGTGCTGTCTGGGGTTATTGATTTGCCGTTACCTGCGATACTAAATTATGTATTTTTGGGCTTCGATTCGTCGACTAAAGTGCTTTAATCGCACTTCGATCTTGTTGGACTATTTTAACATGCACCAGTGGGGCTATTTCATAACAATAAGGAAAGTTAGAATTATCCTTTCTACGTAAGGTTCTACTTCTAGTTTCAACCCTTTGAGGCGCAACCCTTTCCCAATGCTGAAAAAAGGGCAGCCGTTGCCATCGCTCGACTTAACTACCAGCAAGATGGCGGACGATCGAAACGTTCATCGCATGCCACAGATCTAGAGACCCTTTTTTTTTTACGACAGCTGGTTGTGCCGTACAGCCAACAACTGGAAGGCAAATTTCAGAAGGCTGTGAATTTTTTATTGTTATATTCGGCGGAGCAGTTAAGAGTTCTGCTCCAGAATTCAAGAACGCAGGGAAGCCATCCCATCGTTGCTTCCTTAGGTTAGGCTCAGGAAAGCAGATCAACCTGGAAATTCGCAACAGTACAAACAAAATATATCGCAACTAAATAATTAAATAAAGGAGGGGTCGAACTCCACAGGCCCATACGAAACTACAACATCGATGAGGAAAACAACAGATCGCAAAAGGCATTAGCCAGGTCGACTTTTCCCACTACTGCGTTCTGAATCACTCTGAGATTGAGAGATCAGTCTCGGCCAATCCATTAGCTGAAAATCTGGCACGTGTCCTCGAGAGGCACTGATGCCAAACCGCTAAGTCTCTCTCTGGCTTATCTGCCTCGAGCTCTGAGAAGGAAATCCATGAAAATATTTATTAAGCAGAAATTCGCATTGTGCTCAAAAAGTAAACGAATTCTGCCGTGAAGAGACGACGCCAGCTCTAATCAGGCCATAGAGCACAAAAAACCGCGTAATGCAGAAAATAAACAGTGGCGGTTACTAACTTCTTCGTAAAGTCAGTCTCATTTTTATACATAATTAAAGTTTTACGCTGCCCTTTTTTCAGCATTGGGCAATCTATCCAGCTGTTTTCGCATTCTTCCATTTTTCAGCAGATGTCAGTGCTGCAAAAAATAATCGTGACCATTTTTTTTTTTTTTTTTTACGGGAAATGACGTACTAAAAAGTAAAAGACTCTCGTGGAGCTATGTTACCCGCAACTATTTTTATAGAAATCCAATCTATTCTTCGTGACTGGCAACAGTCAAAACGTCAGAGTTTGGTGCTCCCAGAGCGGGAACACAACGCGTTAAAGGTTTAAGTCGCTTTTCAACGTTTAAAAATGTCCCGTTACGGTAAACCGTTAAGAGACAATACTGAAATGTTAAATTACAGGTTTTAATTCCTTTTTCTGGCATAATGCGGAGAAAGAAACAAAACTAATTTTAGAATACTAATCTTTAAGCAGAAGGTTATAGTCAGGCTCAATGAAAATCTATCCTGAGTCACAGTTACTAAATCGTATATGTGTAGCATGCAGATGTGTAGCACCGAGTATGCTACACAAAGTACAGGAAGAATTCTCTACACGGGTGTACATTTGTATTGCAGTCAAAGGAAGTTACTTTTGAGCAAATATTGCGCTAGCAGAATTTGTGATATTATTTTAAGTTTCTAAAATGCATACATTTGTATTTTAAAATATTTCATTTTCTAATTTAATGTTTAATGAAGTGTTCTATTTCCTTGATTTTTATTTTATTTTATTTAACACCAGTTCATTTAAAAAACTCTTTAAAAAATTCTATTTTCAGTATAAGCCATATTTTTATGTTATTTTATTGGATACACATAGTTAAACGTTAATCTTCTTTATTGCATTCTACATTCATAAAATAGTTACTGAAATTGCTAATAAATACTACAAGGCTCAAAACCATGTGCATTAATTTTTCTCAAATTCATTTTGTAAACAACCCCTATTTCACTGGTCGAAAACTGCTCTAACTTTAAGCAGCTGTAACTCATAAAATTTTGGTCGTAGAAGGGCTCAATTCTTTTTCATTGTGCATCATTTTATAAATATAACTGTTAGGACCGGGGAACCGTATAAAAATTTAAATCGTAATTATCGTAATTTTTATAGGAATTGATTTATTGGCTTTGATTGTTTCTGGTATACTAGATTATATAACTTAAAGCATTTTTGCAACTAGAATTATGTGTCTCGGACAAACGATTTAGGAAATAGCCACTGGTCACTGGACATCCTGTATAACATTGGAAGAGTGAATTAACCCTTTGAGGCGCAACCCTTTCCGAATGCTGAAAGAAGGGCAGCCGTTGCCACCGCTCGACTGAACTACGAGCAAGATGGCGGACGATCGAAACGTTCATCGCGTGCTGCCGTCAAAAAAGGGTCGCTAGACCTGTGGCACGCGATGAACGTTTCGATCGTCCGCCATCTTGCTGGTAGTTAAGTCGAGCGATGGCAACGGCTGCCCTTTTCCAGCATTCGGCAATCTATCCAGCTCTGTTCTCGCATTCTTCCATTTTTCAGCAGATGTCAGTGCTGTTAAAAATAATCGTGGCCATTTTATGGCGGGAAATGACGTGCTAAAAAGTAAAGGATTCTCGTGGAGCTATGTCACCCGCAACTATTTTTATAGAAATGAAATCTATTCTTCGTGACTGGCAACAGTCAAAACGTCAGAGTTTGGTGTTCCCAGAGCGGGAACACTGCGCGTTTGGGTTAACGGTCATTGTACAGAACTTTACGTCTCAAGAGCACAAAGGGTTAAATTTGAGTAACCACTGACGCAGTACCTGTAACATAAAGAAATCTAATGTGAATTTGTAAAAACAGAAAAAAAACTTGTTTTTTTTTTCTCTCTGTCTTCTCTTTTTTCCTATGCGAGTGAAACACGCTGCTACACTATCATACATAAAATCCTACTAACCGTTTTGTGAAAAAGTGCAATTAGCTCTTTTTATCTAAATTTCGGAGAGATGAAAAGATGCAAGATGCAGTTTTAAAAACTTTTATTAATGACACGACGTTCCGACTTCTAATTAATGATAGTGATGGGACGCTATGAATCATGGCATTTTTATTTAAAGGGGTAAAAAAAAGTTTACTTTAAAGATTAAATACCTCATTAGGGCTTGATTTTTTTTTTCTTGTTTAAATCAATATGACTAAGTACTTATACAAGCATCACAGAGTGTCATTTTATCTCACTAATGAGACAGATGGGGATAACGGGGAATTTATCGCGTAATTTATTTGAAAAATATTAAATTTTTCGACGTTAAAAAGAAAAAAGCAAATTTAATGCATTTTTAAAAGAAAATACTTTTAAAAAGACGAGATGTTTTCTTGTACTAAAAGATATTATTTAAACTTAGAAAATTAAAACTTTTTTAAACGTTTAGATAACGAGATATTATCTAAAATTAATTAAAAGCTTTGTAAAATAAAATTAAAAAAAGATTCTTATCAAAACGATCGATTTCGGGTTTTACAAATGCCACCCTTTTTCAGCTGCATAACAGTTCCACCACACACTTACAAAGATTAACCCTTTAACGCTCAGTGTTCCCACTCTG
Organism: Cheiracanthium punctorium; assembly: GCA_038373885.1. Taxonomy (NCBI): domain Eukaryota; kingdom Metazoa; phylum Arthropoda; class Arachnida; order Araneae; family Cheiracanthiidae; genus Cheiracanthium; species Cheiracanthium punctorium. The sequence continues at coordinate 442,876 of JAWZYV010015659.1, read as the reverse complement.
GGAACACCAAACTCTAACGTTTTGACTGTTGCCATTCACGAAAAATAGATTGGATTTCTATAAATATAGTTACGGCTGACATAGCTCCACGAGAATCCTTTACTTTTTAGCACGTCATTTCCCGTAAAAAAATGGTCACGATTATTTTTAACAGCACTGACATCTGCTGAAAAATGAAAGAATGCGAGAACGGCTGGATAGATCGCTCAATGCTGAAATAAGGGCAGCCGTTGCCATCGCTCGACTTAACCGCCGCACAGCTAGGAGTCAGTCAGCTGGCTGTGCTCGCGCACAGTCAGCTGCGTCAAAAAAAGGGGTCTCTCGATCTGTGGCACGCGATGAACGTTTCGACCGTCCGCCATCTTGCTGGTAGTTAAGTCGAGCGATGGCAACGGCTGCCCTTTTTCAGTATTGGGACTTGCAATTGGAACTATCTGTCTGTGACTAACGGTTTAGAAAATAGCCATTGGGCACTAGGCACCTTATGTATATTATGTAAAATAAGTCGAGTGGCCTATCGTTCGGGTGGGACACCGCTTTGGACACTGATCTGGGATCGTTGAAAGGTGATCGGCCGCCGCCGTTGTAGTGGAGGCCGCTGTTCGTTGATTCCGCGGCAGGGCGCAGGGGTAGCCCCTGAACTCGGGCTGAGTCTGTCAACGTAAATTAATTAATAGACGTTCCTGGTTTAACACATATTTATGTGGTTATAGAGGTCACGAAAAAAAAATGCTCTTTGAGGAATGTTTGGACTTTTATTTCTGCGGGTCACGTGGTTTATAAGCTGATCACATCTCCTGAAAATGGTACATTTATTGGTTATTGAAATATCCGGGTCTCACAGTCCCAGGAAATTCTCTCGAAGTTTGGCGATTACGAGGCGATAGAATAAGAGGAAAAATATCAATTGCTTTTTTTATTAAATTTAGATCCCGAGATAAATCCTTTGTTTTAAAAACGAAATTTGCTACGTCCCCATAGAATTTTGAAGAAAGCCAACGGAAATTTTAAATTTTTGGTGAATACAGAATAATTACTTTTATATGCTATATATATATATATTTAAATAACTAAAACATTCACAAATGAAACTATATTTCAACTTGAACGCTCCAAATTTCCTTTCAACCAAACTAAAATGCTATAATTTAGTTATATCATTTTAAGTGAACCCTTTTCAAGGTTTTAAATGGTAAAAGAAAGGTATATTTTGATATAAGTAATTAATATATTTATTGAAATAACTAGAAAATATTTTCTAAAAAAGTTACTTATCACTAAAATTTATTCTCAGTAACTTTTTCTCGTTTGTTTGAAAGCGTCTAAATATATTCACGAATTCAACAAAAGCAACTGTATAATTTAGATTTTTTTTTTTTTTTCATAAATGTCGTTGCGATTCCAACCTTTGCCTTTGAAAAATTGAAAAATCCCTATCACAAGTTCTTTAATCAACAGTAATTTGGGAGACCAAATTACTGTTGATTTCATTCATGACTAGAATGAAATCATTCATGAAATCATTCATGACTAGGATGAAATCATTCATGAAATCATTCATGACTAGAATGAAATCATTCATGAAATCATTCATGACTAGGATGAAATCAAATAATTTATAGCAGGGGCCCTAGCCTGATATCTCCCTCCCCCGAAATTTTCGTATTAGTTAGCATAAGCTGTAATTCGAGCAGAAATTCCGTTTATTTACCCACGACTTGCATATTCATGTGTGCTGTGTGCTCATACCTATGGGCAGGGTGGGGCTATGCCCTCCTAGCGCCCATATTACCGCTATGATTTACGTACTGGTATAACGTAGAAGTGATTCAATACTAAAAAAAAAAAAAAAAAAATCTTTCTGGGCCCGGACCCTTGACTTGCTCCACCCCCCCCCCAACAAACAATCTCATGCGCAATCATGTTCATATCCCCCCCTAAATATTTTCCTGGCTACGCCCCTTATAGTAAAAATTAGCGTGTGATTTTCTATAATTTTATATTGGTTTTTCCCAGTGGCGTACCCAGGATTTTAGTTTAGGGGGGGGGCTGAAGTTACAAATACTTATGAACTCTGTTATAGTGACTTCGATTATAGTAATAAGTCTCTTATAACGTCAAAATATTTTGTGCCACTTATCCATAGAACACAAGCCCACTGTTCATGTAACTTGTTATAGTCATAAATAATTATCTTATTTTTTCAATGTACAGTTAAACTCTACTACAGAGTTTAACCCTTTGAGGCGCAACCCTTTCCCAATGCTTAAAAAAGGGCAGCCGTTGCCATCGCTCGACTTAACTACCAGCAAGATGGCGGACGATCGAAACGTTCATCGCGTGCCACAGATCTAGAGACCCTTTTTTGCCGACAGCTGTGCGCGCACACCCAGCTGTCGTCAAAAAAGGGTCTCTAGACCTGTGCCAAACGATGAACGTTTCGATCGTCCGCCATCTTGCTGGTCGTTAAGTCGAATGATGGCAACGGCTGCTCTTTTTTCAGCATTGGGCAATCTATCCTGCTGTTCTCTCATTCTTCCATTTTTCAGCAGATGCCAGTGCTGTTAAAAAGAATCGTGACAATTTTTTTACGGGAAATGACCTGCTAAAAAGTAAAAGATTCTCGTGGAGCTATGTCACCCGCAACTATTTTTATAGAAATCAAATGTATTCTTCGTGACTGGCAACAGTCAAAACGTCAGAGTTTGGTGTTCCCAGAGCGGGAACACTGCGTTTTAACGGGTTAACTGTATTTCATACACTAACTGTAAATAATTATTTAAAAATCATCGTCCTTTTATAAAATATATTTTAGAAATAATTTAAAGAGAATATTTAAATATAAGATATTTTAATACGTTAATGACAATTTTCAATTTTTGAAGCTTTTCAGATCTAACTCTCTAGCTTTAGGGGGCTGTGGCCCTCATAGCCCCCTCCGTGGGTACGGCTATGGTTTTTCCTCTACACATGCTATGTTTTGCCTACCAAAAGACGGGGCTTGTGAGCTGTGACGTCACATGGAACAAACCAACAATAAAAACACTACTTCCTCCAGAAAGATAAAATTATCTTATTAGAGTGTTTTCCTAGCTCATTGTAATTTTATGCACAACAAGAGCCCGACGAATTATAATTAGTCAATCCCTTGACAGCCGTGACAAATATATTTTCAGGACACTTAATGAAAAGCTCAAAGCTCTAATGACTATTAAATACCTCTTATCATCGATGTTATTATCTTTCTAGAAAATGCTCTATCGCTGTAATTCCCTCCGAAAACTGCACAAGGGCTCTTCTTGTTTAAAGTGCACCTAATGATAATCATTAGGCGTGCTGACATTGTATCGCTGCAAGGGAAGTAAAGAAGATATGCTTATGCCCACGATTCTACACGAAATATCAAAAAGAACACGGATTTTAAAAAAAAGATTAAAGAAAAAAGAATTTCCTGTTTCCCTGGTTGTAAAATTTGTAATCTTTTTTTTTTTTTATTTTTTTTTTTTATACATTTTATAGGTTTTGTCACTGTTTATCTAAAAGTATTTTGTGTAAATTAATTTTGTGCATATTTCCGTGCGTTGTCGATGTGCTATCTGTAAGTGCCTCTACACCCAAGGAGGGATGAGGGGGGGGGGGGGAAGAAAATAATCTCAATTGCTTTTCTAAAGTAAATACGTTTTCATAATAGGCTAAATTGCAACAAGATTTTTTGAACGAACGTACATGATGAACATTTTCGAAATTAATAAAATAAGTTATTTTTAAATAGGTTTAAAAAAAAATAAAATAAAATAAAAAAGATACGTCGAGGGAAGTTTTTATTTTCTTATATTAGTTTTATGTTTAGTAACAAACTAAAGGCAATTTTGCAAAAGTAAATTTATTTTCTAATTCTATATACATTTCTACATAGTCTCGTTGTCTTTTTTTAACCCTTTGAGGCGCAACCCTTTCCCAATGCTGAAAAAAGAGCAGACGTTGCCATCGCTCGACTTAACTACCAGCAAGATGGCGGGCGATCGAAACGTTCATCGCGTGCCATAGATCTAGAGACCATTTTTTGGACGCAGCTGGCTGTGCCCGGCACAGCCAGCGTCATTGCGTGCCACAGATCTAGAGACCCTTTTTTGACGACAGCTGGCTGTGCGGCACAGAAAAAAGGGGTCTCTAGATCTGTGGCACGCGATGAACGTTTCGATCGTCCGCCATCTTGCTGGTCGTTAAGTCGAGCGATGGCAACGGCTGCCCTTTTTTCAGCATTGGGAAAGGGTTGCGCCTCAAAGGGTTAAATAACCCACGAGCCGCTACAGGGTGTGCTTCGTCGTGTTGCTGTATTATAAGGGACACTCTCTCGCTTGTTTTGGAATTGGAAGGCCTATTTCAGAAGGCTGAGAATTCTTTATTGTTATATTCGGCGGAGCAGTTAAGAGTTCTGCTCCAGAATTCAAGAACGGAGGGGAGCCGTAGTTGCTTCCTTAGGTTAGGCTCAGGAAAGCAGATCAACCTGGAAATTCGCAACAGTACAAACAAAATATATCGCAACTGGATAATTAAATAAAGGAGGGGTCGAACTCCACAAGCCCATACGAAACTACAACATCGATGAGGAAAACAACAGATCGCAAGAGGCATTAGCCAGGTCGACTTTTCCCACTACTGCGTTCTGAATCACTCTGAGATTGAGAGATCAGTCTCGGCCAATGCATTAGCTGAAAATCTGGCACGTGTCCTCGAGAGGCACTGATGCCAAACCGCAAAGTCTCTCTCTGGCTCACCTGCCTCGGGCTCTGAGAAGGGATCCATGAAAATATTTATTAAGCAGAAATTCGCATTGTGCTCAAAAAGTAAACGAATTCTGCCGTGAAGAGACGACGCCAGCTCTAATCAGGCCATAGAGCACAAAAAACCGCGTAATGCAGAAAATAAACAGTGGCGGTTACTAACTTCTTCGTAAAGTCAATCTCATTTATATACATAATTAAAGTTTTACGCTGCGTTGTTGTTTCTTTATTAAGACCGGCGACCACTTGGACCAGAAACCTCCGGCGACCAGTTGGTTCGCCATCTTAATACATCTTGTTCGAAGAGAATCCTGTTCCTCACTGGCTTCCTTGGCTCTGAAATCTCCCAGCTTCTGAATGGAATTTAAAATTAAGATGGTTAACAAACAGGAGCGGCCCTAGGGTAAATGGCGCCTCTTCTAATGTAAAAAAAGACGCCCCCTTTTATGCTGTACTTAGTTTTTGAATTCGAAATGACGCCCCTTCGAAGCCGGCGCCTAGATGAGATGCTTACCCTGTTGGGCCGCCGCTGGTGACAAAATTAAGATGGTTAAATGATAAAAATCTACAAAAAGGTACAAATTATTTTCGTCCTATATTAATTCTGAAGAGCTTCTGAATCTATTGGCCTTTATCAAAAAACGGAAAGGAGAGAGAAAAAAAGTAAGAAAATCTGAAACACTGTGTTAAACTAACTTAGAACTATATATTAAAAGCGTATTATAATCCATGAGTCTTCCCTATTTTCTTTTCTTATTTCATTAAATTGGAAAGTATAACATTATTCATGAGTGTGATTAAAGAAAATTAAAACTGATATTTCTAACATCCTTTTTCTGGATGTAATACATTAGAAACAGATTGGAAAAAGCTGCGCAGAAAAATGCGCAATTCGAAGTAGCAGAAGCAGACGATAAATTGCGCAAGCGTTAGGATCACATCTCCTCAAACTCGAACATCAACCATTTTGTTTTTCGCCAAATTAAAAAGTTGCACATTTAAGTTTCGGAAAATTTCCAAATCCTATTTTTCGTTTGAGTATAAAATAGGGACGGATGCGAGACGAGACAAAGATTTACAGCTTTTTTGCGGGACGAGACGCACATTTTTAACATTACGATATAGGGATTTTGCGAGACGAGAGCAAGCTTATAGGTTGTTTTGCGAGACGCGAGACGTCTATTTTTCGTCTCGCGTCCATCACTAGTATAAAACATTTCATTCCTGCTCTGATTTCACATGCACACGATATTTTAATTAAAAAATAACTTTACAAATAATCCAAACAAAAAAAATCGAGATTCTTTTATTTTTACTTCAAGAGTCTGAATCATTTAATAAACTGGCCAAATATGGCAATCTAGATATGCTCAAACCTGGCTCTTTCCACTGCGGGGTTACAATTGCGAAATGGAGAGAGCAAAAATGATCCTTTTCCGACACGTTTTTATCGATATCTCCTAAAATAATTCGAATTTTGGAAAAATCGCTTCGGGGTGTGACGGGACCCGTCCTGGAGAATTTCCGTACAAAATTTGGTAGGTCTACGATCACGAAACACAGACAAACTAACTAACGGACAGTTTACACATTGCTTTATTTATATAGATGAATAAATAAAAAACATTTTCATAACTTTGTGAGTCTATAAATCTTTATTAGAATATCAGGCGATATTTCATGAACAAAACAGCCGACTCGTTTACTTACAAGACACAAAAAGGATGGGCGAGAAACGAACAATAAGCCTCTCTCGTCTCGCAGAACTAGGGATGGACGTGAGACGAGACAAACATTTTTAACATTATGATATAGGGATTTTGCGAGACGAGACAAAGCTTTTCGGCTGTTTTGCAAGACGCGAGACGCCTCTCACTATGGATAAGAAAAACCTTATCTTTTTTACTATAAAAGTCGAAGAGATACGTTAAGCCATACGGCCCTGATTTTTAATAGAGCTGACAAAAAATCAATGAGTGTTTAGATGTGCTGCACTATATATAAGTATCTTAAATATAAAATATTATAACATTCAGCCAATGACCAAACTAATTAAAAAATGTTCTAAATGTCGGACACGAGGCTATAATTGAGCAAAATGAGAAAGAAAATTACAGTTATTTTTGTATAAAACCTTGTGTAACAATTTCTGTGTGCGTAAAAACACGAAAATACTTCACATTTCTGATTGCATGCATGCATTCATTCATGCATTCATAAAGATGCATTTAACTTTTGGCTTCAAAGGGCTTGATACGTCCATTCCCATCTCTGCTGGAGATTTACTGCCATCTACAGACGAAAAATGATTACGTTCTGCTATTCTTGTAGGTATTATTAGTAGGACACTTTGTTTTGGTGTTAAAATTCTTAAAAATGAAGATCATAGAGTAATGCAAAAGATGTGTTCTAATATTAGGACACCAGGGCCGAGGGGGTTAACCTTTTGAGGCACAACCCTTTCCCAATGCTGAAAAAAAAGGGCAGCCGTTGCCATCGCTCGAATTAAATACCAGCAAGATGGCGGACGATCAAAACGTTCATCGCGGCCACAGATCTAGACCCTCTTGCTGGTAGTTAATTCGAGCGATGGCAACGGCTGCCCTTTTTTCAGCATTGGGCAATGTATCCAGCTGTTCTCGCGTTCTTCCATTTTTCAGCAGATGTCAGTGCTGTTAAAAATAATCGTGACATTTTTTTTTTTTTTTACGGAAAATGACGTGCTTAAAAAGTAAAGGATTCTCATGGAGCTATGTCACTCGCCACTATTTTTATAGAAATCCAATCTATTCTTCGTGACTGGCAACAGTCAAAACGTCAGAGTTTAATGTTCCCAGAGCGGGAACACTGCGCGTTAAAGGGTTAACAAAGTGAAGAGAAAGATTTAAAAAAAAATTGTAACGTCTACGAGACAACGTCTCAGACTGAGCTACGAAAACGATACCTGCTCTTCTCTTCTGTGGGAAAAGAATAGCATCCGTCCAAGCCGTTACAGTTACAGAGAGAGATGGTACGTTATCGATACGGCATTATAATCTCCGCTTCCGAAAACAAACCAGATGCGTCCCGAGACCGAAGACGTCTCCAAGACTTCCGCCGCGTAGCATCTCAGCAAGCGGTCGACCTTCGAGCTCGGCGTAATTAGCTGTCTATAGGAGCTCAATTAATAAAAACAATAGCTCCTGAGCAAAGATTCCCGCCCCCCCCCCCCTGCTAGTGACGTCTTTTTTTTTTTTTTTTTCCTGCGTCGTGCGATAACGGTGTAGATGCAGGGACAAAGTCACAGAAGTCACTTTGGAAAATATCAACGAAGCTCCGTGTAGAGGTGGAAAGGTGAGACGACACCTGTCAATAAGTGAATACCCGAGAAAAAGTGCTTGTGGTTAAGACAGGAAGGACTATCTGCTTAAGTCGGGGGGAATGCCTTGTGCGCGGGCCTTTTAAAGGGTTATAACGCGTATACATCTGGAGTAAAAGTCCAAAACTTCTGATCGTTCAATCGATCGCCTTGCGGTAAGCCAGAACCCTCGACCTTTATTTTTTATTTTTTTTTGCGGGGGGGGAGGGGCTTGTTCGGAAGAGGGTGGTTTTAATACATTTTAGAAGTTTTTATTGGACACTATATTTTGTAACTGATCAACGCCTAAAAGAATCTCCGAAGATAAGCCCATTTTTTGAAAATGTATTTGTTGAAATTGAAATACGATACTTCCATAACATTAAGATTGGGCGATTCTTTGCAATTTATAAGAGACTAGCTGAAGTACCCGTCCTCGACGGGTTAGTGAATGAAAATTTCCAAAAAGCAAGAACTTTCGTCAGCATTGTAGGAGTACACAGAATGGATGGAGTATGTTGCCAAAGTAAAGAAAGCGAAGTTATAATTTTCATGTATTGTTAAAATATTACAGGTTAGAGAGTAACTAAGTAATATCATTTCATTCGCTTTAGTCGTAATTATGTCATGCGCGAACGAATATTTACGCATATTGAAATAATTTTCGCAAAATCTCAAAATTTAATCAACATTTTTGAAAAATTTGAAGCCTAGAATTTAAGTTGAGTGACAACCTATCATGTCACCCAAATTCGTTTCATTCCCTGCAGTCTTTATTTCGTGATGCTGGAACAAATTTTCAGCATTTAAAAACGATTTTCGAAAAATCTCAAAATGTAAGCAAAATATTTTTAAAATTCAACGCCTATAAATTAAGATTAGCAACTACCTATCATATCACTCAATTTCGTATTAGTCGTTATTATGTGATGTTTGAAGAAATATAAACGTATTTTGAGAGAATTTTCACAAAATCTCAAAATCTAATAAAAAGGTTTAAAAATTGGACTCCTATAGTTTATGTTGAGCAACGATCTATCGTGTGACCAAATTTCGTATCATTCGTTTTAGTCGTTATTACGTAATACGGGAACAAAGATTCACTCAGTTTTAAACGATTTTCACAAAATCTCGAAATCTGATGGATTTTTTTAATTAGATGCTTATAGTTTAAGGTGAGTGACCACCTATCATTTCACCAAATATCATTTTTTCACCTTTGCAGTTATTACGTGATGTGCGAACACAAAATTTACGCAGTTTGAAATGATTTTCGCAAAATTTCAAAATAAAATCAAGATTTTTTAAAAATTCGACGCCTATGTTTTAAGTTGAGTGACCACCTATCATGACACCCAATTTCATATCATTCGCTTCAGTCGTTTTTACGTGATGCTTGAATACAAATTTACGCAGCTTGAAAGGATTTTCACAAAATCTCAAAATCCAATCAAGATTTTTTAAAAATTCAACGCCTATGTTTTAAGTTGAGTAACCACCTATCATGACACCCAATTTCATATCATTCGCTTCAGTCGTTTTTACGTGATGCTTGAACACAAATTAACGCAGTTTGAAACGATTTTCGCAAAATCTGAAAATCTAATCAATATTTTTTAAAAATTCGACGCCTATGTTTTAAGTTGAGTGACCACCTAAAACAGTGACCACTTCAGCCGTTTTTACGTGATGCTTAAACAAAAAAAGCGTCACGGACAGAATGACAGAATGACAGAAGGACAGAATGACAGAATGACAGACAGACAAACTTTTTTTTGAGGGTCGCATCGGATTCCCGGGTGCTTGAAACGGATAGAAATCGCAAAATTTTTGAATTCCAAGAAATGTACAGACAAAAGTCTAATTTTATTTATATAGATAACCAAGCTGAGTTCAGTTTATTCACATGTGTTTTCTTTATTTTTCCATACATCCATTGCTTTTTTTTTAATCAATTGCCATACCTAACAACTATGCAAATACTTTTCAAAGAAATTTGCAGCTTGCTACAATGAACAACATTCGTCAGGGCTGACAACTGTGCTGCTCTGACCACGCTGTTACAAGCGATAAAGCATAAAAGATGCGGCATGCTGACAAAAGGGGATTTTCTGCTTCACAGTTCACACTTGCACAGGAATTAATCGACTCGCTTCACTGGGAAGTTATGGATCATCAACCATACAGACTTGATCTTGCACCAAGCAATTTTCACTTTTCCAAGCAGCTTTGCAGAAAGCACAAAAGGGATGATGAACGGCCGTAAACATATACTTATTGGTGTAAGTGCTAAATTATTTTGAAAAAGATTTGCTTAGCTGTAAATATGGCAATAGCTTAAAAAAGGAAACAAGACTTTGTAGAAATGTATATAGAATTAGAAAAGAAATTTACTTTTGCAAAATTGCCTTTAGTTTGTTACTAAGCATAAACCCAGACAGCACAGCAAATTTGCATCAAACTTGCAGTAAGCTTGATTTATCAAGTCAATAAACTTGAATTAAGCTTGAAAATTTCGAGCGTGTAAGCTTAATGCAAGCTTGAATCATGTGTTCAAGTTTACACTTGCCCAACCTGCATTAAGCTTGACACAGCAAGCTTAATTCAAACTTACTACACTCTAAAAAATTTTCCAAAAAAAAAAAAAAAAATCCTAAATACATGGGGCGCCGGTCGGCGAACTCGCCCCATATATTTTATTATTGATCTAGAGACCCCTTTTTGACGACAGCTGGCTGTGTGTACATAGCCAGCTGTCGTCAAAAAAAGGGTCTCTAGATCTGTGGCACGCGATGAACGTTTCGATCGTCCGCCCTCTTGCTGGTCGTTAAGTCTAGCGATGGCAACGGCTGCCCCTTTTTCAGCATTGGGCAATCCATCCAGCTGTTCTCCCATTCTTTCATTTTTCAGCAGATGTCAGTGCTGTTAAAAATAATCGTGACCATTTTTTTTTTACGGGAAAGGACGTGCTAAAAAGTAAAAGATTCTCGTGGAGCTCTGTCACCCGCAACTATTTTTATAGAAATCAAATCTATTCTTCGTGACTGGCAACAGTCAAAACGTCAGAGTTGGGTGCTCCCAGAGCGGGAACACTGCGCGTTAAAGGTTTAAGTCGCTTTTCAACGTTTAAAAATGTCCCGTTACGGTAAACCGTTAAGAGACAATACTGAAATGTTAAATTACAGGTTTTAATTTCATTTTTTTGGCATAATGCGGAGAAAGAAACAAAACTAATTTTAGAATACTACTCTTTAAGCAGAAGGTTATAGTCAGGCTCAATGAAAATCTATCCTGAGTCACACTTACTAAATCGTATATGTGCAGCATGCAGATGTGTAGCACCGAGTATGCTACACAAAGTACAGGAAGAATTCTCTACACGGGTGTACATTTGTATTGCAGTCAAAGGAAGTTACTGTATTCTCTACAGCTGGTAAAACGTAACGGATAGAAATCCAATCTTTTCTTCGTGACTGGCAACAGTCAAAACGTCAGAGTTTGGTGTTCCCAGAGGGGGGGGGGAACACTGCGCGTTAAAGGGTTAAAACTAAGCAAGAAAGTAAAGGAATTCTGCTCAACAGTCCGGCGCCAGTTTTTATCGCGGGCAACGGTACATAAAAACCCACAAAAGCACCAGAAATAAAAAAAAAAGACCGCCTTTCGCTTCTTTTCCGACAGATATACGAGAAAGCGAGCCCAGCCAGCCAGCTCTCTCTGACCTCATAAAACTTGCGATCACGGAAAAAGTGCGAGTGGAGTGTCGGACAGCCGGACATCGAGTATGAAACGTGATCCGTGAGAGAGTTAGACATACAGTCAGTCATACACACACACTGATGAAGAAGAGGACTGACCTTCTTTCTGGTTAGCATATTTCAGGGTATACTGAGGAAGAGAGGCGAATGAGCGCCCGTTCGGAATGTGTGTATACGTACACGTCCGTCCGAGGCAATCTTTCAAAACTGCCGTGACGCGGAGAATGCCCGTAATTCTGGAGGGATCGTAAAGTGACGTCATGGCAGTGGTTTTTCATTCATAAATGGGGACATTTCTCGCAGGAACGTGTAGTAGTCATCTGATTGAGTAAAGCAAAAAGAAAGATAAATCCTATGGAATCCATGGATTTCAAATCACTTTCCATTTTCCAACTCAGTCTTGTCTGCTGGTGTGCTACTGAGTAACCCAGTTCGCTCCCATCGCTGCAAAGACGAGACGCAGACCGTTTCTGAGCGTCGTTGCTTCCGGACACCAGTGTTTGAATAGCTGGCAGTGGCCCAGCGTAGCACGAAACGACGGACCACACTGTAGAATTCAAAGCACAAGCCGTAAAGCAACGATGGGAACGAAAAGAAAATCGTTGTCGCCCCACCTCCACAGGATAAAGCAAGTATAAAACACTAAAGCGTTTTTTATCACTGCCTGAACCCTTTAACGCGCAGTGTTCCCGCTCTGGGAACACCAAACTCTGACGTTTTGACTGTTCCCTGTCACGAAGAATAGATTGGATTTCTATAAAAATAGTTGCGGGTGACAGAGCTCCACGAGAATCCTTTACTTTTGAGCACGTCATTTCCCGTAAAAAAAAAAAATGGTCACGATTATTTTTAACAGCACTGACATTTGCTGAAAAATGGAAGAATACGAGAACAGCTTGATAGATTGCCCAATGCTGAAAAAAGGGCAGCTGTTGCCTTCGCTCGACTTAACTACCAGCAAGATGGCGGACGATCGAAACGTTCATCGCTTGCCACAGATCTAGAGACCGCGTCAAAAAAGGGTCTCTAGATCTGTGGCAAGCGATGAACGTTTCGATCGTCCGCCATCTTGCTGGTATTTAAGTCGAGCGATGGTAACGGCTGTCCTTTTTTCAGCATTGGGAAAGGGTTGCGCCTCAAAGGGTTAACAACCTGAATTTATGAGAATTTTTTCTTTATAAAGATTTGCAAATGTTACGTACATCATTTTCAACGATACTTATTCTTTTAAATGAGTTAGATAATATATATTGTTACAGAACGCTCTGCTTGTTTCCGGCGTTCGTCGTTCTAAAGTCCAGTTGGTGTAGAAAGTTCTAGTAAAAAGTCCACTGATCAGGATGGAACACAACTTTATTGCTTCTAGAACTTCGTCGAACAATCAGATGTACAAAATTCACAATCAAACAGTAATGTGCTTTTAACAGTCCGCTTAGATCTGAAGCCCTCACAAATGCTATTACTCACACAAAATAAAGCACTAGGCAAAATTTCAGTGAAAATATTCGAGGGATAACACTAGCAGTCCCTCAAGACTCAGCAATAAACAAATTACACGCAGCACTTTAAAATCAGCTTCGAAAAGCAAGCGAAAATAATGTTTCTTTAACACCATCAATTCGCAGAGCAAAGCAAGCGTACTCACTCTGAGCTTGTTCACCACTGAACTATCGGGGCAGCGCGCGCTTGTATATATAGCCCACGCAGAAGGTACAAGAAGCTTCCAGAGAAGTCTATTTCTCGAAGATTCCACATAATTAAGAATTTTGATTACGCCATAGAAGAGAAATGTTAGGTTATTATGTGATTTTAATGCAGCAAAAGCAACTTTACAGCCTCCATAGGGAAAACGCGCCAAATGACCAAAATGTCACCAAGCTTGGCGACTTTTGGCGAAATATAGCCAAATTTGGCGCCAAAAATAAGTCCCCAAAAGTGAAGTTACCGAAGGCCTTGGACCCATATTCCTCGAGATTTCTAGAAACTGCATAGATTTGAATAGGAAACCGAAACCTCCGTATCTCCGGTTCTAGTGGACCGATTTTGATGCAACAAAAAGCAAAATTTATCTATTTGAAGCGTAGAATACGAATTTTAAACTATTTTAAACCCTAGAACAGCGGGTTGCCCGAAAATTCGTAAACAATATCAGTTTTGTTTTCTTTGAAATAAAGGAACGACTTGAAAATGCACCTATTAATTATATAGTTATAAACAGTCCTTTACCATAAAGAGAATCTCTTTCTACTAACCATTATCAACCTGCCAACCACAAGCACGAACTGGCTCCTTTGGGAAGAAGATTGGGGCCCCTTACTGGAACATTTAGATGAAGTAGAATATTAGGATATGTAATACTTTAAAATTAGGCTTATGTGTCTAAAAAAAAAACATATTTAAAGCTGTCGGGGCCCCTGATTCTTCGGGGACCGCTCGAGACGCAGGATCTGTGGGGTCCTACGCCACTCTAAAGGCGTAAGATTACAAGGACATAAAGGATAAAACTTACTTTGGTATATTACTCCGATATATATCAAATTACTTTACTTATAAAGTACAATGAGCACCGGTTATAACGGACCTGGGATATAACGTACTATCGGTTATAACGTACCTAAAAGCTAGGTCCCGATTGAAATCCTATATTTATAATGTTATTTAACTTCGGTTAAAACGTACTTAACAAAAGTACGTACTTCGGCTATAACGTACTTTATATACCAAAGCCAAAAATAAAATTTTGCTTAAGCATTTTCAGAAATTTCAGTTCTTTCAAGCACACTCGTTGTCCGTTTTCAGATTCTCTAGCGAGATGAATTGTGTATGAATGAAGGGAGCGATCCTTTATCTTTTCCCCCTGCTAGGTAGGGCTAAGAACAAGACCATGGTTTTTCTTTGTCATTCATCAATGCAAAAGCCTTCTGAAAAGTCCTATCTGTAATGATTCTGATGATAGTGAAGAAGAAACAGAGGAGCCTATGCCAAGCATACCCTATGCATCAAATGATGCAAAAACATGATCACGATTTTTTGAATGCCGCAGTGATGATACAGAGACTCTACAGAAGTCTATTATGGATATCCAAAACGGTATTTTTAAAGTAGCATCTGCTCATTTAAAACAAAAGAAAATTACGGATTGTTTATGTCAATAAAATTGTAATAAAGAATTTTCTCGATATTTTATTTAACTTAAATTTTAAAAAATTAGACTTTTTAAAAGTGCATATTACAGTGAAATTATGAGCCCACTTTCCGTTTCTTGTGTAATATTGAATCATACCGGCGGTAATGCTTATAACGTACTTCGGCTATAACGTACTACTTTTTTAGGTCCCGTAAGAGTACGTTATAACCGGTGTCTACATATCCGTATTTGCGGCGATCGCCGACCAGCCGACCTGGTCAGTCCGGACCTGCTACCAACACAGTCAGTAAATCAAGGGCTGCTCCAGTGAGAGGGCCGTGGGTGCCATGGTCCCCTCCAAAATTTTATTTTACAACTTTAGATTCGCATACTTCACGATTTCACTCATTCACTTTGCATTTTGAGCAATTTATTGTCCTATGAAAAAAGTTCAATGGCCCTTCCGAAAATTCAGTCTGGAGCTTCCTTTGCTGTAAATGAACATTACTTTGACGTAAATTGTTTTTTTTTTCTAACCCTTTGAGGCGCAACCCTTTCCCAATTCTGAAAAAAGGGCAGCCGTTGGCCCTTTTTTCAGCATGGGGCAGTCTATCCACCCCACTAGCAATTTTGCTCGGGCCACCATCGGCCGGCTACGTGGCCGGTGGTAGCCCGAGCAAAATTGTCTGATTGCTCGGGCTGATTGTCTTTGGCTGATTGTCTTGGCTGATTGTCTTTAATTATTAATTATAGCAATCGCATTGAATTAAGTTAATGAAATGTTTTTCATTGGTATTCTGACTAGCAAAATAGTTTATGGTTTTAAGTATAGTTGATTACGTCTTTTAACCCTTTGAGGCGCAACCCTTTCCCAATGCTGAAAAAGGTGCAGCCGTTGCCATCGCTCGACTTAACTATCAGCAAGATGGCGGACGATCGAAACGTTCATCGCGTGCCACAGATCTAGAGACCCTTTTTTTGACGACAGCTGGCTGTGCCGGCACAGCTTAGATAATTACGCCATTCTGCTTGTTTCAAGCGGCGGCGTAAGGGGTGGGGGGTGGGGGGGTTAAGGGTCCAGACTCCCTCCGAAACGAGAGAGACAAGCACGGGAAAAAGGATCTTATCCCTATTTTTTAATTTGATATAAATGTTTGGACAAGAAAGAAAGAAAGTTAATCTTGGATACGCCACTGCTTGTTTCTACAAAAGAATCGTCCGGAGCACCGTTTTTTTTTATGGCAACCTCAATGGAAACGATTATCAAATCGCTAAAAAATGAAAAATCATCATTGAATGGCTAATATGGAAGCGGTTGCGCTTGCTTCGGCAGTGCATATGCTAAAGGTGGAACAATTAAGAAAGATGGAAGCTGCTCCGAAAAAAAATTTGCCATCCCTTCGAAAGCAGTTGTCTTGTATCATTTTTCTTTACATTTTACAATGTAACGAATAATTAAAATTAATAGAAAACAAACCTAAATTATTTCAAATTCGCAGACATCAGAGTGCAATTTACGCTCTAAAATAATAAGACTGAGTAGTCACACCTAGAGAGTAAAATTTCAGACAAAATACCCAAATCCAAGCAATTTTTCATTTGCATTAGGTACTCAAAAAATTAAAAATTATCACTCCAATAGCTTAGTAAATGAAATAACAGTCTGTTTATATGACGTCTCCAGCATCAATTATACAATACATTGCCAGTTCAATCACGGGCATGTGATGTCACGCTTTAATTCTCCAAAATCTAGATAAAACGGGAAATGACCTGTACAATGCAATCCGACATTGGGAACTAACAATATTTACCTCTATATTTCTGACTAAAATAAGAGCAGTTTTTTAGTTTCTTAATTCTAATTCTGCAGGTCTTATCCCGTTTTATCTGGTTTCAGCGGACTGAAACACGACATAGCACGTGCCTAGAATCACAGGGGATGATTGGACGAACGATGTAATTATTGCCGAAGACGTCATAAACTGGCGGCAGTTTTCTATTCTAAATTATCTGTTAATTGGAATGTTAAATCCAAGTTATAAGCTGTATGCCGCCCTGCTCCTTTATAAACTTTTAGTAGGTGATAACCTCTACCCTAATTGTTGATGTTTTTATTATCAACATGGAACAGAAATGTTTTGGGTCGTAAACGCTTGTTTACAAGCAAAATGAATCCGAGTTCTGCACAAATTGAGATCAGTTAAGATAGGAAGGCTATTTATGTGAGCATGTACAATCTAGAACGTTAGATTACAGGAGATAGCTCATAGAGATAAAACTATCTTAACTTAAATTAACTTTAAAATATACAGTAAAACACCGTTTATATGTTTCTGTTTATACGACTGTTGCATTTTTTGAACGTTTTTACATTTCTTGACGAGTTTTACAATTTTTGACTTCTACGTTTCTTGAAGTCCCGAATTCATTTTAACCCTTTGAGGCGCAACCCTTTCCAAATGCTGAAAAAAGGGCAGCCGTTGCTATCGCTCTACTTAACTACCATCAAGATGGCGGAAGATCGAAATCGCCCGTTCGATGCCCGTTCATCGCGTGCCATAGATCTACAGACCCCTTTTTTTATATATGATATTGCTTGCCCGGCACAGCCAGCTGCTGTCAAAAAAAGGGTCTCTAGATCTGTGGCACGCGATGAACGTTTCGATCGTCCGCCATCTTGCTGGTAGTTAACTCGAGCGATGGCAACGGCTGCCCTTTTTTCAGCATTGAGCAATCTATTCAGCTGTTCTCACATTCTTCCATTTTTCGGCCGATGTCAGTGCTGTTAAAAATAATCGTGACCATTTTTTTACGGGAAATGACGTAGCAAAAAGTAAAGGATTCTCTATGACACCCGCAACTATTTTTATAGAAATCAAATCTATTCTTTGTGACTGGCAACAGTCAAAACGTCAAAGTTTGGTGTTCCCAGAGCGGGAACACACTGCGCGTTAAAGGGTTAAGACCGTAATATGAAAAATTTGCGTAGTTTTGGAACAAAAATATCAGTAAAATAGCCTTATCCGACAGACTTAGACATTTTCAGGTTGTCTCTTCACAAGCTGTACTATAACACTGTAATCAGTTATAAACCTGTATCAGTTGCGAAAGTTTCAGTAAAATTTCATAAATATGACAACCAAAACTGAGCGAATGTACAGTGCATTTTTTATTATTTCCTCGCTTTCACACTCACTCTCTTATCAAAGTTTGTCAATTTGAACGATAAAAAGGCATTGAAGAAAAACAGAAAATGGATGTACAATTCTTTGTAAATCAAGCTTTTATTTAAAGACGGACTAAAACATAAAAGAATAATTTTGAAAGAAGATGGAGCTCAAACACTCAATAAAACATACAAAATCTATCATAGCTCACCAATCACTGCCGGAGTTGCTTAAAAAATTTTAGGGCTTTTCCCCGCCCCCCTAATGCAAGATAAAATCTATAAAGGCTAGGTACGCTTAATTAATATACCTTGGACCTTAATAAAAATTTGATTAAGATCAATTTTAACTTTATCGTAAAAGTATGATTTTCACATACCGTGTTTACTCACGTAATAGTCGTACTTGTTTGCCAATTTTTCATGGTGAAAGTCTTGATGCGACTATTATGCAGGGAAAATTTACTACATATTATATTCTAACTCTAACTTTCAGGCGCAACCCTTTCCCAATGCTGAAAAAATCTCATGTGTCCAACACATGACTTCCTTGCACGTCTATTAAATCAAAAGTATTTTCGACGCACTTCCTCCAAACTTATTGGTTTGAAAGAGATAAAATATCAATAGTAGTAAGGTTTAGCGATTTCTAGCCAAATATTTCGATATCGCCAAGCTGAGTTCAATTTGAAAGATTTCCTTCTGACACTTTATTTGGCGATATTTCACCAAAAGCCGACAAACTTGAGATAGTTTGCGAGATTTTGGGGATAGCCAAAGTAGTCATTGACCACAGACTTTCAATGAATTGAATGCATCCATACACCTCAATGTATTTAAAGTCATTTGGCTCACCCTGTAAATAAATTCCCAGTCTATTGCAGTCAAAAAAGATATTGAAAACAGTTAGATATTACAAAGTTCTAAATACAAAAGTTCAAAATTCTACGGGTTAAAGTTTTAGAGTTATACAAAATACGAAGTAATTTTTATATATATTTATTGATATAACTATATAATTTTTTTTCAGTGTGAAGGGGATGAATGTACATAAAATTACCAGGGTTGGCAAGTTTTTGACGGTTTTAACCATGGTTTAATACAAAATACGAAATAATTTTTGGCGCCAAATTTGGCGAAATTTCGGTGAAACTCGTCAATGTCGACAACATTTGGCGAGATTTTAAGCATGGACCAAACAATGACAGATTATCGCCAAATTTGGCGACATTTCGCCCAAACTCGCCAAGAACGATGACAAATGGCGATACTTTCGACATGGACCAAATGACTGACAGTCGCCAAATTTGGCGATATTTTGTCAAAACTCGCCACGGTCGAGAACAGACGGCGAGATTTTGGGCATGTACCAAACATTGACTGTCTACAGTTGTATTATATTGAAGATGTCCATAGACATTAAAGTACTGAAATTCTTTTCGGTGGTCCTCTAATAAACTCTCCAGTAGATTGGAACTAAAAATCG
Organism: Cheiracanthium punctorium; assembly: GCA_038373885.1. NCBI lineage: Eukaryota > Metazoa > Arthropoda > Arachnida > Araneae > Cheiracanthiidae > Cheiracanthium > Cheiracanthium punctorium. Next base: position 423,218 of record JAWZYV010015659.1, on the reverse strand, counting down.
AGATGCACAACCAGATGTTACAACAATCTTATATGTGAAATTTCATAATAGTTTTTGAGATTTGAGAGTTGAATATGCACACACGTACACCAAAAGTCGCCAAGCTTTGCGACTTTTGGCATAGTTCTGGAGGGAGGCACGTGACCGTGGTCGGACCATTACCTAACTTATGTGGTAGGACGGTATTGTGCTTGAAATGGATGAATGCCCCTAAAATTGCCGTAATGTATTGTAATTGACCGTAATGTATTGGAAATCTTTTGAGTGTTCCTGTAGCAGAACTATAAATGATAAAGACACTTCTTTTAATAGAGAAATTCATTTTCTAACTTTTAACAGCACACATCATTTCTGAGTCGTTTGAAATAGCCCAATACCTCTAAAAAACGCTTTGATGAATTTCGGCCCATAGAGCGTAATGTATTTCGAATCTTTTGGGCGGTCCTGTAGATAAACTATCCAGTCGAATGGAACCGAAAGGGGAGATGCACAACTAGATGTTACAACTATCCAAAATATGAAGTTTCGACATTCTACGCCTAATAGTTTTTGAGATATGCGAATTTAATGAATTTCGGCCCATTGAGCGTAATGTATTTCGAATGTTTTGAGCGATCCTGTAGATAAACTATCCAGTCGAATGGAACCAAAAGGGGAGGTGCACAACTAGATGTTACAACTATCCAAAATATGAAGTTTCGACATTCTACGCTTAATAGTTTTTGAGTTAGGCGAGTTTAATGAATTTTTGCCCATAGAGGGTAATGTATTTCGAATATTTTGGGCAGTCCTGTACATAAACTATACATTCGATTGCGACCAAAAGGGGAGGTGCACAACTAGATCATAGAATAATCCTAAATATCAAATCTCAACATTCTACGACCAATAGTTTTTGAGATATGCGAGTTACATACATACGTACGTACAGACGGCATGGAAAAACTGACCACAATAAACTCGCCGCAGGTCAAAATGAGTTGCAGACGCGTTAATATGATCGTGCATGCTAGCCTACGATGAGATGCATCGAAAAAATTCTTAAAATTAAATTTAGAGGTAGTCAAAATCGGTTTTTTGTCGAAATTTGGCCCCCAAAATTTTTCGGGATCACATTACTTCCTTATACTACGTACAAGGAAGTAAAAAGGGCAGCCGTTGCCATCGCTCGACTTAACTACCAGCAAGATGGCGGACGATCGAAACGTTCATCGAGTGCCACAGATCTAGAGACTCTTTTTCGACAACCGCTGGCTGTTGCTGCACGTGGTGAACGTTTCGATCGTTCACCATCTTGCTGGTAGTTAAGTCGAGCGATGGCAACGGCTGCCCTTTTTTCAGCATTGGGAAAGGGTTGCGCCTCAAAGGGTTAACGCCGCCAGATTTCATCTCGCCAATGGGTGGGAAATACGGAAGCTGCGTCTTTTCTTTAATTATCGGAAAAACGTGCAAGATTGTTTTTTTTTTGTTTTTTTTTTGTTTTTTTTTTTTGACACGTGCATGATATCACTTTTTCAGGTTAAAAACATTTCTCTGGTTTTGCATTTTTGAAACATGATACCCGAGGTGCACGAAAAATTACGAATAGCCATTCCGCGGTTTACCACTCTGGAAACATCCATTCTCTCATGCATATCTGTTAGGACGCCATATTTGGAATGGGAAACCAAAAATCCCATTAAAAAAGCTTACCCATTAAAAAAGCTTACCATCTCGTCCGCAATGAGGGAGAAGCTGGGAAACAGAAAAAAAAAATCCCACATTCTTCCATGGTTATAAGAAGATAAATTAACTTTTATCAATCTTCCTCATCAGATAACAAATCAATTCGCAAGAAAACTTGGAAATTAGTTCAGGACCGACGCCTAACCTTTTTAAGCGGAAACGAAATTCAATTAGAAAAGATCTGTGTTATGCGATGTCGCCAGCTTTTTTGAAAAATGGTATTCCAGTTTTCACCCTGACTGATGCTATGAAGTGATTTAGGGCTACTGTAAACGAGAAAAAGAAAAGAAACACACAGAGTTTAGATCTCTATCGAAATACAAAGGTTTCCGTCAGTAAACAGAGGAGAATATTTTGATTAATTGGATGGAACAAGCGAATAAATATTCATCTTTTCGATTTGCGTTGATTGTTCGTTTAGCCTAAAAGTAATTGGATTCGATTAAGAACTTTGTTACTGATTTGAATGTGCGTCATCGCTATTTTTAGGAACAGGTTAGGCGTTCAGTTTCCTGAATCAGTTATGCATATTCATTACGTTCCTGCGTATTCGATTGTGCATAAATAGGTAACTTTTAGAATAGTTTCGTTGCAGCAGAAAACACGAAAGTGAAAATAAAGTTTAACCCTTTAACGCGCAGTGTTCCCGCTCTGGGATCACCAAACTCTGACGTTTTGGCTGTTGCCAGTCACGAAGGATTGATTGGATTTCTATAAAAATAGATGCGCGTGACATAGCTCCACGAGAATCCTTTACTTTTTAGCACGTCATTTCCCGTAAAAAAATGGTCACGATTATTTTTAACATCATTGACATCTGCTGAAAAATGGAAGAATGCGAGAACAGCTGAATAGATTGTCCAATGCTGAAAAAGGGGTAGCCGTTGCCATCGCTCGACTTAACTACCAGCAAGATGGCGGACGATCGAAACGTTCATCGCGTGCCACAGATCTAGAGTCCCTTTTTTTGACACAGCTGGCTGTGCCGGGCACACTCAGATTCTGAATGGAATTTAAAATTAAGATGGTTACAAACAGGGGCGGCCCTAGGGTAAGTGGCGCCCCCTGCTAACGTAAAAAAGACGCTCCCTTTCATGCTCTACTTAGTTTTTGAGTTCGACATGACGCCCCTTCGAAGCCGACGCCCCGATGCAATGATTACCTTGCTTACTGTGACGGGCCGCCCCTGGTTACAAAAATAAGATGTGGTTTAATGTTAAAAACCTACAAAAAGGCACAAATTATTATCGTCCTATATTAATTCTGAAGAGCTTCTAAATATGTCGGCCGTTATCAAAAAACGAAAAGGAAAAAAAAAAAGTCAGAAAATCTGAAACACTTTCAGATTTTAAATACGTACTAAAATGCTATATATTAAAAGCATATCATAATCCATTCGTCTTCCCTATTTTCTTTCCATATTCCAATAAGTTGGAAAGTGCATCATTATTCATGAGTGTGATTAAACAAAATTAAAATTGATATTTCTAACGTCCTTTTTCTGGATGTAATGCATTAGAAATAGAAGGGGAGAAAAGAAATGCAGAAAAATGAATAATTCAAACTGAATGAAAGTTTCAAAAACTTATATTTTGTTTGTTTATTAGTGTAATATGTATTTCGGATTTGTGTGCTTGATCTGAAGGCCGCTTATAAATCCACGTCAGAAGGAAAAACTTATTCAGGTGATTTTATTTATTAAAAAACTGCGTATTCTATAAGTTTATGCGCTATCTATCGATGGCTTTGTAAAAGGAAAAAAAACCTCTTTTTTTATATAAAAGATAGATTTTTTTGTATATTATAGGAAAAGTGTTTTTTTTTTTTTTTTTTTTTTTTTTCGCGCTATAAAAAGTAGCCTATTTGTTAAACCAGGACTTTTAACTGTCTGTATTCCAAATTTCATTCAAATCCGTCAAACCGTTTCAGCGTGAAAAAGTTACAAACATGCATACAAACACTGACATTTATAATATTAGTAGGATTTTTGTTATTACTCATTAAAGCATATCTCTCTGTCCTAAAAAAAAGTAACGGCCTCTGACGCCGCAGCCGTCAAGAGTTTGTTCGGCTATCTCCTCCTAAACCATATGGATTTGAGTTTCGACTAAGAGTTCTACGGATTCGGAAAATTCCGGGGAACCTGATAAACTGACTTAAATTTCGAAAATCAAATTATTTTAGACGGTATTAATAAAAAACGGAAGAAATAAACCTAATGGTTGCCAGGTTTGGCGAATTATCCCCAGCATAAAATCAAATCATTCATTCCTTTGCAACAAAGTAATGCCAAGTATGTAGAATGGCGTGATATTGACAAACATGAAGTAGAATCACACTAAATTTACGCCAAATTAAAAAGTATATGAAATAAATAGTTACACAAAGTTGACAATTTTCAAATAGTTAGTTCGCTTAGATAACAGGAGTTTAGAATTAGCCATTATTCGTTTTTCCAAAACAGAATAACTAATTGTAACTGATTTTAAAAACGCCATCTTGGCATTAGATACAATCTGGCAAAATGGTATCTCCCCAAGCAGGGTGAATTTAAACCGCAAGTTCCAAAATGTTAGAACCCAGTATCTTGAAAAACAATTAAAATGCAGATTATTTTAAAGCCCGTTCGGTCCAGCTTGAGTATTTCCTACCAGTATAAATATTTGGCGGCGTTAACTGAACAATTACACCGTTTTTTCCGTTTGGCGTTTTTACCGTTCGCGTGTTTTCCGCACACCAGCAGGAATAGTACACTTTGGATTTTTGCTGGCTCGGCGAGATGATAGAATTCGTGATGCTAAATACGCCAATCTGCAAAGGATTATGTATATGAAAATATGGATAACGGTTTTCCCGGTAACCTTACAAGAGCAGTAATTATAGGTTGTGAGCATGTGCAAATCGCCAAATAACGAAAAGTCGCCATGGGTGGCAAGCTATCCTAGCTGTTTCGTAGTTTTTATCAAAGAAAACATATGCAGTACTGTTTTCTTAGAGCTAATAATTAACTATACATATACGCAAGTCGCCAAATTATGAAAAATTGCCATCATTGGCTAATACGCAAGGTGTTCCATGGGTTTCACATAATTAAAAATAGTGTGAAGTTTAAATTTTTATTTTGCAAGAAACGGGCAAGAACCAAGCAATGTGCAGCTCGGTAACATTCTATTTGATCCAAAATTTGAGTTTTGTCTGTTGAAATTATTCCTTTTTTGCGAATAAGCCTTATTAGAGGCAGTGGCGGATCCAGAAATTTTTTTTGGGAGGGGCTAAATTTTTAGAAAAGCTTATTTCACCCAATTAAAATATACTATAAATCAAAATTTTAGTCTAAACCAATGTATTAGGCTTTTGGGAGGGCTAAGTAATAAAATATGATCATTTTAGCTATTTAAAGTGTATAATAAAGCAGAATGTTACCCTTGAGCAATCTCTTTTGGGGGGGGCTGAAGCCCCCTAGCCCCTCCCCTGGATCCGCTACTGAGGGGTCGAATGCCGCATACGAAAAGCGAGAGTAGCGAGTCTAGGGGGCCTTGGCCCCCAGTAATTTACAAAATTAAAACAATCTTTTTAAATTGATATGAAATTTTAAAAATTTATATGAAATTAAAAAATATTTTTACGGTATGCTATTTCGAGGTTCGAGGCATGGATACTAAAGGCGACCAAAATGAGCGCTTTTTCGTAGAGTAAGGAGGGTGTCCATTAGACCCTCTAAACACCCCCACCTTATGTACGTCCCTTTAAACATGATACACATAAAACTTATAATACAAAATGCGTATTGCATAAAATACTTTGCGCACTTTTCCGCTTTTTCGAAGATGGTTTATTCCACCCTTCACCCCCTCTACTCTATAATAAAATTGACAATTTAAAAAACTAGTTAAAATTCTTTGCCTCTCCTCTGTACGAGGAAACTTTTAGGCAGACTATCACACTACCAATTTTTACGCTTTTTACGGTTGCTTATCCACCGCTATTTTTTAAAGTGATTTGATATTAAAATAAATCCTAGTGGTTTATTCCACCCTCCACCCCCTCTACTCTATTATGAAACTGCCAATTAAAAAAAAAACACAGTTAAAATTATTTGCCTCTCTCTCTCCTCTCTACGATGAAATTTTTAGGCAGACTATCACAGCTGCCAACTTTTACGCTTTTTACGGTTGCTTATTCACCGCTATTTTTTAAAGTGATTTGATATTAAAATAAATCCTAGTGGTTTATTCCACCCTCCACCCCCTCTACTCTATTATGAAACTGCCAATTAAAAAAAAAACACAGTTAAAATTATTTGCCTCTCTCTCTCCTCTCTACGATGAAATTTTTAGGCAGACTATCACAGCTGCCAACTTTTACGCTTTTTACGGTTGCTTATTCACCGCTATTTTTTAAAGTGATTTGATATTAAAATAAATCCTAGTGGTTTATTCCACCCTCCACCCCCTCTACTCTATTATGAAACTGCCAATTAAAAAAAAAACACAGTTAAAATTATTTGCCTCTCTCTCTCCTCTCTACGATGAAATTTTTAGGCAGACTATCACAGCTGCCAACTTTTACGCTTTTTACGGTTGCTTATTCACCGCTATTTTTTAAAGTGATTTGATATTAAAATAAATCCCAATTTTACTGTATAATAAAACTTTTTGAATGTTGAGTGGATAATCTTCCAAAAAAGCGCCAAAGTTCTCAGCTATTGTCTACAGAAAGCTACAGGCAAATTAACTCTGGAAGTCCATAAAAAAAGTCTATCACATTTTACGACTGCTGATAAAACCGTTCGAATGGTCCAAGGAATGGACTGGCAAAAAGAATCCTACAAAAGAATATCGCAGCTCATTGTAAAGGACCTTAGCGCTAACATTCTCACAGCCATAGTGAAAATCTTCACGCACGACAAAAGGATCTATGATTTAGCGGAGCGTGTGGGTGGCAGACGCGGACTGATTGCTCCGATCCTGCCCTTGCCCCAGGCGGCGAACATCAAGAGAAGCTCCCATCCGATTGTGCCTTTTTGCCTTTGACAACACGTGCACCAGAACGACACCTGCAAAATACCTGAAGATAGACCAGGGGGGACCCAACCTGGGCACACGTGTTGGAAAACAGGTGCTGCTTTGCTCGGACATACACCGCCAGAGGTGAGTTTTGTTTTGTGTCCACCATCCACTCACTTTTTACGGCGACCAAGTTGTGCAGATTTTCACCCATTGTTCGCAGGGATGACGGAGAAGAACGTGCTTCAAGGAAAGCGCAGTGGCTAACTTTCCCTTTTCACAAAGGATAAGAAGGTGTGAGGATGTGTGATTGTGGGAATTTTCCGTGGTGTAAATCCATCCTTGGTCAAAGAATATGAACAGTGGGAGGTTCAAGAGGGGGGGGGGGGAGGGATATTCGGCTGATCTTCCTAATCCAATGCAAACATTGGCCGTTGCGAGAAGGGGGGGAAAAGTACATTTTGGAAAATAAGAGAAATGGACCAGCATATTATTTTTTTCTTCACCGCCTCGGTGTAGGCATTTCCGGAATTTTGACAAATGTAGCCAGTGCATTTTGTCACTTTGAAGTTTTCCGAGAATTCATAAGATGCAGTGAATTCTTGATATAGCAAACCAACACTACTGATTTGTGATGTTCTTTTTGCACAGTTAGAGGAAATAGGTAAGATGAAAATAAAAGGCCAGCCATCTCAGCCAAATAAGTCTTACTTTTTAATCCTTGAAAGTATCTACTGGTAAATGCACTAGAACATACAGTTTTAAAAAAATGTCAGAGGGAAAGTAAGAATAGGTAAGGACTACGTCGTTTCTGTGTTTGTTGCCATTAAGACAGAAAATATAGTTTTTTGAAAGGATGAAAAAGAACTTCATTGGTAATAATTAATTGTATTTATTAAATAAAAGTGGAACTATTATCATTAAAGCACTAACTATCAATAAACCTTTTACCAATCTAATACTCTTATCTCAAATAAGTTTATTTCACATACTATACGCCAATCTTCTGAAGGTTATGCATAACAATGTGTGGAGAACTGTTTTAATGGCAGCCTAAATGGAAAACGATTACCAATTACGGTATGCGCGTACGTAATTTTCCTACGAATAAAAAAGTCGCCATGGGTGGCAAATATCCAGGCTGTTCCGTAATTTGAAGTCGGTTTTCATTTCTTTCTTTCTTTCATGAGGGCCTAATGCAGGGATGGGCAAACTTTTTTGGTCGCGGGCCAAAAATCGAAAAAAAAAGTTTGGCGGGCTAAGATAAATTTTTCTAAAATTTTAAAAACAATATACAAGTATTACAATTTAAATATGTTAATGAGATGAATGAAATTGCGATTTCATTTTTAAAAGTTCCTTATATTGAGGTTCGAAGTGAGTTTCACTGATTGTAAGGAACGAGGCTAAATGCTCATCTGTTAGTCTACTTCTGAAAGAATTCTTTGTAAGGTTCATAGTTGAAAACACTTGTTCACATATTTAAGATGAAGCAAACATAGCACTGGTTTTCTGGGCGTGAGATATTCAATTTGGGAAACTTACTTTCGATAATGATTTGTAAAACTCTAACTTTGGCATATTTAGAAACAACTGCTTGAGATGATTGTTAGATTGCAATTCAATTGATTCAAGCTGCAAATCGGACCTCACTGCTTCACAATTTACGTTCAAAGGCTAGATAAAAATATCCAATTCTGTTTGAATGGCACACCGAAATATTGAAATCTGCATTCGAATTCAAAATGCAGTTTTTTCAAGCCATCTTCATAATTCTTAAAATGGGTATATAATATAAATATATACATATTCCTTCAATTTCCGTCGGACCGGCAAATTAAAATTCCATCCACGGGCCGGATAAATCCTTCCGGCGGGCCGGATTTGGCCCGCGGGCCGTAGTCTGCCCATCCTTGGTCTAACGCATTGGAATCTGTAATCCTATAAGATTGTGCAGACTCTGACAAAAGGAATTCCTTTCACATAGTAATTTATAATTTTTTAAGTGCGTTCGTTCGTTGCCTACGTAATACTACTCAGTAATAGTAGTACTACGTAGGCAACGGTTCGTTCTTCACCTAGCACCAATATCGACAGAATTCCGTAAATTCCTGGATTCCGACATGCTGGGAATAGCGCCCCAATATTTTTAAAGAGACATCAAACAAAAACTATATCACGTGCGGAATAATTTCACTAATTTTCCGATTTGTGAATTAGCTGGGAATAGGCTGACTCAACTCAATTCGCCATTTTGTTTTTCATTCAGATTGCATTCCTTTATATTCTACGGCGTTGTTTTAAAATTTTTCTAGCGTAATCAGCCATCATTTCACTAAATGGAAGTTTTAGATCTGGCTCTTTACTTTTTCCTGAACAGCGTTATGCTACGACTTCAAAAAGGATACGATTTCGCAGCAGGTTTTTACAAAGATAGTGTCCGTCTACTCCGGAGATGTTCGAAGCCAAGTTGGGAAGAATACAAGAAAATTTCAACTGCTACCATGATTGGAGTTGGTCTGATGGGATTCATCGGCTTTTCTGTTAAGCTGATCACAATTCCTTTAAATAGTATTATTATGACTTAGTATGAAAACACGAATTATTTATAAATTATGTAACCCAGTGTTGGAATTTATATCTGAAATCTTTCTTGCATGCTGTAGTAGAAAATAAATGCCTGTTCTTTTAAATGTATGTATTAGGTAAACTATCTAAATGCTCTAGTGTTATATTTGTCATCACTTGGCTGATTTTTTTTTTTTTTTTTTTTTTTTTTTTTTACCCTCCGCTAAAGAGGGTAATAGTTTTTGGCAGACGAAAAAAGTCGTGGATGATAATTGATAGTAAATAAAATCTTACAGATCTCACGGAAATTTGAAACACACCAAGATCCGACACATGATTGGAATAATGGATACTTGAAAAATTTCAAAGTAACGTCAGATGAAACAAAAGGGGAAACTGTAAGATTTTGTCAGAGCGTCTGCGACTGGCTGTCAAGTTCCCGAGGTTCCGATTTCATTTTTCAGAACTTGGATTTGTTTCCAGAGTCGCGTTCAAACTTTTGTCCCTCCTCGGAGCAAGTGGTGGTGTTCTGTCGTGGCATTTCTAAAATTTTCATTTTTGCGGGATCAGTGTGAAATAGCTCGTAGGCTTGGTATTTCACGCTCTACTGTTCAGTATTACATCGTTAAATATCAGAAGAATATACCCGGGACTGTTGTTCAAGGCCGCGCTGGCCGTCCTCGCCAGTTGTCTAATCCGGAAGAAAGTCATCGTGAAACTAACCGTCTATTTATGCAAAGAAAAAGGGAAGATCCAGATTTTCGTGCTCAAGAAGCGGAATCCAAATCCAGAAGACAAGACAGAAAACGTTTACGACTCTGTCTAGATATACCATCGAAAAGACCAAGAACAGATACTGATCTAAATGTAAGGTGTGAAGAACTAGAATTTCGTAAATTAGCTGAGAAATTTTTCGAAGCTGTTGCTGATGGTCCAATCCACCAATGCTATTGTTGTGATCGACTGTGGTTCAAAAAGTCAATAAGAACCCATTCCTAAAACAACTTTACTGTCCAAAGGAGCGACAACGGACTTTATAAAACTAGTCTTTTACAAAGATATCGATGATATTGGCAAATTTTGCAAAACATGTTACGATTGTTTGATTAAATTGACAATACCAGAATTAGCTATAAGCAATGGCTTCGAATTCCCCGAAATACCGGATTGTTTAAAATACTTGACACCACTGGAAGAACGGTTGGTTTCTCCCCGTTTGATTTACATGCAAATACATCCTGTACATGGCTGCCAATACAAATTAAAAGGTTCTGTCAAAAAACCTCTTTAGCGGAGGGGAAACTAATTTCAGCTGAAGGCTGAATATTTTAAATTAATATAGGATAGCGTCAAACAAGTCCTTTGATTGAAGAAGAGTTCAAAATGTTTTTTTTTTTTTTTTTGTACAGCTTTAATGTAATCTTTTTTGCGCTATTTTTATTGGCGAATTTTTTCGGCACGATAAAGGACCTCATATTGCAATGACTAACAATTGTTTACAATTGTACGCAATGAGTACTTACGTATTATCCCGGCGGTCCGCCAAGATAAATGCAAATAAAACACATGAAATTATTGATGGTTTGGAATACGATTGGCAACAGTTTGCCAGCACATTTGATGAAAAAATAGTGTGGCGGGAATGACCGACGGGATAATACGTAAGTACCAACCAATGTTTAAATGTGAAATTTCAACGCTTTTCAAAAATAAAAAACGGTTGTTAAGAGGAGCACAGCGCCTTTCATGAAGTAAATATTAACGGTACTTACGTATTATCCCTGCGGTCATTCCCGCCAAGAAATGCTTTCGTCAAATGTGCTGGCAAACAGTTGCCAATCGTATTCCAAACCATCAATAATTTCGAGTATCCGGCATTTATCTTGGCGAAAAATCGCTCGTGTTGGTGGATCGCCGGGCTAATAAGTAAGTACCAATATTAACTAATGAATCGACATATATAAATAAACTAGCTGCTTGCCCGTTCTCCGCACGGTGGGAAACGCATATTTTCCTTACACATATATAATTCGAATTAAACCCAGTAATGAGGAATCTCAAAACGTGAAAAAATACTTGAATCGTGACTAAAAGTTGACGTCATGAGTGCAAATTTTAGACGATTGCAACATGACACAAAAACTTACGCCAATGTGACTGGCGATCAAAAAAGAGAGAACTTTATGGTATGCAGACAAAACTTTTCTCTTTCGAAAAATGCCTGATTTCTACATCAAATAATTCGTTTTGTGAGGTTTAGTATATACCCCATTGAGGTTTAGTATATATAGTATATACCACATAAATAACATTACATGATGTTGACAACAATTTTATCTTGCATTTTTCAAAGCGTGGACAATGCATTAGCGCAGTTATGTTACACACGACTTTATTAAATTTTACCTAAATTAAAAAACCTACATGAAAACAATGGATGCATCATTTACGTTTAAAAGCCAAAAATGTACCCTGCTCCGGTGAAAATCATGTCGCTTTTGTAAATGAAAACGTTCGTGATGTAACTTCTGAGAAAAAGCTTATTACCCTTATTGAACTCTTAATGCAGTATCACACTTGTTACATAAAAGTGACAGTGACGTTTATCTCACTGTCAATTCGCACTAAATAAATAACTAATTTCATTTTTCATTTTTTACAGATTACAGTTGACCCCTTTATAACATGGGTCTACAACACGAATTCTTAGAACACGACGAAAACATTACGATCGTTTTCGTGTAACACGTTAAAAGAGACTCGTACAGCACGGTAAAATGAGACATATGTTCTGATATTATGACGCCTTAGCTCCTGTAATTAACATTCCTTTTGAATGGCAACACCAAACATCATTGCATTTTTACGGAGCGCAAATAAGTTTTGCCGCGATTATACCGCGCAGTCCGCACTCCAGGTGGAGTATAGCGCAGGACCCGTACAACACGGATTCCTATAACACGGAACGTATCTACCGTGTTATAGGGAATCTACTGTAGTTGCATAGTGTCAAATTCAATAGTTAAGAAAATTCTGGGTTGCCGTATTTAGTAATATTTCATCTTACCTTGGTGGCCGAAATGTATTAAAACCAAATATTCGAACTGTATCAAAAGTAAAATTTACTAAAAGTAAAATTTTTAATTTTGTATAACCCTCAGAACAACTTCGGAGTTTGCCATCTACGACGGTTTTTCATGACGTGACAACTGATGCTTGCGTACAGTGGCGTAGCCAAGGAGGGGATAGGGGTCACAACCCCCCATGCGGAGTTTTTTGCCATACAAAATGTATATTCTTCACTCCCGTAACATTCCCATGAAAAATTTTTGGCTACTCCTGCTTGCATATAATTCATCTTTTTTTCTCATGTATCAGTGATCAATATACTTCAGGATCGGAATCTCCGCGGTAAAAAAAATGGTCTAAAAAATCTGACACCAGAAAATTCTGATTAACACAGTGGGGTTACACAAATACGCGCCGGACATACGCTCTTGCTTATGTCCGGAGGAGCAAATACATTAGAGGTTATGTGCTGCTCCGGATAATCTGCCAGCAAAAAAGCAAAAATGACGTAAAAAATGACATCCACACTCAAAGGAAATAAAATTAAAGCTATGTAGAATTGCATAAAAACTTCGATTATTTTTAAGGTGCAAGTCTGTTACAGTTCTATTTGTTTCACAATTGATGCGTTTTCACTTTTTCGATTCTTAAAAGCTGTAGAAATGAGTGGTTTCACTTAATTGTAAAATTTAACAACTTAAGTGGCAACAATGGATTCCGTTGCTACGGAAACTATAGCAATGTTAAAAATAGAACATGAAATGAGTTATTCATGTTTACTTTGCTAGAACTGCCATATTGGCGAAATTAACACCGTCAGTCGATGGCAAATAGCTCAAACCACAAATTAAACTTGACACTAAAGGCAATACGCAATACTCTGTTTGGCGGAATTAAAAAAAAAAAATATCTATGCATACGCTAGTAGCATCGGGTCATCTCAATTGTGGAATGGAATTAATAATACGTACAGAGTTGCACTACATTTGAATATTTTTCGCCAACTTTGCTAAGAAATGTACTAAAGTAGGAATCAACATACATTTCAATTCGTAAAACAAAAAATATATTAGACAGTATTAATTACGCCTTTCTAACAGCTTTTAGTAAAAGAAACTTCCGTAGCGCTGCTTTAACAAATAAGAATCAATTATTTATTACACAGTACTTCGATCGCCAAATGCCAACATACACCATTTTGCAAGATTTTTTTGTTTTCAGGGAATCATTCGAAGCATTGATTTAACAGCAATCAAAATGGGAAATAGTTATCTATCATTTATATGGTTCGATCGTTCAAAATTTAATGCAGGCATATTATTGATAAGTAGCAGTCATTTAAATTATTATTAACTATAACGGGTTTTAATCACCGTTAACTACCATGTACAAAATGCGAGAATTTCAATTTTCTGAAATTTGGCGGAATTCCTCTAACTTAAATCAGTTTACTTAATTTTTGGTGAAAATTCTATAGATCGTTTAAAATCGCCTTAATAACTGCATTATTTCTATATGAAAAATCGAAGTATAGCGCCGTAAAACTTATACTTGTTTCGTTACGCTCAGCCCAAAACTGTACAAATCTTTAGAACCTATTACTTTCTCAAAATCGCCAAATGAGCCATTTTTTTTACGGCCAAACTAAAAAATATACATATTAGTCTCGGAAATCTCTCAATCCCTTATTCTTTTACACATAAAAAACATTGAATTCCAGCTCTGATTTAATATGAACGCAATATTTTAATTAAAAAATAACTTTGTAAATAATCTAAACAGAAAAAAAATCATTATTCTTTTATTTTTACTGCAGGAGTCTAAATAATTTAATAAAATAGCCAAACATGGCAACCTCGATGCTTATTTCTCACTTTTTTGACTACAGGGGTTACAATAACGGAATTGCGGAGAGCAAAAATTAGCGTTTTTGATGGGGTTTTTTATCAATATCTCCTAAACTAATTCGAATTTCGAAATTTAAATTAGCGGAGGTTCTTTCTCGAAATTTTCCGAATTCGTGGATACCTCGTTCGAAACTCAGCTCCCAGCCGTTTAGGAGGAGATGATGCTACACACACACACACACACACACACACACACGCGCGCGCGCGCGCGCGCACAGATTTTAATAGTATAGATAATGCGAATTTATACATCCCTGTTTAAAAAGAAATTTAGTGTATTAAGATAACTGGCAATGCATTAATTTGTTGCAAAAAAGTGCCAAGATACTAAAGCAGTTCCTTTTCACCTTTTTAAAAAAATTTGGTGGCGATAATTAGGCAAGTTTTGACTAAAACTTTTCCGCGGAATTGTATTTTTCTGGCCCCATAATTAGGCATAATTAGGAAAAGAAAAAATTTATCGATGTTTACGTTTCGGTGCCGTCGACCTAATCAAATTGACGTCAATCATCTTTGCGGCCCGAACATTTATAGTTAGCGAGAATAAAAATGTATTAAATAACTCAATGTCTAAGTCTATCTAAGATAATGAAATAGGGTTAATATCAACACTAGTAACAGAGAATTGTAGGTTGAATCATAGCTCACTGAGTTAAGTACAGGCTGTCCGAAAAGCTCCGTTTTTGCGAATGAGCAAAGTTTCACTCCTTCGCCGATTTGGCGCCGCTACCTGACTCTATCACTGTTGCCAACTCTGCCGGAGAAAACGTGGCACAAATCAAAGTTAAAAGTAACCAGAAATGGCTACGAATGTTTTCAAGCTGAGAAAAAAAATAAATTTTTTTTGGCGTTTACGCGCTTGTGCTGCTGAAATATGCTTATCTGCTAATACTCTTTGAGTCATTTGGACTTTCATTTCCGATTTACAAAATACTTCGGTATTGCCAGTTTGCCAAGATCTTTTTCTCCGGCAGAGTTGGCAACAGCGATAGGCCAAACCGGCGAAGGAACGAAACTTTGCACGCAAAATCCCATACGAGAAACTGGTTTTCGGACAACCGATATAGCTCTCGAAACTGAAAGGTGGGAGGTGCCAGGTTCAAACCCCGGTCGCGCCTGTCGACCTAGCTGTTCGGAGTTTTTCATGGTTTTCTCCGAAACCTCGCATAAATAGAAGCTAGAATCCCTTAGAAAATCCCCCACGGAGAGCATCCTACCCCTTGGCCTAGATCTCACGCCCAGATAATTGGCCCGTAATTCCACAACACAACTGAACTCCGTCGCTTATCGGTTTGTCTAATCGAATCATGGAGATGAACTATTCTAATTTGACTGCTTTGTAAGTATTAGTGCTGCCATCTAATGACTTAAATCTAAATCAAAACTACTAATATTTTCAAACTGATTTTTTTTTTTTTTTTTAATCAATGATCAAACCTTTGAGAACGACTGTTGGCAGTTTCAACCTGATGGCTTTTTGAAAAACATATTAATTAAAATTATAAAAATCTAGCAGAATGAAAGTTTTAAAATTAGAATGAATTAATGATTTAAAATCAAGGAAGTCACAGACTTCATTTTCCTATATCAGTGGTATATTTTCTAGAAATATTTAATTGTAAATTCGTTTCTTAAAGCTTGTATTTTTACAGAGAGCTTTTGTTTGGTTCATTTGTTGCAGCAAGTAGTTGCATAAGGGCAAGGAACGAGCTGATGTTAAGGGTCCTCAAATGTCGTAACAGAGATCAAGTAGAAACTTTCTGCTAGATGGACTATTACTTTAAGCAATCTGTAGAGTTATTTTAGTAAAAATAGACAAGTTATTCAAATTTTTGTATAACTTTTCCTTTTCATTTTTTAATTGAAAAAAGTTGTATCCTTTAATTGATATTGGGGTTGGATAACCCTCTGCTGGGTTTTCAAGTTAATAGAAACAAAGCAATATAGATGGCAATGATTAATATATATATATATATATATATAATAAATTAAAATTTTATTAGAGCAGTAATTTATAATCTTAGTGAAGAAATTCCATACAGTACCACATTTTTAACAAAATTAATAAAGATTGAACGATCTCAAATATGAAACAGGTATCATGGGATCTTTTTTTCTTCTTAGCTTTCCATTGTTATTGTGGATTAATATTTTTTCTTGAGTTCAGAGACAAATTATTCCCAATATTTTTTTTTTTTTTTTTTTTACATGCTACTCTGATAAAATTTTGAAGAAAATTCAAAATAAACAGTATTTTTATTGAAAATAAGCTTTGGTGCTGCCATCTGTTGGCTCTGAGACATAAACTTCACTCTGTCCTTCCTACTCGCTGTGTATTTCCATCTAAAAAAAGCAACTATTAGAAAAGCCCAGAATCAGAATATTGGCTATGACCTCATTAGTTCTTTACAAAGAAGTGGGAAGTATTGGTCATTAACATGGAAAAGAAAGAACCTTGCATCATTTGAAACTTTGCAGCACCTACACAGCAGTGTCGGATCCAGAAATGTTTTCACACTCAGAAATAAGTTTGACATTTTATCAAAGTGCAGAATTTTTCGAATTCGTTATTTTTTTCTTTTATGTTTGTTTCTTCATCTTTAATCTTCAATGCAGGTTCGTTATGCCGGCTTTCAGAATTGTAAAGACGCAGAAGTAAAGATTACCTTTATGTAACAAGTGTTGCTTTCCAACATGGGTTCCAACACAGCCAGCTGTCGTCAAAAAAGGGTCGCTAGATCTGTGGCCCGCGATGAACGTTTCGATCGTCCGCCATCTTGCTGGTAGTTAAGTCGAACGATGGCAACGGCTGCCCTTTTTTTCAGCATTGGGAAAGGGTTGCGCCTCAAAGGGTTAAAATTGAAGGCTTCTATAGAAACCTTCAACATAGCGTCTCGAGCGTTGAAACTCAGAGGCGGAGGAACAAGTTTAAAATGCATATTTCATACGGAAGCTTTATCTTTCTATCAAGAGTCGATAACTAATCTCTCTATATAAAGGAAGATGTCTTGACTGACTGGATGACGATCACCGCACAGCCAGATCTACTGGAGATATTGACATGAAATTTTAGGAGCTTATGCCCAAGGCGTCATTTAAGATGCGATTTTTAAAAATTCGAACCCAGACAGGGGTGGCGACCCAAAACGTTCTTTTCACGTTTCCCTTCATATCTCGGGGGGGGGGGGGGCAGTAAAATTCTTGCTTTAAAATGTAACTAATATAAATACCTAAAAGTCGTTTTCAGGATTATTTTAAAATTCGCACCCAAACGGACGTAAGGGGCGAAAACGTTCTTTTCATATTTCCCTTCATATCTCCGAGGAATAAAGAGATAGCCGTATAATTCTTGCTGTAAAATATAACTAACGCAAATACTTAAAAATCAATTTCAGGGATTTTTATAATTCGCACTCAAACGGGCGTAAGGGGTCAAAATGTTCTTTAACACTCTTTTCCCATTTCCTTAGGATCATAATAGAGGATATCCCAGAGGGGAAAAGAGACAGCCGTAAAATTCTTGTTCTGAAATATAGCTGACACAAATACCTAAAAGTAATTTTCAGAGTTTTTTACAATTCGCACCCAAACGACGGGTGTAAGGGTTCAAAACGTTCTATTCACTTTTACCTATCAGAGGAAAAAAGAGATAGCCGTAAAATTCCTGCTTAAAAATATATTGAACACAAATGTTCAAAATTGATTTTCAGGGTTCTTTAGAATGCGCATCAAAATGGGGATAAGGGGTCAAAACGTTATTTTCGAATTCGCCATCCTATTTCTAAGAGAAATAGAGATAAGTCATAAAATTCTTGCTATAGAATGTAGCGAACACGAATGTCTACGAATTATTTTCAGGATGTTTTAGAATTCGCACCCAAACGGATGTAAGGGACCAAAACGCTCTTGGCGTTCTTTTCACATTTCCCTTCATATGTCAGAGGAGAAGAGATAGCCTAAAATTCTTGCTTTAAAATGTAACTTACACACAGGCCCTACGAGAGGGGGGGGGGCAGACTGGGCGCCGCCCCTGGACCCGTGCGAGTTAGAATGGGCACGTGTTCGGCTGAAGTGCGTCCATGAATTTTTCAGAAGGTGTTACGAATTTCATTTATAGATCCGTAATTAAAATCTTTTTTTAAAAAATAGACTAAATTTTGAATACATAATTCTAGAATGATTTAGATGGCAGCAATGTTAATTCTACCATTTAAATATTAGTATTTTTCAACCTTCGAATATGAATTAAAAGTACCATTACATATCAGAAAAACTTCCCTCCCACTCTCTTCCCTTAGCATTTTATATACAAATCGTTAAAAAGAGCAGTTTAAAAAAAAAAAAATTCCTTCCGTCCCTCCTGTTTTTTTTTTCGAAACTTTTGTGCTTTACGAAAGGGGCCAGGAAGATTTTCGCCCCGCCTTATAAAATTTTTCTCGGAGGCTCCTGCTTACACAAATACCTAAAAGTCATTTTCATGGTTCTGTGGAATTCACACCCGAACGGGGGTAAGGGGGCGAAACGTTCTTTGATGTTCTTTCAGATTTCCCTTCATATCTCAGGAAAATAGAGGTAGCCGTAAAATTCTTGCTTTAAAAGGCGACTAATAGCAACACCTAAACATCATTTTGAGGGTTTATTGAAATTCGTACCCAAACGGTAGAAAGGGTCTAAAACGTTTTTTATATGTTTTCCTTTATATCTCAGAGGAAAAAAGAGATAGCCGTAAAATTCTTGCTTTAAAATACATCTAACACTAATACCTAAAAATCAATTTCAGGGTTTTTTGGAATTCGCACCCAAACGGGCGTAAGGGAGCCAAACGTTCTTTTCACATTTTCCTTCATATCTCAAAGGAAAAAAGAGAGACATAAAATTCTTGCTTTAAAATGCAACTAGCAGCAATACCTAAAAATCCTTTTCAGGGTTTTATTTAAAATTCGCACCCAAACGGTGGTGAGAGTCTAAAACGTTCTTTCCGCGTTTTCCTTTATATCTCACAGAAAAAAAGTGATAGCCATAACGTTATTGCTTTAAAATGTAACTAACAGATATGCCTAAAATCATTTTTTTTTTTTAAAGAATTCGTGTCCAAACTGGTGTGAGAGACCGAAATATCGAAGGAAACGACCGAAATATCATCATATATCGAAGGAAAATGAAGATAGCCGTAAAAATCTTGCATTAAAAAGTATCGAACACAAATTCATAACAATCTTTTCAAAGGTTTTTAAAAATGGACCTCAATACATTGTGATTTACAAAAACTGTTTTTCACATATTTTTTAGTTCTAGAGTGCTGTTAATTTCAGACAAAAATTTTTGTCTACCTGGTGAAAGGGCGAATAATTTTTCAAGGGTTGCCAGATGAAATGTGAAAAGTCTCGAAGGTTTGCCGTTTTGCAAATTTATCGCTAAATTTGGCATAAAAAATTAGTCCCCAAAACTGGACCCAGCTTATCGATATCTTCCATATTTCTCGAGAAAATCCATAACCCTACTGTATAATTGGAATATTGGTGTCTACGTGTAAGTAAAGGTAAAGTATAGTTAGAATATGCTTGGCGAGGATTTTAAAACAGTTTTAGTAAACAACTTTAATATAGACTTCAAATTTGAAGAAGTATTTTATGGAACAAGAAAAACAAATATTGCATACTCGCGGATTATGATGCACATTCCGAACAGTATTTTAAAAAATCAAGTATACTTAGAATATGCCTAACGAATAATGTAAAAGAGTTTTTGTGGGCGATTAAATCTATAACCAAAGTATATTCAATATTTATTTACTTGTTTTCCATTTGTATTAGTTGGTTTAACAATATCCATTCCGTGCGAAGAACGGGTACTTCAGCTAGTCATCCGCGGTAAAATGGGCGCACTGCGAGTAAAATTTTGTTTACTGTTAATTATCTTAATTTGAATGTATCTCTATTATATTTATTTATTTATTTATTTATTTATGATTTGCAATAGAAGAAATTTCGAAAGATAAGAAAGTCGAGTTTCAAGACTTTTTTAAACTATCTTGGAACTGTGCCGAGAATCTAGAGGGAGTGGGACAAAGGAGGCCCTTTCCCTGGGAGGCAAATTCAACTCAGAAACTCAAAGGGGGTTAAGCATGTTTGTAATTTTGTTCCACCTTGGAATTTCCTGCCTCAGGAGACCAATTCATGTGTAACACAGGCGACCGGAGACAATTTTATGGTTTTGCCCCCACCTCCAAAAAAATACATGATTCGACACTCTTAGAAACAGTTACCTTGAAAATCTGGAAACTTGTTAAACTTGGAAACTGTCCCTTTCATTTGCTTTATTTATTTTTTATAAAACAACATCCTCGAAAATGTAATCAACTACTGACAAGGGGCCGTGGCAGCCAAGTGGTTAAAGCGTTGGCCTCGTAACCTATAGGTTGTGGGTTCAATTCCGACGCACCACTGAAGACCACTGTGTGCATACAGTGTACGTGCACGTTCAATCTGTCATTCAGAAAATCCACTCGGCTGACGCTAACAGTTACCAAGGAGGTTCCAATATTCAGAAATCCCCTCAGCTACTGATGAGAATCTAAATTGTGGTGGTAAACTCCGAGGACGCATGTAGCTCTCAAAGATTCATTCAGTGACGTGAGCTATCCTTTCCTGCCAAACAAACTACTGTAACATTTCAGAGTTTTTCAGTATGCCCTTGTCATGGTACTCATCCACTGATCTTCATTTTCTAAGCGAATCACCCTGTCAGAAACTGCGGTAACATGCTTCTTTCTGTTTTAAATAAGACAACATGACTGAAAGTACTTCCAAACAGTTACGGCCCATAACATTGTCATTCTCCTAAAAGAATCTTGCAAACCTTGAATTTCAATGATTTTTCCTATTTTGAAGACTTTCCAACAAAGGTGAAAAGTACTAATGGAATTTATATCTTGTTTTGTTGCTACGGAGGCTCTATATTCTAGTATGTATAGAAAATGATATATCTATCTAGTAAGACTAGTTTGTTTTTAAGGGCGCCGGCAGCTGTACACAAATGCCCACCCTTGTGTGAGGAAATCACAAAAAATTATAAATAAATATGCAAAATCTGAACTTTCTTTTTGGGGGGGGGAAGTTATGCAGACCAGTAGTTTTACTTGAATACATCACAGAGTACAGAGTAAAGGTCTTCAAAACGAGTGTGTATGTGCGAATGCTCAGACATTTTGCCCACCTTTATAAAAAAAATCCTAGCGGCGCCCATGCTTGTTTTTATGTGGCCTACCGAAATAATTCCACGACTCTGCATGGGCCGTCATTCCCTTAAAATGTATTTTGCAATTGTTTATCATCTCCTAATAAAACCAAAATAACATGTATTTTTGAAGTATATGAAAGAATGCTCTCTGTAGAATCGAAAATAAATGTAGCAGCATAGCATTCATGGATCCTTTAAAAGGCCAAACAAAACAATTATCGTAGATATGGCTTTAAGGGCAAGAGGCAGTGCCTTAGTATTGGCTTTAGCATGTTCACTTCATTTTTGCAAAGACTCGGAAAGGGAAGGGATTCTCCCTTTCTTTCTGTACCCATCGTTGCTTACGAGATCCTTTTTGTGGTCCATCGTTTTCGCTCGAGCGAACGCGCCGGGTGGGGTGATGGCAATTAATAGCATTCATAACTCAAAGACTTATGCTGGGAAGCAGTGTTGGACACAGAAAGGAGAATCATTGCCATCGAGTCTGTAGAGTAAGCTTTAGCTTTTTAAAAGGCTTCTTCTCCTATTCTTTTAATAGAAAATCTAATTTTTCTAAAAGGAGCTAAAATCTTTGTGGGTTAAACCTTTAACCCCCCCCCCCCTTGGCCCTATAAGTCTGAGCCGTACGAAAATTCGTGGCGGCGGCGTAACGACCTCTGAAACGACCTCTGGCGGCGGCGTAACGACCTCGGCGGCGGTGGCGCGCCGCGCCGTGATAATACTTTTGAAGAAGAGCATAATGAAAATGATATGTATGCGTACAGACACACACATATATGTATAAATTGGAGCTAAAAGGAAATCTTTTAAGACTATAATGAAGACTAGAGTTTTTAGCAGAACTAGTCTTGAGTATGATGTGCGATTACGGCCAATTAGCTGCACGTTTGCTCTCGGCCCAGGGGTGGGATGTAGAGTAGAGATCACTATTGTGTTCGGATTCGGGCGGGCTTGATTATATTTGTCTTTAATTTGTACAAAAGGCAAAATTTATGATATTCTAGCAATGAAGAATTGTCCTTTATTTATCTATTAGCTGACATTTCGGGCTCGGGCTCCGACTTTAATAATATCACTTGGGCGGGCTCAAATTTAGTCATCGGGCTCGGGCTTTAAAAAATGAGCTCGAACTCATCTCTAAAGGAGTGCCCTCCGTTGGGGTCTTTCTAAGGGGTTCTAACCCGTATCTACGCTAAGTTTCGAATTAAACCACGGAAGATTACGAACGGTTAAATCAGCGGACGCGACCTTGTTTCGAACCAGGCCCCTTCCGTCTCCCAGTTCAGAGCGCTATGCATTCGGCCACTGGTAGGTTTATGTTGTTTATATGCACATTCACAATACATTTAGTTATCAATATACGAATGATACGTTATTTGCTTAAAAGCATTTTTTTTCCCCTCCAGAACCTTCTCATGAACCACCCCCAAATTTTACGTTCTTTTGAGGTATAATGCATTGCTTAAACAGTTTTTAAAGAAATCAAATTACGCCATTGACTCAAAATTTAAATTGTATCTTTACAAGTTACTCGCGTTAAGAAGTATCCAAACAAAAGTAAGTACCTGAAAGTTTCGGTACAGTTTTTTTTTTTTTTTTTTTTTTTTTTTTTTTAAGTTTTGAAGAGATTGTACGCGGTGGTGTAAAATCGGCGTTCTTCGACGGCGCGCCGGCCTAGACGTCGTCGTCGGCGGCGTGGTACAAATACCCAGCGGCGGCGGCGCAGACCTCTATCTGGGCCTCCTCACACCCCTAATATAATTCAGTTAGATTATTAACTCTGTGTTCTGGTTAAATTTTATACTAAGGTTTAAAAAAAGAACTCTGTGTAATAATTTTATTGGTTGAAATATGCAAAGTGCATTCATTTGTCTGCAACAAATGGTCGTGAAATTTTTAATAAATGTGTTTATGTATGTTGTTTCTCACTACAGTTATGACTACTAGATGACGCTAACGTCATTTACCGTATTCGGATGCTTAGTTTTTCTAGCTAGCGTGCCAACTCTTTTCCAATAGATAACCGGTACGTCGGTGAAACAGATGACAGTTTGGGCGAAAAAATTTATTTTATGGCCGCATCGTAATCTTTTTTCCATGATTTTGTTTTATATATATATATAATTTATTAAATATTTCCTTTCCGCAAAACCTTTGTAATGTTTTTACTTGTTAGTTTGAGCTTCATATTATTTTATGTATAATGTCCGAGAGTACAATATATACTGTTTTGCAAATTTGTGACAGCGGTAAGTATTTTTTAATACTTTACAACAATTATCTTAATCTGATTCAACAGTTTTTATTCTAATAATCAGTAATTTTGTTGTGGCTCATTTTCACGTATATTAGCAGTTTCTTTTTGTAATATATTGAACTATTTTGAATTATTTTAGCACTAAAGTGTTTGAAAGTCATTGGCTTGTCATAGCTATAAAAGAATGTTTTGGGTTCTAACTTTATCTCTTATTGTCAGATTGTAGATTTCTGATTTTTTTCGTACTCCTGGAAGTTCAAGGCAAGCGTGCATTTTTAGAATGGGTAATGCGAGAGGGAATGATTGCGGCTAAAATGGTGTGTCCTAAATGGGGAGAATGCATGAAGTTTGAAAAAAGAGAAAGGTTTGACTGATGATTATGAGTGGTCTTGTAGGAAGCAGGGAAAGGTAAATCTGCATGAATGTAATAGGATTGTAAGAGGTGGATCTTGGTTTGAGAAGAGCAACCTTAGTATGTTTCAGATTTTAAAGCTTTGCAATGAGTGGTTTGGGAAAGTACCCCAAAAGTTTGTAAGGAGGGATGTCAAGATCTCGAAAGAAACTGCGACTGATTAGTTCCCTTTATGTAGAGAAGTGTCTGTGGCAGTGGCGGCTCGTCATTAGGGGCCAGAGGGGCTTGGCCCCACCTGATATTGGCTCACCTGCATGTATTTTATTCTATTTTGATTTAAAATGGATAAAAGGAATATTTAAAGGAGTAAATGGTCGCTGGGGCTTGACGGTTGCCAAGCCTCAGAGAATGCACCATTGCTTTGTTTGGGATTCTTCGGCATTGTTTTTCCAATATCCCCTGGGACTCGAATGGTTAAGAAAGTAAAATTTACTTATTTTGACACTAAATGTTATTGTCATGGACTTAGATTGGGAAGAACCTTCATTGGCAATGGGAGGTCGCTGAAAACGAACCTAATGCCGATTTGGTCAACAGATGGTGCTGATGATTCATTGCTTTGCACTTAAGTATAGTATTGCTGCAACAGAAGTTGCATTTTTTTTAAATAGGTGAATTAATTATTTTCTGAATTTGAGATGGATAGACGAATTACCTTCAGAAATTTTGTCTTCTTTCACCCATAAAAAAAAAAAAAAAATCAGAAGAACAAAAATACTTTCCATATGTTCAACTAGATGTTTGTTACCAAAACCATTTCTTCCAGTCACCCCCTCCCTGTGAATGCCAGTAAATGTGTGTCTTCTATTGTGTGTCGTGACGAATGGACCTGTCCACCCACAATACCTTGGGTTGGGTTCAACTCAACCCACAGTGGAATGGACTACCCCTCGTAAAGTTGCTACCTGCTCCCCTTTCTTGTTCTCAGAATTATCGCAGTACCACTGAGGAAAAATCATCTGCCGTTAGCTATATCCTACTCCCGTGAATCAAAAGTAGGATGTCGAAAAGAAAATGTTTCTCTGTGGCCGAAAAGGCAGAAATAATTGAAAAAGCAAGAGTTTTCAAAGGAAATAAAGTTGATCTCGCAAAATCACTCGGTATCGCATATTCTACGTTACAAGGCATCCTAAAACAAGAGGTCTCAGTGGAATTAAACTCTGAAAAACTGGGAAATTTTTCCAAAAAGAAAAACATTGAAAATCTCCCCTTTTCAGGAACTTGAAAAGATTTTATATGAGTGAGTTCAAACAAGCCCATACAGCCAAGATTCCAATCAATGGCTCAATTTTGAAAGGAAAGGCGCTTGAAATTTCTTCTCATCTTGAAATACAGAATTTTACGGCATCCAATGGTTGGATCAACCGGTTCAAAAAGAGGCATAGTTTATCGTACAGGTTTATTTGTGGTGAGACAAATGGAGTAAATACTGCTGTCGTTGAGGAGTGGATGGAAAAAACATTACCTTCTATTTTTTGTAATTATTCACCAAATGACATCTTTAACGCCGATGAAACCGGACTGTTTTTTAATCTATTCCCTGATAGAACATACACGGTGAAAGGAGAAAACTGTCACGGTGGGAAGCTATCAAAAGTGCGATTAAGTGTTTTGTTATGTACCAATGTGGATGGAACTGAGAAGCTAACACCATTTGTGATTGGTAAATCCAAGAAGCCCCGATGCTTCAAAAATGTCAAAAGTTTGCCAACAGATTACAATACCAACCAAAAAGCTTGGATGACGTAAGATCTTTTTGAAGATTTCGTAAGAAAATTGGACACGAAAATGCGCTTACAAAAGCGAAAAATAATTTTATTTTTTGGATCAGTGCACTGCTCATGTTAATCTAAACTTAAAGAACATGTGTATGGAATTTTTCCCACCCAACTGTACCAGCTTACTTCAGCCTTGTGACTTGGGAATAATTCGATCCTTCAAAATGCATTATAGGAAGCAACTGGTAAGAAAAGCCCTTTCTGGACTTCATTCTGGTGAGTTTCAGGATGCCTGGAAAACGAAAATAAACGTGCTAGAAGCTCTTCATTTGATCTCATCAGCGTGGAATAGTGTCGATAAGAAATGCATTTCAAGTGCTTTTTTGAAGGGAGGATTTCCCAAATCTCACGTCGACGGTGAAGTGCCACCGGAAGAGCCCACTATGGAAGACTATAATAAAGAGGATGAATTTAAACTTGCAGACATCAATTTTGACGAGTACATTGATTGTGATAAGGATGTTACCGCTACTGCAGACATTCAGAGTATTTCCGATTTGATTTCGCAGTATGAAAGTGAGATGATGAAGACTCAGATAGTGAAGATCCAGAAGAAATCATGCCTTCTTCGGCAGAGGCCATTGCGAGTTTAAATACCTTAAAGAAATTTTTAAACGGACATGAAAATCAAGAAACAAATTTGCAAAAACTTGCATGTATTGAAAAAAGTATATGTGAAATTACACTTGAAAGGAAAAAGCAGTCAAAAATAACAGATTTTTTTAAATAATATGGCATT
Organism: Cheiracanthium punctorium; assembly: GCA_038373885.1. NCBI lineage: Eukaryota > Metazoa > Arthropoda > Arachnida > Araneae > Cheiracanthiidae > Cheiracanthium > Cheiracanthium punctorium. Next base: position 396,518 of record JAWZYV010015659.1, on the reverse strand, counting down.
GGTCAGTTTTTTTGTGTGTCTGTTTCCTTCATTTTTTTTTTCTATTGGACCCCGATTATACGTTTTCCTGCTTCGTACGTTTTTTACCTCTGGTCCTGTGAAAAACGTAAAATCGAGGTTCCACTGTATATATATATATTTTTTTTTCTTCGTGGGGTGGAGGGAAATAGAATAAATTTCCTATTATGACCCAAAATCCGCAAAATTCTAAAATCTGCACAAGGTCTGGAACCAAGCTGTGCGGATTTTGGGTCTTCTACTGTATTTTAATAACTATACCCTGTTATTGCTAAGTGGAATGGATGTGTTGGCATTGTTGCGTGTATTTTTTAGGACCGCGATGGTCAGGGAATTCTGTCAATTGTGGTCAGTGTAAGTCAGGGAAACTGATTTCAAATTTTTTGTGGCAACCATGTACAAAATGAAATTAAGAGTGAGACCAGATCAGGGCTCAAAGTGGTGTCCTGATCACTGCCCCATTTCATGTAGAGATAATAAATTTTGATATTCTATCACTTTATACAAAATTACTGTTCATTATAACAATAAATATTTTTTAAAAATTGCAACTTACATCTTTCTTGATTCAATGTTTATAAATGAGTTCAATGTATTGACTCACATTGAATGTATTTGTATGATTCATTTTAGCATTTCCAAGTGGCGGATTCTCTCATAGCATGGGAACTGAAGCAGCTGTGCAACACCATCAAATCAGAAACAAGGGTATACTTTAATTTTTGTAGCTTTCTATTTCTTTCCCCCGATACTCTCAGTCATCATTCATTATTCAGTATCATTTTTACAAATAGGTATTCTTTAAATTATCAATTTACAGAGTTCAAAGTGGTTTTGGCACTGTGATCAAACAGTACCTATCATCTAATGATCTCCTTTAAAAATTTGAAATAATCAAAACTTATTTACTTATCTGAAGATAAGTAAATTTTATGTGTGTCATTTTACAAAGTTTTAATTATATCATCTTTTAACCCTTTAATGTGCAGTGTTCCTGCTCTGGGAACACCCAACTTTGACGTTTTGACTGTTGCCAGTCACAAAGAATAGATTTGATTTCTATAAAAATAGTTGCGGGTGTCATAGAGAATCCTTTACTTTTTAGCACGTCACTTCCCGTAAAAAAATGGTCACGATTATTTTTAACAGCACTCATACCTGCTGAAAAATGGAAGAATGCGAGAACAGAGCTGGCTAGATTGCCCAATGCTGAAAAAAGGGCAGCCATTGTCATCGCTCGACTTAACTACCAGCAAGATGGCGGACGATCGAAACGTTCATCGCGTGCCACAGATCTAGAGACCCTTTTTCTTCAAAACTTCATTCAAGTGCTATCAGTATAGCTTCAGTATTAAACTTCATTCAGGTGCTATCAGTATAGCAGCTGGCTGTGCCCGACACAGCCAGCTGTCAACAGAAAAAGGTTCTCTAGATCTGTGGCATGCGATGAACGTTTTGATCGTTAAGTCGAGCAATGGCAACGGCTGCCCTTTTTTCAGCATTGGGAAAGGATTGTGCCTCAAAGGGTTAAAATACCAGTTTTCTCTTGAGTGTTTTTTGTTCTCTTTAAAATAATCCTCAGGTAGGATGTAAAAAGTTTTCATTTTATGGAAATTATTATGATTTATGCTAATGAAAGATTAATGTGCAACCTCTTAAAATGAAATACCCATTTACACAAAACATGGGCTTAAGGATTTGTGTCTTGCCAGAACACAAATCCTTATTTTTACAAGCTTAATTTATTCGTTTACAGGAAATTTGGTTTATGCAAAAGAATTGCTGAGGTCCTTTTGCCTTTGTCTTAACTAGGCTCGGCTGTGCTATAAATTTCTTCTTAAAATTGGCATTATAGTATCCAAAAAACTTTATTACTGATAAAGTTTATACAATATAAAGTTAGGCAAAAGACAATATATCTTTACACTCATTCTGTCAACTTTAAAGATCCTGAAAGAAAAAATAAGAACTGAAATAACAAAATAAAAAGAGGAAATTAGAAATATGCAGGATGTTTAAATCTGTAAAAATGTATGTCTGTGTATGTTCAACATTTACTCGTAAATGACTTGACTGATTGAGTTGAAATTTTGTACAGATATTAAGGTACATCTGTTCCCCAACTTTTTGCTATTTTCAATGCTGTAAATAGTTTCTTTGATATCCGTTCCATTTTTGTAAGTTGAAAAAAATGCATCATTTAAGTAAAAGATAGATATTGTAAGTGAGATTGATGTCACAAGTTAAAAAATGCATTAGAAATTCCAAAATAGCTGCAAGTTGTGATTGCCACTGGTGAAATGATTCCACTAATTCTCAATTTAAAATATTCTCTGTTAAATGTGAGATACTTAAATTTTCACATTTTATTTCCCTCTTTTTTTGGACCATTGGCAGTTATCTTCTTCTTCTGCAAACCACTCACAGAACAGATGAAACAATTAATTCATAACAACTCCGTTCGCCTCAGAAATTATACATGTTTTAGAAAGTGATTCTATCAACCTTTGAAGTGTATAGGCATGTTGGAGTGCTAATGGTTCTAATGCAAGAAATTTCATCTGGGAATCGTCTCGGAGTAGCTCAGTGGTAGAGCACCTGCACGTTAAGTGGTAGTCCTGGGTTCGATCCCCAGCTCTGGAATTTTTTGCATAGTTGGTAAAAAATAAAAAATGAATCAGCCCAAACACTCCAGCTTGCCTAATGTCATTAATATTGTTTATATTATTACTGTTGGCATCATTTATACTACTATGTATTTTGTATTTTAATACTAAAAGTAATTTTATTGTTATTTTTCTTTTTACAGATGATGTAAAGCTGTATATAATTAGTTGTATTGAAAATGTAGGTATGAGAGTTCATTGTCACTAGATTATAATTGCTTTCAAATTCTAAATTCCAATTAATATATTTGTAATTGTAAGGACTGAATGAGTCTTTTTTTCCCTTCTTTTTCCTATTGTTACTGTTAGTTGTATAAATATATCTTCATTTTCTGCTTTCTTTTTTCAGTTAACATTACTTAAATATCCATGTACTTCATTTGCTAATAATTTTTTCATCATTTCAGATTAATTTAGTATTAGAGATATAAACAAGGGTGATTTGGCTGAATATCCAATATTTGCTAGTTTTTAGGTTGTATATCAATTTTCCTGAATTTAAACTAAACTGAAGAAATAAAATAAAAATTATTTATTTATTTGTGTGTGTGTGGGCGGGGGCTTAACATTTTAAACATCTTGAAGTGAACAGTTTTAAAGTTAAATAAAAGTCAATAAATGTAATTTTACTTTAAAATACTACTTATCATTTGTATGCATTTTATTTAAAATAGAAACTAATTTTCTTTGTTGATTGTACTTTCTGACTCTTTTATATTACAGAAATTGTTTAATCCTAAAGCTGAACTTTACTTGTTTCTCAATTTTGTACTTAGATGCTATAAATTTATTTTCAGTATGCAGTATCAGATAGGTTTCCTCCTGAGAAACTGACATTTTTACATTCTTTCTTTCTAAGATTTAATTCTTCTTCCAATACTTCACTGTTTGATCAGAATTTTGTTGCTCAGTTTGCATAAGAATGTATGACAGCTGTTTTATGATTATAAATTCAAAGAGATGAGAGAGGAGTGAGATTAAGAATTTTGCATGAAAGAAGAAGAAGAAAAAAAAAAGATTAAAATCATCTTTTTTTTTTTTTTATACTGTCTTCAACATTTATAACTTATTGTAATTCACAATATGGGAACATTACTCAATTTGATATGACTTTTAACAATTTGAGACATAAAACAGGGTGTCGACAGATCAGGGAAATCATGGAAAAATCAGGGTACTTTATCGATCTGGAAAAATCATGGAAATATCAGGGAATTTTGCAAAAATATTTAAAAAACAGGGAACTTTCGTTTCTGCCTAGTGAACTAGATCATTTTTAATTGTCAATCTGATGCACGGCTCCGTTCTGGACTACACGATACTCAACTGATGCATAGATACAGACATTTTACGAATCCGTAACCAGAATACAGATCATACGAGAACATTGAAATATGAATCCGAGACTCAAGTGATGTAGGCACTATCACTATACAAATCCAAAAAAGTACATGTATTCGGACTCGTTCTGAGATGCGGATCATACAAGAAACCGGATATGCGAATCATATCGGCATGTGAATCAATTTCGCATGTGAATTGCTTCCTGAATAAAGTCATAGGTAAAGTGAATAGTAAAAGATGATTTAGTCTTCTACTCCGTCGTTGTGTTTTTTAAAGTGATGGGACATTTGAGTGATGCCTGCTAAGCTCCCTGCAAGACAATTTTTTTTTTTTTTTTTTTTTTTTAAGATAGTGCTCATTTTTAAGCCTTTTTACATATTTTTTTTTAAATTTCAAACGATACATTGATTGAAATAAAATAAGTTGACTAGGTGGTCGGTTTATTTTGATCAGTCATCCTTACGCTTAAAATTGAACACTATCTTTATAAAACGAGGAAACTTTCTGCTACATATTGTCTTTTAGCGTTCAACTAAATTTTATGTCTGGATTTATGAAACTGAACTATAATTTTATTTTATTAATATTAAGCATTTGTGGTTTTCTATTATTTATTTCCCTATATTAAGCATTCACCTGTTGGTGCATGATACACAATGGTGATTTACATGAAAGATTATAGTATGTATATAATTAGTTCTGGAAATTTGATAAAGATAGTCAGGGAAAAATCAGGGAACTTTTTTTCTCAATTTCTGTAGCCACCCTGTAAAAAATAAAAAATAATTTTTTAAAGTATGTTTTGAATAGAGACTCAAGACTCTGGTCAAAAGTAATGAAATATTAAGGACTGTAAAGCATCGTCTCTGATTGTGAGAATTAATTTTTGCATTAAACCTTTAGTGCATAATTTTGCTGCATGATATATTAATGTTAATTCATGTATCTTATGATTGTTCTGCTACTAGGAACTAGGGATTGGGTGGGCTCAGATTTATCATTCTATTGGTCTTGGGCAAGAATTTTCACTGATTTTATTTTCTTATGGACAGATTTTATATAAATATTTCACTGTTTTGAAAGAAATATATTTAAAAAAAAATAGTTCCTGTTGGGGAAAATGTGGGCCATAGTGCTTTGAACTGGCAGATGGAAGGTGCCTGGTTCAAAACCAGGTCACGTCCGTTCAAAGGCGGATCCAGAGGGAGGGCGCAGGGGGTGCGCGCCCCCTCCGAGAAAAATATTTTTTCACTAGATAAATGGGGCTTTCACCAATATTAAGTGGACTTTACACTAGATAAAGTGAGTATTCATGATTTGCGCCCCCTCCGAAAAAAGTTTCTGGATCCGCCCTTGCGTCCGCTCACCTAACCATTCAGAGTTTTCCTTGGTTTCCTCTGAAACAGCGTAAATACAGATTAGGACACCTTAGAAAGACCCCCCCCCCCCCCACAGAGGCACTCTACCTCTCTGCCTAGATACCTTCAGATAATTGGCCATAATCCCACAACCAACCATACAGTAATATATAAAGTTCATGATTGTTTTATAACACTGTTGATGATTTGAAGATGGAAAAACTGTGCAAAGTATCATGGTGTTATTTAAATTAGGTGGATATTTATTCTGTAGTGGAAATAATTGATATCTAACAAAGATCACAATAATGATAAATACTGAAATATTGAAAAATGAGGAATTTGACACAAATGTATAATAAGAAAAGTGAATTTTTTTTTGTCTTGTTGATTGTAACTTCATTTAACTGTAATGTCATTTCAAACTTGTATTTGCTTAGTAATGCACTTTCTGGTAATTTGTAGTAAATTACATGATTTGTCATCAATCAAAATTTGAAATTACAGTAGCTCTCAAAAGTTTTGAAATTATAAATTAAGTTTGTGCCCCTACTTTTTCTTTAAGCAAAGTTTCTTAATGATGTAAATAATTAATTTGTAGCTTTAGACATCTTATATGGTGCACTACTAATAATATGTGAAAATTTTAAATTAAAAAAATACCAAGTGCAAATTTGAAAAGTTGAAAGCAGAGGTTTTGAAAAATTCAATTTTTCTAAACTTTTATTAAAATTAATCGTCTTAATGTAACAAAATACAGCACATTTAGTATGTAGTTGCATATCCTTTTGAAGATTGCACCACATTGTCTGAGTATGGAATTAACTAGGTTTTTAAGGTAGACAGACCTAAGGAGCAGGCTCGAAATAAGTCGCGGCAATCATGGCAAATGCCATGATATTAACCCAAATAGCCAGTAAGATCAACAGTTCTCGCAACAAGTTCTTTTCTGAGTATTTAAAATTTTATTAGGGTGTTTCTTTCTATCTCAGATGTATTTTAAGGCTATACAAGGAACTGTAGAATATTTGCAAAAAAAAGTAATGGTTTTTTTCTTTTTGTTGTTGTTCTAAGCTGTATTATTAATTCAATCTTTTTAAAGTTAAGCAAGAAAACTAAACTGCAATTGTCCATTTTTATGAAAATTTAAGATTTTGTAATGAGCGAGATAAGCTTTTCGTCAAGCTAATAAAAAGTCACAGCATTTTTTGCCACAAGCTCCAAAATCTTATTTCAAGTCCTACTAGGGAGTATTGCCATTCCAGTTAAAGATCCTAAAGGCATTCTGTCTTTAAAGAATGCTTCCATGTCCAAACTTTACTTCCAGTATGTTACCAAAGATGTTCAATTGGATTGAGGTAAGCTGACTGACTTGGCCAGTCCAAGACTTAAATTTGTAAAATTAATGTTTGACCATTTTGGAGATGTGCTTTGAATGATCATTCTGTTGAAACATCCATTCACTTAGTTTTTTTTTTTTTTTTTTTTCCAATATAAGGCAGCATGGATGTCTCTGTAAAATTATTGTATATTATTTCCTTCTGCAAGGGGGAGGTGTGTTACAAAATACTGAATGTTTTTACTAGATTTTGTTTTGGATAATTCAGATTGTATACAAACTGTCAGCTGAATAAAAATGAAAAAGAACTAAATAAAATATTTTTTTAAAATTTAATTTGTTACGTATAAGTATGAACATAAAAATTAGGGGGGGGGATAACTTTACTAAAATGTCCATTATTCATTTGTATGAAGTTTATACTATGAAAACAATAAAGTTGACTGCTATTTATTAATCAACATTCATTTGGGTGGGCTTGAAATTCTAGTCTTAGAAATTGAGAGTCTTCAAAGTTAGGCCAATCTCATCTCAAGTAGGCACTTCATTACTACTCTGTGATTGATTTAAAATCAGGATATTACTGTTATGATATTTCTACTTAATTAACCAATATTTTTGAAACACAGAAAAAAGTTTGAAAGTAGAATTGTATAATATATTTTCTTTTGAAAGAAACATTGTTATATTATATACATTTTTGTTTTCTTTACTTTTTGTTTATTTTCAATTTATTATATCAATGAAGAGTATAACTAATTGATTGTAAATTAAATATTTTCAGGTTCTTCCTGTATTCCTTATGTCAGAGCTGCTTATGAAGCATATCAAGATATTGAAAAACTTGAATATTTAGATTCTTTGTACAATGCATCTCTTCTGAATCATGTTGCTCAAAGAGCTAGCAAACAGCAGGTATTGGGACACAATATATATTTTTTAAAGTGAATATTAGTTGATGCTTATCATAGGGCTAATGCTGACTGCCCATTGAGTTGTCCCCCTTAATAGAAAGATCAATACAATGCTGTATCTGTTTAGCTACTATCCATGATAATACCTTTAGTATTTTTGAAAGCAAGTGCCACCACATATTTCACACATATGTGCAAATGGCCACTCTGCCACAAAAGGTGGAAGGAGTTCAGCCGGATTTTCTACTCGCGTCGACACCAAACGCTCGCCTTTGACAACCGTGCAAAAAGTGCCCAGGATGACATCTGTGAAAAACTGTCCACAGCTGTCTCAAAAGGGTGGTTTCCTACTGGTGTGCTTCGTTGGAAATAATCTGAAAACGCTTTGCTTGAAATTAACCACTAAAAATGGCTGAAAATATTGAAAATAAAATTATTGCTCTTGCATTAGAGGAAGAGCAAGAAGAAGAAGAAATCCTTTTATCAGTGTTTGAAAAAAAAAAAAAAATTACCACAATATATTAAAAAAAAGAGAGGATGAAGAACCCTTTAGTATTTTAATACAAAGTTATCTAAAAGATGACAAAACAAAATTTCATGAATATTTCAGAGTTTCGCGGGAGTTATTTAACTGCATATTATCCAAAAAATTCAAGTAATAAACTAAAGTATTCAAGTAATAAACTAAATTCAAGTAATAAACTAAAAACTAATATCACTGTGAATTAAAAAATGTCAGGAAGAAAAAAAAAATGGTACTTACCATGTACTTTTAATATCGAAGAAATTTCCTTCCAGATATTTTCTTTCAACAGGCAATCCTTATAGTTTGGATGTTCTTTTAAGTAAAGGACAGGATTTTTTTTCACTAAATCAATTAGTTTTAACGTAAATTCCGAATTTATCGCGCCCATCGCCTTTCCCTCGTGGTCGTGCAAGCAAGGATTTTCTACGGCAAGGAAATAACCTGCCCCTAGGAAGATTCCGTGTGATGTCAGAGCTTCATTATAGGAAACCACTTTCCAAGACATGTATTGCCCGTCCAAGTATCAATCACATTGTATTGAGTTTTGCAAACCTGTTTGCACCTGTTCTTATCAGTATACACCTTCAAAGAAATGTATGCCTATACTTAGTTTAGCTATTCCACGACAACGTATAATTCCAGCATCCATCTGAAATAATTACTGATATATGGCTGAAAATGAAATTATAGAATGAAAAATTTAATTATTGTAAAATTCTAACATCTCATTTACAGACCCACACATTTTGATCTGTGATTAAAAAATATTTTTCTTCAATTCTAAGTATTATATTTCTTACATAATGATTGATATTGTTATTGTGAAATTATGGAAAATTATCTGCACGAAGGATCTAGGCTGAGAAATACTGCAGAGAAATACTGAGAAATACATAATGATTGAATTAGTGCATTAAAAATAAGAAGACATAGCAAGGCGAATGCCGGACCCCCACATGTAGGGGCCTCAAAATCCATATAACTATTTTCCCAACCTTGTGGAATTTTTTTTTCTTTCTTTCTTCCTTTTTTGTTTGTATTGACTAATTACTTACATGTTATATCTTGTTATTATCTGAAAGGGTTTAATTCTGTCTTTGAGTACATACAAATGTATGTATGTGCTAATTTATTTTCGTTTTTACTAAATATAACATTAAAAGGGCCAACCAGATTCACTCTCGACCCTAGACCTCGTAAACTCAAGTTACAGCACTGGATTGAATCAAGAAGCAAAAAATAAAATATGATGTTTTTGAAAAATTTGGGTACTTACGTATTATCCCGGCAGTCGTTCCCGCCAAACTCTTTTTTCGTCAAATGAGTTGTCAAGCTGTTGCTAATCATATTCAGAACTATTAATAATTTCATGTGCCCAGCATTTATCTTGTCAAAAAATCACTCATCTTGGCAGAACGGTGGGATAAAACGCAAGTACCAAAATTTGTTTACCTAAACACAGTAAAGAATCAAAGGGCATTTCAAGACACAATTGAAAATTCGTTTTTTAGTATATTTCAGGTACAAAGTGCCTTTAAATACAAAATTAATACTTAATGATGAATCAAACCTTATTTGTTTAGAAAAAAGAATGTACAAAATGTAGTTTGATATTTTTCAGATTTCATTCAATGCATATATATAATAGCAAACAGTATATACATTTGTAACATGTAAATATATTTTTTTTTATTCTTTTGTATCATTTAGTGAGTATGTAATTGTGAAAAAAAAATTGTGATTTATGAAAATATGAGACTGCTGAGTTCTGTTTAATCAAGCATTAATTAGTACTTGTATTCTCCATTCACAATAAATAACTACTTATTAATACTCATTTAATATCAATTTGTTAAAATCCAAAATACGTTGGATCGTGTATTTCTTTCGTGTGTCCATGAATTCTCGATGGCAAGGATATACCCCGCTACTAGGGAAGTGCCATTCGCGTCTTTCTTTCGTGCGTCTATGAGGGAGTTGTCGATGGTGGATTAAGAGAACTTTCCCTCGGCCATTTACTTCTTTTATCCACATTAAATTTAAAAAAGAAAGGAAATGGCAATTTGGCAATGGGTGATACAGACTAGCTTCTTTTCCAAAGCTTACCGTGCTGAGATGATCAGTATTTGGAAGGAGAATGACATAGAACAGCTAGACGTCGACAAATACTTCGGGTAAGCAGTCTAAGTATCTACAAAGCTGACACAAATGTGGATACTTACTATCATAGTTTACGTTTTAAAATGGCTTGGAGCCATTCACCGTGGAGCTTTGCCATTTCCTGAAGAAAGTTAACAGAAATCATTTCGGGGACTGTAAGATTGATGTAGGTCATTCCGAATTTCCTAATGTATTGGTGTGGTTGTTTCTTCAGTGCCACCCACATTCTAAAGAATTTCATAAAAGAATTTGAAATTTGAATGCATACTTTGCAATGTCTTTGTTCATAGTGTATGACAAGTAAAACTATTAACGATTGTGGTGTGTACAGCTACGTTGCAAACAGTGTATAACAGACTTGATGGATTTTTTTATAAACTCATTCATTTGACAGTTCAACCAACTCAAATTCCTGATGCTGAATTTGAATGTCCTCAATATAGACAGATATATTTCTGAAGTAATCAAGATGCTATTAGTGAATGCATGAACAATCCGCAATGTATCTGCCAAGATCTTTGCTGACACCCTCGCTGATGCACTCTCTGCGACTGAAGGAAATGACGCACCTTACATTAAACTAATTTTTGCTCAACCTTAATGACACTGACCATCAAATATTTAGCATCCCTCTTCAAAACAAAGTATATGCCATTGTAACATTGAATGCTGACCAAAACTTACCTGATAATGAATGAGTGATCAGGCAGCGATGTAAATATTTGGCAATCATGAAGATTATTGATACGTGCCCAGGCATTTACGTACCCATTATTTTACACTTAAGGAATTTTTAGATACTGAGCATGGCTCAGTAGCCAGGTACTTTTATTTAATTATACTGGAGCTCTTATTAACATTATTACAGTCTATGTATTATATGGCCTACAGTGTTTGCAAACATACTTAATCATTTGGCTACGAATTTTATAATAACTTTGCTTTAGTTTTCAAATAGCAAGTACTCAACATTAAATAAAGTCTTATATTTAATTGTATCAAGTGATTCTCTGTATACATTAAGAATTTCAGAATTATATTTACATTACTTTAAAATAATTCTCATAAAATACTTGCAATTTGATGGAAGTTTTATCATGTATGAGGTTTTGTATTTATGGCCGACTGTAAAATTAAAGTGTACTAATTCAAAGTGTTTATAAAACTTTTCTAGATATAAAAATGAAAGTTTTTTTTTTTTTTTTGGTTGGGAAAGGGGGGGGGGGCATAAATGCCCTGGGACCTGAAAATCCTGTCGGTGACCCTGAATCCAAGCTTAATGCCACTAAATGTAATTCTTGAATGACTGCATTATTTGTCTGTATAAAATTATATGACTATAAACTTCAAGAAGACTACATAGGAAACCTTTTCTCTCTCAGCTTTGTCTTTAGAGCATTAGCTTGTATATGTTTACATATCGGTGTGTATGTGTGCATATCATCTGGTATTTTAAAGCTGATTGTTACTAGAGTTAATATGAATATGCCACTGTTTTAGAAATATTACTTTGCAACACAAAAATGCTGCCACTTATTTGGGTTGCATCGCAGCAAATTGAATTGGATCAAGCATGCTGACCTGTCTTGAGGAGGGGACAGAAAAGGTGGCACAAAGAAAATTTGGGTAAATTTTACAAAAAAAACTAAGAAACAAAGTGCCAAATTTAATACATAAGAGCTAATTATTTTTAATGATATATACATTTAAGATGTGCTGTGATGCTTTATTAAAACTTGAAAAAGAAAATTCTGTCTTGTTTTTCTAGGTGAAGTAAAGTTATAAAACTATTGTATCTATAAAAGTTCTGTTTCATTTTCAGGGAAAAGCCTTTCTAACAACTAGTAGTAATGTTTTCTCATCTAAAGAAATCATGAAATTGATGAAGTATGTGGAAGAGGGAAAGATCAATGGTCACTTGGTGAGTTCTTTAACCATATACTTCATATCACAAAATACTGTTTCAATTCTTCATTGATTTGGAATTTAGACTTTGTTCACTGATTTGGAATTTACACTTTAAAACACATATGGGCAACCGCTGGCCGCGGGCCGGATGTGGCCCGCCATGGCTTTTAATCCAGCCCGTGGAACATTTGAAAACTCCGTATAAACCATTCAATATCCCATATAAATCCCAATTACACGGCCCGCCACTTCGATAAAATCTGCAAGTTTGGCCCGCGACATCGCTAATATCCTAAAGTTTGGCCCACAACATTTCAAAGGTTGCCCATACCTGCTTTAAAACAAATGAAGAACTTTGTTAAATAACACACATAAATATAAATGTATTAATTGTTTATGTGTATTATATACAAAGTTCTTTATTTCCTTAACCATTTAGACCAGTTATTTGAGTGTTATTATCATACTTTGTTTATATGCCACTAGGTTTCAGATATATTTTTATAAAAAATTTATATTTATTTTATATAGCATTTTTTTGCATGATTATTCAAATAATAATAACCTTCCCTTAATTGTGTAAATATTTTTTCCTGATCTGTATAAACTTAATTAATTAGCATGTGTAGTATGTCATATCTATATAAATTAGATTTTTGTCTGTTCATTACTTGAAATAAAAAAATTTTGTAATTTTTATCAGTTTCAAGCACCTGAAAACCCAGTATGGCCGTCAAAAAAAAGTTTGTCTGTCTGTTGTTCTGTCATTCTATCCATGACACTTCCTTTGTCCCCACATAAAAATGACAGATGCAAATGAAATGAAATTTGGTGACATGATAGGTAGTCACTCAACTTGGACTATTAAAAAAAAAATTTATTAGATTTTCAGATTTTGCAAAAATCTTTTCAAACTGAGTAAACATTATTTTTCACATGTCACATAATAATGACTGAATGGAATGAAATTATTTGGCAATTTACACATGCTCACAACCTATAATTACTGCTCTTGTAAGGTTCCCGGAAAACCGTTATCCATATTTTCATATACATAATCCTTTGCAGATTGGTGTATTTAGCACCACAAATTATATCATCTCGCCGTGCTGGCAGATATCCAAAGTGTACGATAACTGCTATAATAGCATAGTTAACACCACAAAATATTTCTGCTGGTAGCAAATATACTCCAGCTGGACCAAACCGGCTTTTAAAATAATCTACATTTTAATTATTTTTCATTTTCAAGATACTGGGTTCTAACATTTTGAAACTCGCGGTTTAGATTAACCCTGCTTGGAAAGATACCATTTTGCCGGATCGTACCTAATGCCAATGTGGCATTTTTAAAATCAGTTACAATTAGTTATTCTGTTTTGGAAAAACGAATAATCGCTAATTCTAAACTCCTGCTGTCTAAGCGAACTTACGATTTGAAAATTGTCAACTTTATGTAACACACATTGAGTTATTTATTGCATATAATTTTTAATTTGAGGTAAAATGGGTGTAATTCTACTTTGTCAATTTCACACAATTCTACATACTTGGAACTGCTTTGTTGCAAGGGAATGAATGATTTTATGCCAAATCTGGCAACCATTATGTTTATTTTTTCAGTTTTTTATTAATATCTTCTAAAATAATTTGATTTTTGAAATAAGTCAGCTTATCAGTTTCCTCGGAATTTTCAGAATCTGTGGACACCTTATTCCATAGGTTCCCAACCTTTTTTGAACTGGTGCCCCCTTTTCTAGTGAATATTTCAATACCGCCCCCCCCTCCCACTCCAGAGAAATAAGAGCGTACATTATGTATGGTGAAAACAAGAATTAAATTTTTAAAAATTACTAATGGATAGAATATTGTTGGAATTGAAACTCAATTGAATTTCTTCTTCATTTAAAAAAGAGGAATAAAAGTTTTAGAGAGGTATCTCTTTCTCTCAACAGCAAAGTCTCATATCGAAATATGTGAATTTTCGCACACGTGATAGAAATGAATTATCAGTGATGTTTAAGTCTTTTTTAGACTATATTTGGTTAATCTTACCACGCCCCTCCGTGCCATATCAACGCGTCCTAATTTCCTCTGGCTCTTTTACCGCATTATCGCCCACATTGGGAACCTATGCCTTATTCAAAACTCATATCCCCACGGTTTGGGAACAAGCTCTTGACAATAGCAGCGGAAACTGCTTAAATTTTTGTTAATGCATCACATAATAACAACTAAAGCGACAAAAATAAAATTTAGTGACATGATAGGTGATCATTCAACTTAAACTATAGGCTTTGATTTTTTTTTTAATTTTGAGAAAATCATATCAGAATGTATAACTTTTTACTTCAAGGATCCTGTAATAACAACTAACATGAATGAAGTGAAATATGGTGGTGTGATAGGTGGTAACTCAACTCAAACTATAGGTGACGAATTAGTGAAAAATTTTGATTAGGTATTGAGGTTTTGTAAAAATTTATTCAAATTGCATAAATTTCATAAAACATAAAAATTTATTAAATTTAGTGACATGATAAAGTCTTTAAGCATCAGATTTTTTGAAAATTTGTATTAGATTTCGAGATTTTGCAAAAAATGGTTCTAAGTGTTCAAATATTTGTTTGTCCATCACATATAAATCCTGAAAGTGAAAGAAATAAAATTTAGCATCATCACAGGTGTTGACTTAAACTATAGACTGACTTCAAAGTATTTCAAGTATGTTTATAGATTTTGAGATTTTTTGAAAATTGAGTAAATATTTGTTCCATTCCTGAAAAATAGCAATGGAATAGAATGAAATTTGGAATTGTGTTAGATGGCCAGTTAATTTTAACTATAGATGCATAGTTGTCTTAATTATTTCATAGATTTTGAGATTTTGTGAAAATTATGTAAAGTTTCTTTTTGCATATCTCTAAAACGACTTAAGGAAATAGAATGAAATTTAGAGCAGGTTCATTTTAAAGCATCTGGAGGCAACATTTTAGTTGACTATTCAACTAAAGAAAATTTTGCTGATTACTTTTAATGTTTACTTGCTATTTTATATTTTTTAAAAACTGTGCAAAGTTTTCTTGAGGCACAATATTAAAATAGCTGTAGTGAGTCAAAAAAAAAAAAAAAAAAGTCACAAATAAAATATGAACTTTTGACTTTGAAAGCTCATTTCAGTAGAATAAAATGTTAAATTTGAAAGGAAAATGTTTTCTCCCCATTACGATTTTACTCTCCACTTTGTTACTCTAACCTGTAATCGTTTAACAACACACAGAAGTTATAACTTGCTATAGACTTGCCAATACACTAATTCCATTCTTTGTATTCCTACAATGTGGAGAAAATTTTCGGCTTTTTTGAATCCGCATTACATACTAACCTGCCAATGACAGGTACTTCAGCTAATTTAATAAATAAATTTTTAATTGAAAATAATGTTTATAATGGTAAATGAATTATTCTATTTACTTGTGTTTAACACCTTTTTCCCAAATGTGTGGGGCAAAAAGTAGGTGCATGTTATGCACAGAATAACTTTTTAAACCTGAATTTAACTAATCACACAATATACTCATGCAAATGCTTACGGTAACGTGTATGGTTAGTGCAGTTTTATAATATTTTTTTTTATCAAACATTTAGAACACGAGCATGGTGTTTGGTGATTGCAATAGCAATTCAGAAATGGCAATGGATAAGTAATAGAATTTTTTAAAAATGATTAGAAAGAAAGTGCGTTGAAGGAAGTGTTTTAAAATGTATGTATGAAATACAGTAATTGTAAGTTACGTTGTACGTTTTTGTGAAATAAATGTCTTGTTTTGTTTACAAACGTTGAAGTTAGTGCATCGAGCCTAACATGTCAGAAGTGGGGATTAACTACCCTGATTTTCAAAAGAAAAAAAAGAATTAGTACCAGTTATACCTTTTACAAGTGTAAGTTTAAATATGAGTTCTTATTGAATTAATTAAGAAAATTGAACATGTCTCTGTTTGGAAAAGAAAAAAGTGTGACTTAAAAGTATTAGCCGAAGAGCTAGATGGACATGTAAATGACGATCTCAAAATGAGTGACTTGAAGAAATTCATTTTGGTGAGTAAAGAGTATGATGAAACTTGCACCAAGGAATGGTTGGCTACAATAACTAATGAGCAAAAAGATAGAGAAGATCAGAGATCAGAGAAGAATCGGAAAGAAAAGATCAGAGAAGAAAAAGAAGAGGCTGACAGAAAACATCAAAAGGAGCTACCGGAAAGAAAGCACCAAGAGAAAATGGTTGAAAGGAAACACGAAGAGGAAATGGAAGAATGTAAGTGTAAGGATGAGATGGAATTTAAACTCCAAAAATTACCTATTGAAATGGAAAGTAGAACTGTGATTCCTGTTGCCAGTCAAAATGTTACTAGTGTGCAAATGAAGCCAAAATTGGAACTTGACCACTTAATGCAAAAATTTAATCCAGATGAAAGTGATATAGGTTTGTATTTAACAATGTTTGAATGTTTAGCGAAACAAGCAGATGCTCTTGAAAATACGTGTGTGAGTCATCTATTAGGGTTACTATCATACGGTGTTGCCCAATGATTGCCAGAGAATCAGATGAAATAGCAAATGATTATAAAGAAGTTAAAAAAATACTGCTGCAGAGATACAAGTTAACGCCAGAAGTTTTTCACACATAACAAATACACCGGAAGCACGTGCAAAAACTTTTATTTGAGTTAAAAAGTTACTTTAAGTTGATACCTTTGAGAAATTAAGTGATTTAAATATTACAGATCAGATAAAACGTAAAGTATCACCAGAAATTAGAGATCATATTATTGATGACTGCCCGAAATTAATATCACCCGATGATTTAGTAAAAAAACTGGATGATTATGAAACTGTGAGATCAACTTTCAAGAACAAACAGCCACGTAAAGAAGGGCATTTCAAGAAAAAGAGTTCTTTCAAAGATGATTTTGTTGTTTCGACCAACAAAAAGAAAAGAATATACAGTGCAACTCATAATGAGAAAGGAGAGCCAAAATGGTTTAACTGTAACTTTTACGGGCATATTTCGAAGGATTATCCACATCCAAAAGTCGTCATAAGGGGTCGTAGATGTGAAAAAACTGGATATAAGGGAAAGAGCTGTGCAACTAAGACTGAAAATAATAATCCAAATGAAAAAAGCTTGTCCGTTACTTAGGTTGGAAGACGTCCCAATATCCTGAACCTTTCCATTGTAGACAAACACAGAATGCTTTGTTCTTTTATACAAAGTCAGAAAGTGACAACAGCAAAAATGAATGTGGAACTACGCTAATGTGAGAAGAACTGTGGAATGATCACTGTCAACAACTCAGTAAGATATTATCAGTATTGTTTGCGGGCAATGATAAGTTGCAAAAAGCCAACTTAAATAAGTGTAAATATTGTGGAGTGTATAAACTTCAAGGTAAGAATGCTTTTAAAAGAGACTACATTAAACCTCTATCAAATAAGCTCCTTGCATTTCCACTGGTGCAGTTTTCAAAAGGATCATCTCTGCTTGAAGATAGTTTTACAAAAGATTTTAATAATGATAAGCCTTCTAGAGAATTACCCATTAAAGATCACGCAAAGTTGAAACTTATGAAGAGGAACCTGAAAATATTATTTTTTAAAAAAACTACTTATAAGGCCGACAAAATCTCTTAAAGAAAAAATATATATATGCCGTCAATGTTCCAAATCTTACAATAGGACTGATTAAATGATGTAATACAATTAGTAATGTACTGATATAATTCAACTGAGGGCAGTTGAAATGTCATGATGGTCAAACGTAAAGGCTTACGGTAACCCGTTTAGTTAGTGCAGTTTTATAATGTTTTTATTATCAAACATTTAGAACACCAGCATAGTGTTTGGTGATTATAATAGCAATTCATCATGGCAAAGGATAAGTAATGGAATTAAAAAAAAAAAATATTACAAAGAAAGTGCGTTGAAGGAAGTGTTTTAAAATATATGTACGAAGTATGGTAATTGTAAGTTACATTGTACATTTTTGTGAAATAAATGCCTTTTGTTTACAAATGTTGAAGTTAGTGTGTTGAACCTAACACACATGAATCAAGAAATTTATTCAGAGAAGATAATAAACCTGAAAAATTATGTAATAGAAGTATTGCTCCGTCGTTGTTTCCCTCCTAACACTTCTTTTATATAGTAGTTCTAGTAATATAATTTATTAACATAAATGAACAATTTTCATTTCTGCTACTACTGTTATTATAACAGTCCTAGACATCATTGGCACAGTGTCTGGTATCATGTAGTCTAAAGAATGACAATGAAGCACCTAGCATTGGGGAATGGATTCATTTGGTCCCTATAGCAATTGGTTCTCAATCAGAAATGTCTCTTGCATGTTAAATTTATGATGCGTGTTAAAGAGATAAAAAGTTTAGCCATTTTTTCCCTGTGAAGCACAGAGTGTGTGTTACACATGAGTAAATATAGTAAAATAATTTTCTATGTGGGGCATTAAAATGTAATTAAATGTATATTGGAATAACGAATACAGATATATAAGCAATAGTTGAAAGTTGTTAAAATGGTCACCTAAAAATTGGAAATTGCTTCTCTGTAGGAAAAAAAATGAAGCAGTCAATGCCTAAAGACAGCCAAGATCGGCAAACCGAAAGCACTGATGTAGTTTTAGACTTTCAGCTTATGTTTTTATAGATCTTTAGGTGACTATTTTAGCAACTTTTAACTATCTAATTAAATTATCATGAATATCGTTACACGATTTCTCCCGCCCCCCCCCCCTCCAATTTTCTGTAATATCATGTTCATATTCTATTAATCCATATATCTCTCTTTTGTTACCTTAGTGACCTTTCAATGTTTCTATAAGCACAGTAATTTCTTAATATCTTAACACATCACTCGCCAGTCATGCATAAGTACATTTTTCTGGAACTAATTATAGAGTGCTAGGTGCAAAAAGTTCTTCTCTCAGAATGAAAATTAATACCTACAGTGAAATAATTTGTTCTTCATTATAAGCAATAAACATTTGTAATTAAATAAAATAAGAACCATTTATTTACATAAAAAGTAGGAAATGTTGCAGAATGAATATTTGAGCAATGTGCATTCCAAGATTATAAAGTTTATATATGGGTTGTAGGAGCAGATATGGAACTACATTCAAGGTAGGCAGAGATGTAATCTTAGTTCTAGCTATTCTTTCAATAAAGTTGCCAGTGGATAGTGCGTTAGCATGTTATTGCTATTATTATTAAATGAACATAAATTAGAAAGTGATACTTATTTCTAATATCTATGCATTACAATTTTAGGCTGTTATATTTCCTGTGGTTTGTGCTGCTTTGAAGATACCTGCAGTAAAAGTTGGAGAAATGTTTCTTTTTAATTCATTAAGAACATTAATTGCGAGTTTTGTTCGCCTAGGAAAGATTGGTGCTGTCCAGGTAGATTTTCCAGCATATTTCTACATTTATTCCATAAAGTTCAAAACATGAAAAAGTATTGATATTACCAAAATGTTTTGAAATTTATGAATTATCATTATTATTTTAAAGTATTATGTTTCATAATAATAAATGCTATTTTTAATTACTTGTTTTTATTGAAGCATAATTTTGATTAAGAATTCTATAAAATTGCTTAAAATAATAAACATAGATTCAGCAATAACACCAAGGTGTTATGTGCTCTGGCAGCATATAATTTGATGAATTATTCAGTTTCTTATTACATAGTTTTATTAAAGTAGTTTATCTTATCAACATAATGTATACGTGCTTAAATATTTTAAATGGTGGCCATGATGGCCGAGTGGATAAGACACTGAATATGGTTGAAAGCTTAAGTGTGAAAGTCCAGGGTTCTGGCCTACTGCATGGCTGTCGATCTAGTGGTCTGGAGTTTGGGTGGTTTTCTTCAGATGTAACATAAATATGCATTAGAACCCTTCACAAAGTCCTCTGCCCAAGCCTCCCCCCCCCTCTCACCACCCCACATCCAGGCAGATAGACCTCACATAGCTTAGCACAAAAAAAAAATATTTTAAATGCACACATTTAAATATTTTTATAATATACTAGCTGAAGTACCCGTCCTCGATGGGTTAGTGAATGCAAATTTCCAAAAAGCAAGAACTTTCGTCAGCATTGTAGGAGTACACAGAATGAATGTAGTATGTTGCCAAAGTAAAGAAAGCGAAGTTATAATTTTTATGTATTGTTAAAATATTACAGGTTAGAGAGTCACTAAGTAATACCATTTGATTCGCTTTAGTCGTTATTATGGGATGCGCGAATGAATATTTACACATACTGAAATAATTTTCGCAAAATCTCAAAATTTAATCAACATTTTGAAAAATTGGAAGCCTAAAATTTAAGTTGAGTGACAACCTATCCTGTCACCCAAATTCGTTTCATTCCCTGCAGTCTTTATTTCGTGATGCTGGAACAATTTTCAGCATTTTAAAACAATTTTCGCAAAATCTCAAAATGTAATCAAAATATTTTTTAAATTCAACGCCTATAAATTAAGATTAGCAACTACCTATCATGTCACTAAATTTCGTATCATTCGTATTAGTCGTTATTACGTGAAGTTTGAAGAAATCATCATTGAACGTATTTTGAGAGAATTTTCACAAAATCTCAAAATCTAATAAAAATGTTTAAAAAATTGGACTCCTATAGTTTATGTTGAGCAACCATCTATCATGTGACCCAATTTCATATCATTCGCTTTAGTCATTATTACTTAATGCGGGAACAAAGATTCACTCAGTTTTAAACGATTTTCGCAAAATCTCGAAATCTGATCAATTTTTTTTAATTAGATGCTTATAGTTTAAGGTGAGTGACCACCTATCATTTCACCAAATATCATTTTTTCACCTTTGCAGTTATTACGTGATGTGCGAACAAAAATTTACGCAGTTTGAAATGATTTTCGCAAAATCTCAAAATCTAGTCAAGATTTTTTTTAATTCAACGCCTATGTTTTACGATGAGTGAGCACCTATCATGACACCCAATTTCATATCATTCGCTTCAGTCGTTTTTACGTGATGCTTGAACACAAATTTACGCAGTTTGAAAGGATTTTCGCAAAATCTCAAAATCCAATCAAGATTTTTTAAAAATTCGACGCCTATGTTTTAAGTTGAGTGACCACCTATCATGACACCCAATTTCATATCATTCGCTTCAGTTGTTTTAGCGTGATGCTTGAACACAAATTTACGCAGTTTGAAATGATTTTCGCAAAATCTGAAAATCTAATCAAGATTTTTTAAAAATTAGACACCTATGTTTTAAGTTGAGTGACCACCTATCACGACACCCAATTTCATATCATTCGCTTCAGTCGTTTTTACGTGATGCTTGAACACAAATTTACGCAGTTTGAAAGGATTTTCGCAAAATCTCAAAATCCAATCAAGATTTTTTAAAAATTGGACGCCTATGTTTTAAGTTGAGTGACCACCTATCATGACACCCAATTTCATATCATTCGCTTCTGTCGTTTTTGCGTGATGCTTGAACACAAATTTACGCAGTTTGAAACGATTTTCACAAAATCTGAAAATCTAATCAAGATTTTTTAAAAATTCGACGCCTATGTTTTAAGTTGAGTGACCACCTATCATGACACCAAATTTCATATCATTCGCTTCAGTCGTTTTTGTGCGATGCTTAAACAAAAAAAGCATCACGGACAGAATGACAGACAGACAAACTTTTTTTTGAGGGTCGCATCGGATTCCCGGGTGCTTGAAACGAATAGAAATCACAAAATTTTATTCCAAGAAATGTACAGACAAAAGTCTAATTTTATTTATATAGATAATGCACATAGCCTAGCACATTTTCTATATGCTTAATTTTTGTAATTATTATCAGTAAATACTAATAGATAGTTACACATTCAGTAACTAAATTTAAAAAAAGATTAAACAAATGTCAAGCACTTCACTTTGCTTTATGTGATTTGCCATTCAAACTTTTTTAAACCATGACATACGAAAAGTAGGATCACATTGTCAAAGAGCTTGAATATTACTGGCCTAACTAATACACATTAGAGATGAGACGGGCTCAGCCCGAGCCCGAGCCCGGGCCCGAACCGGGCTCGGGCTCTGTAATTCACAACTGCGTTCGGGCTCGGGCTCGTGAAAAATTTCTTCTTTATTGAACATACTCCTTGAAACAGATTTCAAAAAGTCATTCATGAGGAATATAAAAGTACTTATAAAAAAATAGGGGCACCACGGCGCACTAGCGGATTTAGGGGAGGGGCTACGGGGCTTCAGCCCCCCCCCCAAAAAAAAAGGGATTGCTAAAGGGTAACATTCTGCTTCATTATGCACTTTGAATATGTTAAGTGATCTTTTTTAATCACTTAGCCCCTCCCAAAAGTCTTTACATTGGTTAAGACTAAAATTTTGCTTTATTGCATATTTTGTTTGGGTGAAATAAGCATTTTTCAAACTTTAGCCCCTCCCAAAAGAGAATTTCTGGATCCGCCACTGGGCACGGGCGCCTAGAAGGTGCGTGAAGCTCTTTGGGTATTTCAGAACGGCGGCTTATATTACTTAGTTAGTCATGAGATCCGACATTATTTGATAAACATAGATATAAAGAATTAAAAAGTGCATTGAGAGTTTGCAACTCTATTTGTCTTTAATTTGCATAAACGGCAAAATTTATTGTATTCTATCAATGAATGAATTGAATTTTTTTTTTTCTTTAGCTGAAATTTCGGGCTCGGGCTCCGGTTTAAATAATATTGCTCGGGCTCAGGCGGGCTCGGATTAAAAGTCCTCGGGCTCGGGCTTCAAAAAAGGAGCCCGAACTCATCTCTAATACACATTAGAGATAAGATAGGCTCAGTCTCTGCCAGTTTTTTTTTTTTTTTTTTAACAGCATATGTTAACATCCCTGCTCATCTCAAATAAAACTTATCTTTTAGATATTTAGAGATTCTGTCTTATATTCTAGGCTCAACAATGCCAGTTTCAAATTCAGAACCAGTTAGATGATATTCTTGAAAGGTAATTTTTACAATAAACATTTTTACACATGAAATCTTGCAATGTATGTATATCAGCTTTATTGTTGATAGTTAAAGTTAGAAATTACTTGTTATGAGTAATTGCATTTAATACAGTGTTATTTTTTATTTTAAAAAAAGAATTGAAACTTAAGGTCTTATTTAAATATCATTTTTGCTCTTAGTATTTTTAAAAATAAGTAACCAAATTCTATGGCAGTGATTCAACCTTGTCTGTGACTTCAAATATCACAGGAATAGACAGACAAACTAAAACTTTAATTTAAATATTTTAACATGTATTGTTTTATTTTGAATTAGAATAGCTGAGGTAAATCATGTTAGAAAAAAAAACGAAACTTTTGTAAACTCCTTTAAAAGTTTTCTAAGTGAAAACGTAACTTCGTTAGCATTTGAAAATGGCGGTGTAAACATTGTCATGTCTTTAACGCCGTAATAAAAAGTTTACATTTCTCGCCGATAGATGGCGCTGTTCCTAATTTGCATAAAATAAGAACTCTTTTTTCCCCTATGCAAATATCCATCGTAGTCCCGCACTAACTGGCAGATATAAAAAGGGCATCACAAGTTAACCTTCAGAGAGAGTCCTCGGTCTGTCTCTCCGAAAGTTCAGCCACTACTACAGTGTTGTGTGTGTAATCAACCGATGTGATTCAAATAGAACCGGATCAGGGATGCTGCTGTGGGATCAACCGGATCATCCGTGCTGCTGTATCCAGATGATTCAATGTGATGTGTTTGTGAATCTGAATAGATCGCCGCTGGCGACTTGTCTTCCAGAAAGCTTGTTTTTTATTTGTGCTACTAAGTGGATGCTGCTTAATGTATTGTGTCTTCATCATGTGCACTGTGTAAGCCTACCATAGTCATCTTGTTTTCAATAAACTACAGAAAAGGTACCTACTTTGTCTTCCTTGTTTAGACACATATTCAAACCAAAAACTTCTACTGTGCAACTCAAGTTAAATGAGTTTCAACTCTGCCTAAAATTTACAAAATTTATCTTACAGACAAAAATCCAGTAACTATTCAATTTCAGCCAATGACTTTCAATTTGTAATTTAACTTGTCTGTTGAATAGCTTAATTTATAATATAATTTAGTTAATTCTTTCAAATCAGCCAAAAAGAAATTGGTCAAAGAGTACTAAAATTATCTATACTACTAATAATGCTTTTAAGAATGCTACAATAAAGTACGCTGCTCAAAACAATTAAAAGATATTGAGGTTATGGGTGGAATTTGGTACTGGGCAATTCTTTAGATGATTGATATATAATCGACAAACGTGGTAGTCTATAAAAATACACATGCTTAGCAAAAAATAATGCATTTTATTGAGCATTTGGGTACAAAAGGAAAAAAATACAATTTGTGCATGTGAGAAAAAATGAATAAAAAAAGATTTTTCTCTCTATTCTAAAAAAAAGTAAAGGCCGCTGTCAAAAGCTTGTCAGCGTATCTCCTCCTAAACCGTGGGGATTTGAGTTTCGACTAAGGTGCCCACAGATTCAAAAAATTCCGAGGAACCTGCTAAGCTGATTTAAATTTCGAAAATCGAATTATTTTAGAAAATATTAATAAAAAACTGAAAAAATAAACCGAATGGTTGCCAGATTTGGCATAAAATCATTCATTCCTTTGCAACAAAGCGTTTCCAAGTATCTAGAATCGCGTGAAATTTACAAACATGAGTTAGAATGACGCCCATTTTACGCCAAAATAAAAACTATATGAAATAAGTAACTCAAAATGTGTTACACAAAGTTGACAATTTTCAAATAGTAAGTTTGCTTAGACAACAGGAGTTTAGAATTAGCGATTATTCGTTTTTCCAAAACAGAATAACTAATATCTTGAAAATGAAAAATAATTAAAATGCAGATTATTTTAAAGCCGGTTCTCGTCCAGCTGGATTATTTGCTACCAGTAGAAATATTTGCCGGCGTTAAATATGCCATTATAGCAGTTACAGTTCACTTTGGATATTTGCTAGCGCGACGAGATGGTATAATTCGTGGTGCTAAGTATGCCAATCTGCAAACGATTATGTAAATGAAAATATGGATAACGGTTTTCCGGTAACCTTACATGAACAGTAATTATAGGTTGTGAGCATGTGTAAATTTCCAAATAATGAAAAGTCGCCATGGGTGGCAAGCTATCCTATCTGTTCCGTAGCTTTTATTAACTTTACATGTACGCAAGTCGCCAAATAATGAAAAATCGCAATGGGTGGCAAATTTGAAGGGTGTCCAATAGGTTTTACATTATTAAAAATATAGCTGAAACAGATGTTCTGATTTTATTATGCTTTAGCTCCTAATTAATATAACTTTTGAATGGCAACATTGAAAATCATTGTGTTTCTGAAGAGTGCAAATAATTTTTCCAACGATTATAAGCGGAGTCCGCACTCCAGGTGTAGTACAGCTCAGGACCCGTACAACACAGATTCCCATAACAAAATATCTACCATGTTATGAGGGGGAGGGGGTCTACTGTAGTGTGAAGTTTAAATTTTTATGTACCAATGAACATGCAAAAACCAAGCAATGCGTAGCTCAGTAACATTCTATCTGATCCAATCTTCGGGTTTTGTCTGTTGAAATTGTCTTTTTTACGAATAAGCCTGATTAGGGGCCGAATGCCTCATACGAAAAGCGAGCGTAGCAAGTCTGGGGGCCTTGGCCCCTAGTCTGAAAAAAAATGTTTTTAATAGGGAGTATGATTTCCCCAGACTGCCAACAACATTTAACACCTTTGAGGTATGGAGTCAATGAGGCTATTAAACCTCAGAGTTGGGGTATTCTGTCCCACTCTTCCAGAAGAGCTATTTCCAGTTCTTGGAGAGTATGTGGTGGTGGTAGGCAGCCAGCAACTCATTTCCTTAGATTGTCCCAAACATCTTCTATTTGGTTTGTGTCCGGTGAAAACACTGGCCATTCCATTCATATGATTCCTTCCTCGAAAAGGTAGTCATCTACCAAGCATGCACGATGTGGCCTGTAGTTGCTGTCCATTAGCTTGAAGTTATCTCTAATTGCTGCAGCATAAGGGACTACAAAAGGTCTGAGAATCTCATCCCCATATCGATGACCGGTCAGAGCTCCATTCCGAATGATACGGAGATCGATGCGCCCATCAATAGAGATACCAGCATAGACCATCACTCCCCCACCACCAAATCTCACATTTTCCAGCACGTAGGGATGTTTGTAATGCCACGTTCCCTCCAGATGAAAGCACGCCTGTTATAAGGATGAACAGAAAAGCGGGAATCGTCAGAGAAAAGAATATTGCACCATTCATTTCTCGTCCAGTTGACATGCTCTGTTGCCCACTCCCTGTGGGCCCTATGATGCCTTGCTGTTAATTTAACACATACCATTGGTTGGCGAGCATACAGACCTGCACTGTGGAGTCGGTTTCGGACTGCTTGAATTGAAACTCTTGTGCCAGTAGCCGAATGAAGTTGTTATTGAAGAAGAGTGACATTCATATTTCGGTGTCTCTGAGCCGTAACCTTGTCTTGGTCTTCATCTTGCATTTCCAGTCTATGAAATGGTTCCAGATCCTTGATACCACTCTTTGTGTGATTCTAATGGCTTCTGCTACTTTGACTTGTGTTTGGCCCCACCCTAATCGACCAACAACTCTCCAAGCTTCTGATTCAGTTAAAATCCTTTTTAGACATCGCACTCATCAAAACAAAGCACTTACGGAATGTCGATCATTCTTTTCCACTTTATCTTTTATTAAGTTGAAGGCCAAATTTCATTTGCTGCCACTGCACTGTTGTTTTACGTCAAACTAAAAATTTGCATACTCCAAAATTTGAAAATGTGAAAAATTTACTTTTTTAAGTCTTCTTCTATTTTCTGAAAAAAAAAAAGTCATACCATTCTTTTATATAAAACTTACAATATCCTTTAATTGTTTTGAGCAGTGTATAAATTGCTACTTGAAAGATTATATTAATAATACTTGAGATAATGATGATGATGAAAATGCGATAAAGAACAAATGCTTTTAAATACCTTAAAGTTCTGGTTTAACACTATTTTAGGACTTATTATTCATGTGTGTGTAGTTTTCTGTTCTGTTTGAATGAATCTAAATACATTTAGTAATTCAATAAACACCACAAATGTTTTAAGTATGAGGTTATATGATGTTGAAATGAGCATATTGTCGCTGTCAAACCAATATATGCTATGTGCAAAAAGTTTTATTATTACCAGTTTTTACTAGCAGTTATTTGACAATATTCTGCCTGATTCACATGGCATATTTTTTTGGGATCACAGTTCACCATATAATAATGCTTAGACTCACATAGAAGTCTTTTTATACAAAAATTTGGTTAGGAAACTAGTCATGATATTCAAAGTCTCCTAAAAGTGCACATAGCAGATATTAATATAACACTGACAATATGCAGTTTCAGATATCATTTCTGAATGAATTTAAAGAATTTAGTAAATGATTTCAGGATAGGTCTTGGGAGGACTTGAGAAGTATGCTTTAAATATCATTAATTTGTAAAATGTGTAGTTTAAAGTGGAAACAGAATCATACTGTTTTGGAATACTAACTTTGATTAATTGAAGAACTGTTATTTTGTCAACTTGTGTATGCTTATGAGTCTACTAATGCTACTATTTTAGCCTTCTGACACTGGTGGACAGCCTGTCTTAGCTGTGCCTGCTATTTGTTTGTTATAAAAATTATCAAAAAAATTTGACTAGTTCTGTTTTTTGCTATTTAAACAAGCCTGTGAGCAATTTCTTTATAAGGATATTCAGATTACAATTTCACCTACATTCTTCATACAGAAAAAATATGCATTAAACAAAATAAAAAATGTACAAGCTTAGTGTCCATAGTTATCATCTACATGATAGAATTTCATCATACAAATGGTTTATTGCTATCCAAATTTTTGAGTGATTTCTTTAGATGGAACATTATTATGTGTCATGTACTCTTAAAATCTTATACTGTCAAGATTCTTTGTCAGATCTTTCTTATCCACAAATTAAGATATACATGTATTTATTTAATTTTACCGAATTAAAATTTTAATTAAAAAAAATTTTAGACCACCTATTCAGATGTTCTGTTTTCACTTTTTAAATTTATCTATAAGTTCAACTATTTTAAAAAGTTTCTGTTTATAAAATTCTCATTATTAATACGTTTAAACGTACTAATTTTATAAACTCTATTTTAGATGTTGGCAAATTCCACCAGAAGATTCATATGTATCTTTTCCACTACCAGAAGTTTTTCAAAATCTGCATGATACTATGTTTTCCAAACTGTTTTATTCATAATCAAACTTATTATTGAATATTCAACATAAATATTTTGTGTATAGTAAATTTTATAGTTGTTTTAAACTTTTTTTATGAGATTAAACAGATATATTTTTAAAAAGAATTATTATTTATAGTTATATATTTTTTGAATAGATTTAAAAATAAAGTAATAAATTTGAAATCTTGATAAAAACTTGAAAAATTCACATCAATATATATATATATATATATAGATAGATAGATAGATATAGAAATATACAGAATTGAATTACCTCTGACTCATCATCAAATTTCAAAAATTACAAAGCCCAGAAACTTGAAAATCAAATTACAAGGGGTGCAAGAGGGAACAAAAAATCAACAAACATTTATGCCAAATGCCATACAAAGTGCAATTTATCAGAGTTTATTTTTAGCTTAAAGCTTATGAGTTTTAAATGATTGTAATTTAAGGAGTCACAAATCATCTATAGCCAAATTAGTCATACATTCATCACTCAATATTTATCACCACTTCGCGACTTTTAAATTTTTTCTGTGATACATATGATGATTGTTTTTCTGCCTGTGGACTTTGTGATAATGGCAAACACATACAGTGATCATTTTTTTTTTTATTCACACATGTTAAATCTTTTTTTTTTTACAGCCAAACTTTTTTTTTTCAAAACTAAAAAAAGTTAACAAGAATTATAACGTATTAGAAATGTCCATAAATTTTGACCTCAAATGTATATGCCATACATGGTAAAATTATTAAGAATCAAAGATAAAATATTTTAAATTACTTTAATTTTCACTTATCACTGGCAAATTAAACAAAATAATTAATTTGCAATATTTTTGTTATTGTCTGTTTTCTGGTACTTTTTCTTTTCAAATTGTGTTTTTAACGCAAATGTAAGTAATTCAATTTTTTACAAATGATTTTAATAAAGTTAAGCACCTATCATTAGGGATGAGGAAATTATTATATTTAATGAAATGCAAATTTCTTGCCAAATAATCAAGAATCCAAGGTGATGGTGCATATCGTTTTTATCCCTGTCCTATCTGATGCACGGATAATCAAACTTTCCTATCCAGTGGAGAGAAATATCTAGGAACTAAGGTAACTGGATATAAATGCAAAATTAGTGGGCTGCAAGTAGAACAATCAAATTACATTTTCTTTCCAGAAGTTTTTTTAATATCACTCTTAAATTGGCAGTAAAATGTTTAATGATATCTACCTATATAAGATGGAATGTTCAAATATGTGCTTCCTCCCTACACTGAAAAACTACTGACTGATTTAAGCACAGCTTTTTGCAAAATGATCTCTGTTGTCCAGAGAAGGTTTGAAGCTATCAAAATTCCAAATCTGACCAATAGAAAGTTAGTTTAAGCCCAAAACATTCTTTTCTCTCTGCAAAAAATGATAGTGCTATTTTCCTTGAAAACATATGTTTGAGAGAAATGAAGGAATTTTGAGATTTATGTCAAGATAGAAAATGTGCGATTGTTCATCACATAGCACTGCGATGGTTGATTATAATTGAGTATGGGGTTTGACTAGGATAGATCCTGACACTCTCAAAGCGATTTAAAAAAAAATTAGAATTTAAAAAAAAATATTTCATGTTTTATGGAAATTTCTGCATTTTTACTTTCCGAACATGTACCATGTTCGGAAAGTATTGTAATCATGAAAAAATTCGACTTCGAGATTTTGGTGTTTTTACAC
The DNA here is from genome assembly GCA_038373885.1 of Cheiracanthium punctorium. Taxonomy (NCBI): domain Eukaryota; kingdom Metazoa; phylum Arthropoda; class Arachnida; order Araneae; family Cheiracanthiidae; genus Cheiracanthium; species Cheiracanthium punctorium. The sequence continues at coordinate 366,131 of JAWZYV010015659.1, read as the reverse complement.
GTTTTGAGATCTTCTGAATCCATTTATGCTATTTTTACGAGATGTATGTATGAATGTGTGTATGTGAGTGAACACGATAGCTCCTGAACGGAGCATTCGATTGAGCTCAAATTGGGTATGTATGTCATAAACCACCGTCGCAAGACCGGTATTGATTTTGGTGTGTATAGGACTTACAATTTTTCTACAGGGCTACGACAAAGATTTCTTTTACATTATGGCCTATGGGGGGAAATTCTTGAAAGTGCGCTAGCGTTAAAACGGTACCTTCGATTGAGCTCAAATTGGGTATATACATTATAAATCACCATCTTAAGACTGGTATTGATTTTGGTGTGTATAGGACTTAGTTTTTCTACAGGGCTACGACAAAGATTTCTTTTATATTATGGCATATGGGGAGAAATTCTTGAAAGTGCGCTAGCGTTTAAACAGCACATTCAATTGAGCTTCAATTTGGTATATATGTTTGAATTATTCATCGATTAAAATTTATTTAAATGCTTGGTAATGATCTTAATTGTAAGTGTTCGGAAAGTCGAGTGGAGTCACTCCAGATTTTTTCACATTTCTCTCATATATAAAAGGCAATATTCAAATGTGTGTTTCGTCTACAGACTAAGTAACTACTGGGTCAATATATAAAGGAAACACTTGGATATTAAATTTTGCAGTATTTTGATTTCTGAAGTTTTGCACCATATGAAATATTAAATATTGTTTAAAAAGTAATTAAATTAATCATTGTACCAGGGACCACAGCGCTCCTTTACTTCCTGTTTTTCTTTTTTTTCAATTGGCTCCTTTTTTTCTATTTTTTTCTTTAAATATAATTTCCCCTCCTATTTTCAGACTTTTCTTCCTTTCCCCCCCCCTCGCTTTCACACAGTTCTCTTTCTTTGATTTTTTTTTCTTTCTTTCGGAATGATGGTGTCGATAGTGTGGCCAGTGATTAGCTAATCTTATCTGTTGTTGAGGCTGTTAGGAATGAGTTCAAAGAATATAAATATCACTTGCGTGAAGAAGTCCAGCTTCCATAGGGATAATGTAAGAGCAGAAACGTGCACATGCGCAGCGTTAGCGGAAACCGTGGTGGTAAAAAAACAACTTTACAGGGCTCAAATGCAGATCTGAAACTATTTTCGCCTTTGATTTGAGTTAGCTGGGAGTTATTTCCCCCCCCCCCCTTCTTTAACGAATAAATGCCGCTAAAATTCTTTCAATTATAAAATTGGGTAACGATCGGCGAAACAGTATTGGTGTAATTAAAGTTTGACCATTGTTAAAGTTTACACTTTTGGGAAAAATTTATTTGTGAAACTTAAATTATTTTAACTATTATTTTGCTATGGGAATCGCTGCTTAAACTTGTTTTAAATATAAATTCAGGAAACAATTGATGAAATATTGAATATTGGTTTAATCCAAATCCAGTTGTTTGAATTAACACTTTTGGGGGTAATTTTAAATTGGAGCAAGGGTTGCTTTTATTATTATTTTGTAATGAGAATCGCTGTCACAGATTAAGGAAAATGATGCAAAGGAAGCACAGAAGGACACACGGGCAGTTTTAGTAAATTTGTGCAAATTACTGAAACAATCTTTGCCTATAAATATTCATTTTTGAAAGATCTGGAGCAGCTGCATCCAGCTCTCAAATCCTCTCAGAATGACAGAGCCATTCAATGATTATGTGTTTATCTAGCACCGTTAAATTTGTCTAATGAAATTATAGACAAAATAGTTTTGGAATACCAAGCTTACAGATTAGATGAGGAAGTTGATCTAATTCTAAAAAGCTTTAATGAACGTACTGATGATGACAGCCAGCCAATTGATGGGTACTGGAAAGAAGTTTTCAGTCTTGTTGATAAGATGAACGGAAAAGAAAAGTATTCAAATTTATCGATTATAATCAAAAATTGCCTTTCTCTGTCGCATGCCAATTCTGATGTTGAAAGAGATTTTTCTGTAAATCACAGAGCATTCTGTCTTATGAACGACATAATCTCTCGGAGGCTGTAATTATTGGAATTCGACAAGTTAAAAGATACCATTAGGAGAAATGGTACCATTAGTGATATTGCAATTACAAAACAGCTACTTAATGTTGTGACTAAAGCATATGCTGTTTATTCGCAAGAAAAAGCGATAAATAAAGCAACTGAAGACATGAAAAAGGAAAAAAGAATGTTAGAAGAAGAAAAAGAAGCCAGCGAAGTGAAAAGGAGAAAAGAAAAGAATGGGAAAAAAAAAACCCCAGAAAATTGATGAGAAAGTAAAAGGCCTGCAGGAAGATCTCCAAGCAGTCCAAACATACCTTAAAGAAAGCAATACGAAATTACAGGATGCAATTAAAATAAACAGTATTCCAAACATGAAGATCGCTACTACAGCAATTGAAATAGCAACACAAAAAATTGAAAGCATTACAAAAGAACTAAAAGAAACTGAAGCTGATAGAGAAATCTTGTAAACGAGACTTTATTTGTGACAACTGTATCAATTACTATTTGTGATTTTATGTTGTAAAAGATACAAGTTAATGGAATTTAAATATTAATTAAAAATTCTCGATAATTAATTTAACAAGAGCTTCATTTTTTAATTCTTGAGTGTCTTGGAAAAACATACCTAAGTAGCGATAGATGTAAACTTATTTATTTATTGTTAGCAATTAAAGAAAAATAACTGACAGAAAGTTTGTTCTTAATAGTTTCTTTTCAATAATAAAACAAAAAGTCTTGAATGAAAAGGTAAGTCTTTTGTATTATTATTGTCAAGTCTCTTGAACTTGACGATAATAGTACAAATGGCTACATTATTATTAATAAAGAGTACCCAGTATTTCTAACTTATGAATGTATGTTCTTCAAATTTCTTTAGAAAATATTCACAGTTAAAATTTTTAATTATGTAGTTTGTTTTGCACGTATTTATAGATAGATTGATCTCCTAAAGAACAGTAAAAAGCTCTTTTTTTTTTCTTTCTTTTTCTCTCTCTTTTTTTTCCAAAATTTTTGCTTCTGACCCTGCATTGTACTCAAATTATTATTATAATGATAAATTATAGTGCAAGAACACTGGGCTTAAGAATAGCTAGGCATTATGGCAAAGTAAGTATCCTCTGTACTTGAAAACAAAAAATAAAAATGATCTAGAAATGTTTGAACTTGACTCCTCATTTTCAGTTTAGATAAAAAATTTTATCAGTTACTGAAGAGACTTAGCGGAAAATTACTTGAAAAAATTGTGGTTTATAATGTTACTTTAACACTTTGCCTGTGATGCCCGAACTCAATTCGGGCAACGTAAATGCACCAATTTTGGAATGCCCGACCTGAATTAATTAACAAAATTACAAAGAATTTTTTGTTTCCCATTTTTGGCACTTTTTTTCTCAAATATATTCCACAGGCAAGAGGTTGAGCAACTTGGATTTGTATTTGTACGCAAGGTAACTACAAGATCCTTTATTTATAATGGGTAATACCTAATATACACGTGACATGTTATGTATAACATAATATACATGCTATGTGTAGTATGTTATACATAATATGTTACCATGATTATCAGTTATCAAATCATATATAAGGAAAGAAATTAATTATCAATTTAAGCAGAATTGCAGATAAACATAAACCAAACGAGCCATTTACTATGTTAATTTGCTTTTGGAATGATTTATTTTTTACTAGCCAGCATTTGCTGACCCATGCAAATTTGCTTTAAATAATAATTTACACATGGGCCACTTTGCAACCGGCCTGTGCAACATACAGACCGCTTTTACATGTTACAGTGAGTGGCTGACTGTAAGTAAAACTTTTTGGGGTCTTTTTTACAACAACAGTACAAAATAAAAACATTTATAAGTTTAACACATGGATTTAAGTGACCCTTAGATCATAGAAAGCGGTTCGCCAAGATTCTAGCCACACTACATACACACTCTGCACTTATAAATTCCCTCCTACTTTGTCGTTACTCATAACGTGAAGTAATGAAGTTGAAATGTATCTAGTTCTTCAAATGGCAAATTCCATTGAAATAACATGCATTCCGTTAGTAATGAATTTTTTAATTAGTCAAAAATTATGTTCGACACAGATTTTTTTAAAAGCAAAAGCTAAATAGTTTGTCTATAACCGTACATTTTTTAAAATTACCTAATAATAATCATAAGCTTGCCCAATCGAAGCTCGTGAGACATAACTTTAAAATAAGTTCAAAAAGTGTCTCTCGATTTAATATTTTTTTTTAAATCAGAAATGCAGCAGATTCAAAAATAATGGTCTAGTTTGAAATAAAACTTTTTTCTCTTTCTGATCGTGTAACTATTTTTTCTTTAGAATGATCAGAATCCCTCTTCGTTGGAGTGCAAATAGAAAAAACAATTGAAAATTTTAGCGTCCCACAATTTTTTCACAATTATACTATTTTTCGTTCATTAATTTATTTCTATATTAAGAATTATTTTTCACTTTTTAGTTAGTTCAATTTATCATTAAAGTGGGGGTTTTTTTTAAACTATATTTATTCACTCTCTCACTTATAGGCTTTTTCCTATTGGTCCCTTGAGCCGGCGCATAAGTGAGAGTTCACTGTATTTATAGAAGATTTATTTTAAATTAATAATCATACTTATTGTAGATAATTAATAGAGAACACAAAATAGAAGAACATTTTCTATTTTAAATTGGCACAAAATAAAAATTTAAATATTACAGTTAAAAAATTTTAACAAATATTCGTTGTTCAGTATTCTGCAAAATAAGTTCCATGGTATTCGTCCATCCCTAAAATAAACTATGAAGTAACAAGAGGCATCTATAAAATTAATCTAAAATATGAAGAAAATGATAGCTCTAGATGTTACATTGGTGTTACAAAAAGGAAAATTAAAGATAGATGGAAAGAGCATATATATATGATTTAAGATTTGGAAAACCCGGTACTGCCTTATCAAGACTGCGCAATCCCCCCCCCCCTCCCTATCGATTTTAATAATGTCATAAAAATAGCCAATTTCAAAAATAAAAGCTATGGTCTTAAACGAGAACCCACTAAAATTATCAATGACATCATGGCAAAATGATACAACACATGCGCACATCAACAAAAGTTGGTGGGCGTGGCTCAAACATAATATAGACGAAACAAGGAAAACAACAATCAGTGAAACACCTGAAGAAGGCCATGTGCATGTCTGAAAGTGCTGATGTTTGTGGATTAAGGTGTGCTAAAATGATTAAAGTATCCATATTTTCAACTAATTTATATGTGAAGATTTATTTGAAAAATGCTTTTAACATTCTTTTTTCATTGCAAGTAATGTTGTCATAAAGTTTGTATCATTATTTTACTGTTGCATTTTATATCATTCAAGTTTGCATATACAAGGTAAAATTTCTCTCATTTTTCGAGTTTCCGCAATAAAAGCTGCTAATCAAAATAGCTCAAGACTTCGCTGCAATAGTGAGATAGCTTTCATGCTTTATGTTATTTCAGCAGGCGATTTATCTTGCACTGACACAACAAATATGCATATTAGAATGCAATTTTCATCAGCTCCAGGCATTTTTGTCATCTTTTTAATGTTTGCGTATAGCTGCGCTCAGTTTTTTGCACACTAAAAGCTGCCCTCATGAATTATTCAAATTTTTTTAACTGACATTATCACTAAATATTGCACATTTTCACTTAGTAGCGTATATAAATAAGCTATGAAAATTCAAGATAATTTTTATTATTTTTCTTTGTACCTTCTGTCTTTTCATTGTTTTTCTAATTATGCAATTAATACTTACCATATTTACCCGTGTATAAGTAGAGAAATTTTGGACAAAAAGAAGGCTTTAAAGTGGGAGGGATCGACTTATGCGAGGATTCTTAATTATTTCTTCTAAATCAAAGTCAAAAATGTCCCTTTGAAAGACAATTGTTCTGTTCCCGCATTCCATAACACAGTGGCATCGATTTCCATACAAGGAAGAATGTAGCGATACAGAGATTGAAAACGTGTATCATGATGAGCTGATGACGACAAAGGAATTTTGTTAATTGCTTGGCAAGTCCAATACTGAATCGGATCTTGAATCAGTTTGACTTTGTATATTACTACTTTACCCTATCTCTCAGTTGTGTCATATTATTATAATTAATTATCTGTTTAATTTTGTATTCTACTTTTGCATATTACTATCTTTGTATATTTAGTGCACTTTCTTTTCATCCCAGATGATTTTGAATAAATGTATTTTTTAATAACTTTAAATTTCTGGATCGGGAAATTCGGGGTTGACTTATACGTAGGATTTTTAAAAATTCAAATTTTTTGATCGGGAAAGTTAAGGATCAACTTATTCGTGGGATTGACATATATGCAGGTAAATATGGTATTTAATATTTAATCTCTGAACGAGGACTGTAACATTATAATGTATTCAAGTAATTTCCCTCCTTCACCATACATTCTCATACATAATCAGAGAACTTCACGGAGTGAAATAGCCCAATGTCAGAACCCAGCATACACCGCTAACATATATAGGTATGTTACAATAAATGTAATAATTCTTGTAATTGTGAATAATCAACTGCATAATTTTATCAATGTGATGAATGAATGAAGATTTGCCAAATTAACCTTTTTCTTTTATTGGCAAAAGATTATCAGTAGGGAATTTTTAAGTTAGGGGAAAAAAAAACCTGTCAAACCCTTCAAAAATCAGCGATCTAAAGTGCCACTCCACACTATTATATTAATATTGATACAAAAGATCAAATCAGTAAGCAACAGCGCAGAAAAGCTAGACACCTTCCAGCTAGTATATAGGGTGTTTCCAAAATACTAGGCTTTTGTTAATTAAGTATATTGATCACAATACAATAGACATAAATAAATTACAAATTTAGGTTTAAGAAAAACTACAAAATTTTATAATATCAATTAAAGTTTTCAGGAGATTAAATCTAAATAAATAAAAAATTTAACTTTTTATATTGTCCCCATGCAAAAGAATTCCCACATAGTAAAATGTGCCCCCATACATTAATTAGATGATGTACAAAATTTCAGCCTTTTATCTTAAAAAAATTCAGGAATATGTTTAAACATAGTAAGGGTCTATAGAATATCAAAAAATATGTATTTATTCAATAATCGTTTTCATTCACAACTTGTGAACAATGCTTGGTATGCAATCTTCTGGGGGTATGATTTTTTTCTTTTCTAGAGCCATTGAAAAGTGGTTTAAGTCATCAAATATTTATTTTTATCTTTGTTATGATGCAAGGCTGAAATTTTGTACATAACCAAATTAATGCATAGGGCACATTTTATTGATTGGGAATTTTTGTGTATAGGGGACATATAAAAATTTAATGTTGTATTTATTTAGATTTCATAACTGGAAGATTTTAATCAATACCATAAATTCTGTACCTTCTTTTACATAACTTCATAATTTATTATGAAGGTCAGAGAGTTACAACCTGTATACAATAAATTTGTGTGGTTTGTCAGCATTGGCGGTTTTACGGGGGGGGGGGGGGGGTAATTACCCTTCCCAGGATTTTGAAAATGAAAAATAATTCTGCATGGGGAATTCACTGGGGTGAAATAAACTAATAATACTATCTACATGGAAAGATAGGAACTCTTCAAATATAACAATTTTGATCAATGGGGGGAGGGGGGGGGAAAGATGCAAGGTTATTAGTTTTGGTATTTACATACTTCATTAATTATGTGATTAATTAAACATTTATTTCACATTTGATGATTAATTGAACATTTTATCTTCATATATAAAGGAAGATGTCCTGACTGACTGACTGACGATTATCGCCCAGCCAAATCTACTGGAGGTACAGACATGAAATTTTAGGAGCTTGTAGCTTTTGTGCCCGGCATCATTTAAGAAGCGATTTTTTAAAATTTGAACCCAGACGGGGATGGCGGCCCAAAACGTTCTTTTCACATTTCCCTTCATAACTCAGTGTTAAAAAGAGATAGCCATACAATTCTTGCTTTAAAATGTAACAACACAAATACCTAAAAGTTGTTTTTCAGGGTTTTTTAGAATTCGCACCCAAACGGGCATAGCGGTCAAAACGTTCTTTAACATTCTTTTCACGTTTTCCTTCATATCTTAGAGGAAAAAAGAGACAACCGTAAAAAGCTTGCTTTAAAATATAACTAACACAGATACCTAAAAGTTGTTTTCAGGGTTTTTTAGAATTCTCACCCAAGCGGGCTTAAGGAGCCGAAACGTTATTTTCACATTTCTTTGATATATAAGAGGAAAAATAGAGATAGCTTTAGAATTCTTGCCTAAAGGTATAGGGAATACAAATGCTTAAAATTCGTTTTCTGGGTTCTTTAGAATGCGCATGAAAAGGAGGATAAGGGGCCAAAACGTTATTTTCAAATTTGCCATCATATCTCAAAGGGAAATAAAGATAGTCATAAAATTCTTCCTTTAGAATGTAGGGAACAAGGAAGCGTAAAAATCAGTTTCAGGGTGTTTTAGAATTCGCACCCAAGTGGGTGTAAGGGGCCAAAACGTTCTTTTCAGATTTCCCTTCATATGTCAGAGGAAGAAGAGATAGCCTAAAATTCTTGCTTAAAAATATAGTGAAGACAAATGCCTTAAAATTATTTTCAGTTTTTTTGAGAATTCGCATCATAACGGGGATAAGGGGTTCAACGTTTCACACCCAAGCGAGTGTAAGGGGTCAAAACGTTATTTTCACATTTCCTTTCATATGTCAGAGGAAGAAGAGGTAGCCTAAAATTCTGGCTTAAAAATATAGTGAACACAAATGCCTTAAAATTATTTTCAGGTTTTTTTAGAATTCGCATCATAACGGGGATAAGGGGGTCAAAATGTTGTTTACAAATTTTCCATTATATCTCAAATGGAAAAAGAGATAGCCACAAAATTCTTGTTTTAAAAATGCAGCTAACACGAATGCATAACAGTCATTTTCAGAGTTTTTTAGAGTTAGAGTTCAAACTGTTGTAAAGGGCTAAAACGTTGTTTTCATATTTGTCTTCATATATCGAAGGAAAATGAAGATAGCATAAAAATCTTGCATTAAAATGTAACGAACACAAATTTATAAAAATCTTTTTCAAATGTTTTAAAAAACCGACCATTATAATGGGTAAGTTGACAAAAAAAGGTGTTTTTTAAGTAATATTTAGCTCTTGGGCGCTGTTAATTTCAGGACAAAGATTTTTGTCTACCTGGTGAAAGGGCGAATCAAGTTTCAAGGTTTGCCATTTTTGATAATGTGTCACGAAGATTGGCATAAAAGAAATAAGTCCCCGAAGCGATATCTTCCATCTTTGTCGAGTGAGGGCCGTGGTAGCCCAGTGGTTAAGGTGTTGGACTCTTAACCGAAAGGTTGTAGGTTCAATACCAGCGTACCACTAAAGACCACCGTATACATGCGGTGTACGTGCACATTAAATCCATGGTTCCGAAAGTCCTCTCGCTAGCAGTTTCCGAGGGGTGCCAATATTCAGAAGTCCCCCACCTTCTGATGAGGTTCCAAATTGTGGCGGGAAATTCCGGGAAGGACGTACATGTAGCTCTAAGCGACACATTCAGTGACGCGAGCTGTCCTCTCCTGGCAAACAATCTTTGTCAAGTGCCACCAGTGGCTAAGCACATAGTGCGCTGCACTGGGTGACGGAAGATGCCTGGTTCAAAATCAGGTCGCGTTCGCCGACTTAACGGTTCGGAATTTTCCGTGGTTTCCTCCGGAACTTAGTGTAAATACAGGTTAGGACCCCTTAGAAAGACCCCATGGAGGGCACCCCATCATTCGACCTAGAGCCCACGTGTTGCTAATCGGCGGTATTCCCACAACACAGCAAAACACAACCATCTTTGTCGAGAAATTGCCTAACCCTATTGTTTATTTAATGGGAATATTGGTGTCTATATTCGAATAAATAAAGGTGAAGTATAATTAGAATATGCGTGGTGGGGATTAGGAGATTTTAACATAGATTTCAATTTTGAAGAACAAGAGGAAAAATACGCGGGGAATATGATGCACATTCCAAACAGTATTTAAAAAAATCAAGTATAGTTAGACTATGCCTGAAGAATAATCTAAAACACTTTATGCAGGTGATTAAATATATAACCAAAATCTGTTTGATATTTATATACTTATTTTCATTTGTTGTTGTTGTTGTTGTCGTGTCCATGGATAGACGACACTATCCATGGAAAGAGGGGTTTCATTGCCCCCGAGGGGGTTGGACTTCTATCAGGGCCGTCCCAAGGGACGTGCGGGGCCCCAGGCGAAGTGCAAGCGTGGGGGGTCTCTTTTCTATCATGTCTTATGTAAGTTACTACTAGCACTGCTAGTACATATTAGCTTTATTTCTGTACTTTTTAAGGGATATATCACAACCATCTACCAGGCTCGGTCTAATGTGATAGCAAAGAAATAGGCGATCACCCACATTCGCAACCCCTTGGGCCGGCCCTGCTTCTACTTGTTGGTCCCCAATTTTGAACCGATTCCAGATAAGGAACCAACCCCCACCTGAAATCGACACCCCCAGAGGCATCGTTTAACAACTTGGAGGACATTGGAGCCCCGACGGATTTTACGTGCACCAGCTCCCATTAGCGTATACGGTTCCACTGCAGACCAGCCGAGAGGGAGATGACCCTCCCAAGCACTGGACAAGCCGGATGCTGCTTCACTTGCTGTGCTCTTGGGTTCTTATGGGAACGGAGTTTAGCACCCAGACCACTGTGGGACTATTTTCATTTGTATTTGTTTGTTTTGACAATATCCATTCCGTGCGAAGAACGGCTGCTTCAGCTAGTTTACATATATGAAGTGTATTGTACAGTCAGAAGGGTCCCCTTTCCATTGTGCACCCCTCAGTAGTCAATCTTTCTCTGAGACACTGAGTTTATTTAAAATTATAAAATATCATTACCCCTCCCAGACTGCAACTCTAGAACTGCCCTTGTTTGTCAGTGCATCTCGCTATAACTTTGCACCCCACCCTCACAAGAATCGTATGGTATTGTAGTCCTCAATCCTCCCATTTATGGAGAAGGTTTCAATTTGGAACTCATTGATTTTGGAGAAATAGGTGTCAAAAGGGGCATCTCAAACTTCAAGTGGAAGTCCCTCAAGCATCTGGGAATAGAGTGCCAAAGAATATGCGCCTTCCAAGAATGTTGTTCAAGAATCTTCTAGAGTCTTAAAGAACGTTCAGAGATGCTATAGAGTTGAAAGGTTTTGGACATCTTGGTTCTGAAATATTAACAAAACTTAATTCATATTTGTAATTAACATAACTTAATTTGTATGTGCTTTAGTCCCCCCCCCCTTCCACCAACACACACCATTTATTATTATTTTTTAATGGACCTACAAATATTTGAGTAACTAGGAACTACTGGAAAAAAATCAGGATTTAATGATTATCTTAGTGAAAAGGACATACTGCTTTAAATATATATATTTATTTCAAATAAAAACATAACATATAAAATATAAATTGGTTAAACACAAAACAAAAGTTAAATTAGTAATGCATATTTTTGTAAGAAAACATACACTTGAAAAGCAAATCATTACATGTATCTTTAAAAATTATATTACAAATTGGTAACTTAAATGCAAACAGCAGATTATAAGCTGGTTTGCAGTCATGTATCACATCGCAGGAGAATAAAGAAAACATATAAAAACTGGTTTAATTAGATTTTTAAAACTCTGAAAATAAGAAAGAATTTTCATAGAAGTTTTAAAAGAGTACAAAGGAAGATTTGTCAGGTATGAGGTACAGATCACTCACCAATACAGATTGCTCTGTATTTGTGCTTTACTTTTAAAGAAAGAACCTGATAAATCTCTTAAAACTGTCTAGAGACTACTTTATTTTCTAATTGGACAAAATTTGGTATTCATTAAGCATAAAAATTAGATTATAAAAGAAGTTTTCAAGCTAAAGCATACAAGGCAACATGAATATTATTGCAATGGAAAATTTAAATCCAATATACCAATGTAACATTGTGTAAATTTTCTAAAATAATTTAAGGTTAGAAATCAGCAACTAACCTTAAATCTCTCATTAATGTACGAAGTAATTTATACATAAATTTCTGCTAAATGCACAGACAAAAATGATTGTATGAAAATAGTTCTAAAAACTGCTAAGCAATTAGCAGTTTTTCTATCGTTAAAAAAAATAAATAAAATTTAAGGAACTAAAACTATCAACATGAGATTTCAGTCTCTCTTTTTTTTCTCCCCCAGTGAATCAACTTCTTAATTTCATTTTTTTTTATTACTTTCCTGAAGCAAGATTTAATGTTAAAGTAATAAAAAAAAAAAGAAACTGCGATGCATTTTTTATAAAAAGCAATAACATTTATTTTATCAAAATTTACATATTTCATAAAGTAGTTTACTTAGAATTAGTTACAGTAAAGCCTTGATAAGTCGTCACTTAAGGAACCAAGAAGTTTTGAAGACTTAAGCAGAGTGCTGTCTAATAGTGCATTACTGTAATGTGTATGTAAAATCAAAATTTAAAAACAGTATTGATAGCTTCCATAAATAAAGATATGCATTTAAAAATAGATCACTAATAAAATACATAAATAAAAAATAGCTATTTTAAATAGAATGATGTAAGAAACCCATTTTATCAAATGTAAATAAATTTTGCCTGAAGGCTGGGTGTTCCCTCTTCTGTATCTGCCCTTGTAGTCAGGCCAGGGACTATCGGCATTGTGAAGGAAGGTCCCGGGTTCAGGTCCCATCACGCAGCTGTCGATCTAACAGTCTGGAGTTTGCTCTGGAGGTTTTCCCCAGATGTAACGTGAATACGCATTAGAACCCCTTACAAAGTCCTCCTACTAAGGCACCCCCTATCCTTGGCAGATCGGCCTAGCGTAGTGTTGCCGTAATCACACAAACCAAACGAATCCTTGTGAGTAAGGTTGAGTAAAATTAAAAAAACTCGTGCAACTTTCAATTGGGTCAGTATCCTTTATTTTGCTCTCTAAACTTCCGTTTTCCCAGGCTTATGGCAGTGCGACAGTGAAATTTTCAAAACTGTTCAAAAGAAAATGAAAAACTCCTGATATGTATGCTTCTTTTTAACTAGTTTTCTACACATTTGAAACTACCCACACTGACAAGTTAAGCGGAATGAGTTGGAATGGGCAACGAGTAAATGGGGCATTGATAGCATTGTTGTGTGTGAGAGCTCGACGGGACCTGAGGAAAATGACCACTGATTCGGAGAGAGGACTAATCCAGGCGACGACTTAATAGGGGTTTTACTGTGTTTAAAATAGGATTCCAAAATGCATATATTGGGTACATTTAAAAAAATAATGCATTAATATACATTTTTTCATGTAAAACACAGAGTTAATTTTTCAATATTTTCTAAATTATTTAAAATGGGGAAAAATAAAAGCAGGCATGGTAAATGCTTCAAATAGCCTGTGTTCACATGGACCTGGCTTATACTCGCCTACTGGGGTGAAAAAAAAAAAAAAAAAAATCTTTATCTCATCAACATCACTTTAATAACTATTTATTAATGTTGCTAATGTAATTGTTATTTGGACCCTTTGTGATATGAAAAAGCACATCTTGCTGTAGGGTACAATCTCTAAAGTACTTTTTAAAATATGCTGTAAAGTATTGCCTGCGTTTTAAATCATGTTTCTAATGTATTAGCTTATAGAATTATAATAAACAGCATCTTAATGAATTACTAAAATTGGCAAATTGCAGACTGATGAATTTTTATGCCATATTATAAATCTATACTAAAATGTAAATACTTGAGAAGTAGACTTGAAATACATAAGCTCTAATTATTAAAATAAGTATATTTAAGAAAATTACTCTTATAAATATAATAATTAAGCATGTGCGTGATTTTATTGGAATGCAGCACTATTATTCAATGGACCACTTACAATGTTCACCCTTTTACATAATTAAACCTTGCTATATTAATAATGGACGTAATAATTCTGGAATGTAAGTTTAGAAGCTGCAGAAAACATGGTGAATCTAAAATTGCTTTACAAAATAACAATTTTTTACAAAGTAACAATCAATGTCAAAAATTCACACTAAAATATAGAATGCAGCAGTGAAACATAGCCATTATCTCTAAAAGCCGGCTTTTTTAAAGAGAATTATAACATTTTCCTGGTAACTCATTAGTTTTATATTTACCAAAAAAAAAAAAAGGGAAAGGCAGTTTTTATATTATATTCATGAACTTAATATCTAACTTTTACAATTAACAATACATAAACAAAAGGTTTTGGCTATAAATTATGGATACATATAGCGTTGCCAGGCGTCCGGATAAAGCCGGACATAGTTAGGCTTTTTGATTGTGTGTCCGGCCAAACTGAACGGTATCCGGCTTTTGTTAGGCTTTTTACTGGAGATTTTGGATGATTAGTCATAAAGTACTTGAACTGATTTGGCATTCGATGTTATTTATATTTCATTAGAATTTAACAAGATTCATGGTAATAATCAAAAAAGCTTGGTTTTACATACAACTTTTTGTCGTACCTATTAATACTGAGACAAAATCCTCAATATTGTACGCTGTACGGCCTTTTTACCCAAATGTCCGGCCAAACTGGCTGGTCTGTCCGGCTTTTTGGTTTGGCGACCTGGCAACCCTAGATACATATATACAAATTTTCAAAACATTTAATACAAGAAACTAAAACAGCTATAATAGATAACGAAAAAAAAAAATGCTTTTAAGATCAGACAATACTATAAAGAATAATATACAGAGAACAATTAAATAAATTATAACAAAAATATAATTGACCTTACTTCTATATTTCCATTCAAACATGTTAAATGACAATATTTTGTAAAACATATAAATTAACATTTAAAGTCATTATTTCATTATAAATAAATATGCATTGTATCATAGGCGGCTGATGCACCAAAAAAGTGAGGGGTCAAAAGAGAAGTGAGAGTGTGGGTGTATAAAAGAAGGATTTCTTTTTCTGTTTTTTTTTGTAAAATTGGGGTATACAGTCAACTCCAGTTATAGTGAACCTCTGGGGACCATTAAATTTCGTCCACTATATCCGAAGTTCACTAAAACCGAAGTGTCCCCATGGTGAGCAGATATACTGTATGTGAATCGGGACTAATGACTTGCATTCGCTATATCCAGGTTGACTGTATATGCTTGGATTTTAATGATATAATGATTAAATGATCTTCTCTACTGATTAAATGGCCTTCAGAGGCAGACTCTTGCTAGCTCGTAACTCCTTTTCTTATCTTGGTTTGCATATTGGATTCCCTCCATCATTGTTGTTGATGGATTGTTACTTCTGAACTTTGAAAGTGGAGGAACAAGGCCCCTTTACTTCTGGAAGTAAGGGTCCAGCTGTCCCCCTTGGCAAGCCACCTATGTGTTATATCTTAAAAGAAAAACTTTTTGTTATTAAGTAAACATTGAGCCAGAAAATTACTGATAATGAAATTAACTCCCAAAACAGCTTACAGAAGAAATAAAGTATAGATAGGTTTGAAGTAGATAGGTACTACAGTATAGAACCTGTTAT
Organism: Cheiracanthium punctorium; assembly: GCA_038373885.1. Lineage (NCBI taxonomy): Eukaryota > Metazoa > Arthropoda > Arachnida > Araneae > Cheiracanthiidae > Cheiracanthium > Cheiracanthium punctorium. Next base: position 350,484 of record JAWZYV010015659.1, on the reverse strand, counting down.
CCGGAATGGTTGGGACCGGGTGTATTCTGGATAACTGGTTGGGGAATAACATTACATCTACTGATTTGAATGGTAACATAAATGTTACTCTCCATTTTTGATTAGAATTAAACATTAATTGTTAATATAATAGAAAAATAATATAAAAAAAACTCTTAATATGATCAAGATAAATAAAAATCATTTAGAGAGAAAGCAGTAAATATATGATAACTTTTTGAAAACTTAGTCATGCACTAAAGAAATAAATAAAGCTAGTGGTACCCGTGCAAATAATTCACACTAAATAAGTGTAATATCACTTTACAAAATTACAAAAATTATTTATTTTATTTATTTTTTACAAACTGCCAGATTCTTGTGTAACACAAATCGCAACAAACAAAACTCTTGCACCCATCTAGTGAGCAGTTCTACATTCACGAGTGATTTCATTTGCAAAGCGTAACACATGAATCCCGCAATGACATCATATTTCATAAGCGCATTGGCCTTGCACTAACTGCGAATTTCACTGGTAAACTAATGCTAAATGCAAAAACCACTACTTCGTAACTCCTAGAATATCACCTCTTCACGCAAGTTTTTTCACAAATCGTAATACTCAACAGCTATGACGTTTCTCTTCATTACGAAGAAAAACAATAAAGGTTGCTAGAAAGAAATGATGCATTATCGCCGTCATTTGTCATGGGCACCACTTCTGCATTCCACGCATTAATTTACAAAAACAAAAGCAATAACAATTTTTTTAATTGTTGATGCCGGGAGAGCAAGTAATTCTCTATAAAATGATATAAAATTTATGTGGAGTAATTGTGAGGTTTTTCTGAAAAGGGAGGCAAACATCTTAACCGTAGCATATTAATATATATAATGATACCTTACCAGATTGCTTACTTTATAAATTCTAGCAGTAGTACTCAAAATAAAAAAACAAAAACATAAGAAATATTTAATAAAAACTCATTTTTTGCTTTTCTTTTGGAAAAAATAGGAATTTAATTGATCTAAAAATGATTCTGGATAACTGGTTTTCTGGATAAGAGGTTCCATACCGTAATACCTTAAATTACTCGCTTATTTCTTTTCTTTTTTATATCATTACTCATCACTTACATTTAAAGAAAAACAATGAGGTATTATTTTTTACCATATGTCATTTACACAGAACTTTTACAAATACAGCATAACATTCACACTTAAACTAAACACATGTAAAATGTAATTTTTAAAGTTATATATAAAGAAGTAAAAAAAAAAAAAAAAAATCTAGCATATTGTATATTAATATTTTTCCTAAGAACTGCAGTTAAATTAAAGTGCATGCTAAATTGTTGTAAATTTTAAACATTAATGTGTAAATTAAGTATTTTCATTGAATATATTACATTCAAGAACTCCATAACAAGAAATTCACTAACAAAAAACACTCAAAAAGAAACCGGTGTTTAAAAGACTATTTTTTTATAAGTACTTTTTTATGCGTTTTATTTTACAAAGTTTTATTTATTTCAAGAGGCTCACTAACGTAATCTTGAATTCAGTCCCCCCTCTCCCCTTAAAAGCAAAGCAAAATAAAATTATTTAATTCCTTCTCTCAAAAAACATGCATACTGTGTTAGCCCAAACATAACGCAATATTTTTTGACTAATCATTTCCTGACTTGTGCTAAATATGAGGTCCCCAGTGGCAGAAATTTGCCACACTTTTTGCGACAAGCAACAGAAATACAAAACTCTTTCTGCAGCACAATATATATTTATGCATGCATGCATGCACACATAAAGATGTGGGAGCATTTATACATTGTTAAAAGAAAATTACAATTTAGTTTATGTTATCAATAATTAGTTTATAAAAATTGGTTATGTGAAGTTTTGCAGTTCAAACAAACAAAAAATTAATAAATAAATAAAAACATAATGCCAGAGTCAAGAGACTTTAGGGTATGCAAGGAATGAGAACCCCACTCTTCTCATCTTTCGTTAGTTTTCAAATAAGCCAAATTACAAAATCATGTTTTTGGTGTCAATGCCAACTACTTTATATAAATTTAATAAATATACAATCAATAGGGCTATGCTAGATATACATCTACCAGCTTTCTTTACATTTTTCTGTTTGTTTACACTACCAAAAGGAAGATTTAACTGATTACACATCTGCGAAAGATATGAAAGTAGTCTTCGGCATGTTTTTCCACTGTTGAAGACAATCTGTCAATAGAGGATTGTTCTGTTCCAGCAACATTGCTGTGTCTCCCTGTTTCTGCCACGGGATTGAGGTCTAAGTGTAGGACTCCGATATTCGTTGTATTCGGGCTAATACGGTATGTATGTTTCTGAATGATATTTTAAATTACAAATGAAAATCTCAATAAACATAATAATCCTATTTTATTTAGAATTTGTAACAGTTCTATTTTCTTTTTGCATCATGACCTTTAGTAAGTCATGTATTAACATGCCCGACCAGTGGCTGATTTCACAGCACTCTGAACTGGGAGATGGAAGGTGCCTGGTTCAAAACCCAATTGCGTCCACCGACCTAACCTTTCAGAAATGATTGGCCATAACAACACCACAACAACATGCATTAGCAGTATGCACAATCCAAATTTAAGCTCTTATACATATTACACATATTTAATCAAAAACACCACAGACAAGCGATGTGTACTTTACAAATAAAAATAATTTCTACAACTTTTAAGTTGTTTTTTCCCACCTCAGTTGAATTTTTCTAAGAATGGCTTTTTAGATTTTTGAAAACAATTTCTTTTTTTTTTTTATCTAAGCCACATCAATAAATTTAGATAGTTCTTAACTTTTAAGAAAATAAATGATGAATTTTTTTTTTTCATATTTTAGTAACAAAAGCATTTAAAACATTTTTCAAAAAATAACATGATTCAATTATATAATTCGCTAATGGTCCAATGATGGCTTTTGGCATATGTATCCCTCATAATTACACCAAATGTTATCCAACAGTAAGTTCACAAAACTAACTCTTAGATGGTAAGAAATCACCAAACTCTGCTTTATTCAGCAGGAATTTTTAAGATTCATAACTTGCAATCTAATTATTAATCAATTTACAAGTATTAAAATGCAAATTTTGACTATCTAATGTGCAGAACATTAATTTTAGAGTAAATTAAACCTTAGATGATCAGGTTCTCCTCGAAAATACACAACATTTTATTTTATCTTTGAGTAAGAAACTGACAGCCTATAGTGGTTATCGCCTATTGTATTATATTCATTTTTACAACGGGCTAATCAAGGATGTATTTTGGGGGGGGGGGTCAGACCCCCCCTCCAAAAAAAAAATTGGATTTTTGTTACTAAAATGGTAATGATATAGTATTTTTGTGTGAAATTCTGCCTTTTTTACTGTTTGGGCACCCCCCCTCAAATTTTCGGACCCCCTCCCCCGGAATGTTCGGAAATGTTTTTTTGGATACGTGCCTGGGGCTAATTTAGATAAACAAAAAAAAAAAAATAACTATGATAAAGGTAAAATTATGAAATTCCTTTGTCATAGTATAACTCCCAGTGAAATACAATATTTTTTTTATCAATGCTTTGTCTTAAAGTACAGTATTAAAACCTTACTAAAATAGCCTACTAGTAAATTATATATTGGTGGCTATGGTTCAGTTATGACAACTAGTATCCATTGTATTTATCCTTACAACAGTTTAATAGCAATGACTTATTTATAAGGCAATTGTTCTTTCAAGTCATATTTTTTTAACAAAAATTTTAATGTGCTCTTGTCAATTTCGGATAAATTTAAAATATTCGAAACTTTTTCAGATCTCATTCAAACCTAAACATTAAAAAGCAATTTAAGCCTTTAAAAACAAATTCAGTCATTGTGCATTTTAAAAAGAAACATCAACAAACAAAATAAATAAAATTGAATCATCTAAGCTTTGGCTAATATTATGGTAAATCTAGAAGGTTATTTGCCTCGTACAATTTATGTGTTTCATCATACACTTTCTTAGACACGTCAGCGATATCACTCATCAATTTCTCATACGTTTCGACAGTAGAGTCGTCACAAGGACCTCCGTACACCCTCTCGATAAACTGTTGTCTCGCAGGCAGCGTGTACATAGCGAACATGGCTCCCTTCTGAATCAACCAAGGGTGATATTTTGAGAGTGTTTCCTTGTAGCATTTCTGGGCAATAGCAGAACTCTTGGCGTTTGAATCGGCATGGCTGAATTCATGCATGAATGACATGATAAATTCCAGAGACCGATGCAACCGTAGTAAAGTTCTGGAACCCGAAGGGCGGCGTGTATCCGATGTTATTCCACTGGAGCATTCGTATTCAATCATCGACTGGAGAGTTTCATACTGATCTGCGTTCTCCGATTTCCGATATTCTTCCAAGATATTCACCTTGCTTATAATGTCAGAGGCCACAAATCCAAACACAGAGCCAAGCAGCATGAAGAAACTGGGAAAATTGAAATTAGTAGTTTAAAAAGGTCGAGTACATAGCAAAATATAACATACAACAATAGTTTTACAAACCATTGACTTCTATGTAACCTTTTCTAAATGATTTTTTGTTCTTAATTTTAGTTAAGGCATTTGTATGATTGAAAAAAGAATAAATTTCGATAATGGAGATTATAGTAGAAGCCACTGAACTTGCTTGACAAAAATAGGTCTATGCCAAAATCATAGCTATGTTTAAAACTGCAAATGGTACTTAAGCATTATCCCAGCAGTCATTCTCACCAAAATATTTTTTTTGAAAATGTGCCAGCAAACTGCTGCTAAACATATTCAGAACTATCAATAATTTCATGTGTCTGGCATTTATCTTGCCAAAATCACTCGTCTTAGCAGACTGCCAGGATAATACATAAGACCCTGTGCAAACACCTACAGAAATGCAAATGATTTTTGATATTTTACCATCAACATCTTGGCAATTGAATTTTAGTAGTTAATATAATCAACCAGTACCAAAATTTTGAATATATCTTAAGTCAGCCAGTATGAATAGTAATAAACATTGAGCTATGACATGCTTCAGATTGAATCCTATTTTAACCCCCCCCCCCCCATCACTCTCGCCAACCTAAAAATCACCACTTTTTGGTGAGCTTTGCAGTCATGGGTCTCTAGGAGTTATGCACAAGTTTCAACACGCTCAAAAGAACTAGATGACAATGAAAGTGAACAAATTAGCGATAAATCCACCAGTTAAGGAATTTGAAAACAATTATTATAACTACATTTATTGGCAATCCAAAAGAATAAATAAATAAGTAATGCTGTACTTACATGTTGTTCCAAACTGCCATTTTAATTATAATTAACGGTTGCCACATCAATACAAAAAAAAAAAAAAAATATGGTAGCTGCATATGTATAGTTAAGGCCACCTTGGTGAGAATGGTGGGAGGGGGGGAGGTGTTAAAGTAGGAATCAACCCATGCTTCATTATCATTGTAACTGGTGTCACGATAGCCAATAGAATAGCACAAGGGAGTTTTAAGAGTGGTACCAGCAAGGGAGTCCAGACCAGATGTTGTGCAATTACATGGTCATCTGTTATCGATTACATGAAATGATTACGATTACTAACAATTTCCAAAAAGATTGACTAGTGAATGTTAATTCAGTAAAATAACAGTAATCTTGATGTTAAAGAAATCAAATATCAAAAGAACTCGTTAATAATGCAATTTTACCATAGCATTTTTGTAAAATATTATTCCCGTCATCGATTACAGTGGACTGTAATTGGCCCGAAGTCTGGTCTAGACATGCTCCTAGTCAAGAAATTTGTGATTCCCCAAAGGATTTCTGATAATTCATTGTAAAACTCTTAAAATAAGAAACAATTATTTTTAGACCAATATTAGAATCACTCGGAATTATTAGGTTACTAGAATTACAGAAACTTTTCTATACAACACACATTGTGCCAATTTGTGTTTATATTTAAATCAAGGAGGAGAAGCAAAAATTTTCAAGACATCTTGTATTTTAAACATTAAAACCTGGCAAAAAATTTTCTAATTAAGTCTAGAAATTCGGAAAAAATATCAGAAATAAAAATTTTGATTGCTTTTTCTGATTACGTTTGAGAAAATGAAAAATTATTCTGATAACACTGAAAAAAGAAAACTCAGATTGCAATTGTCAAACACTATTTTAAAAGTTTTTATGACAGAATAAATCGACATAGGAACTGAATGATTACCGATAAAGCTCTTTAAAACCAATCAAATAATGGTCCATGTCTAAAGCATTTGTATCTGCACTACATTTAGCGAAAGAATCATAAACTAATTGAATATTAAATTGCTCATTGTCTGCTTTAATTGTTTCTACAGAAGTTTTTTCAGATTTTTCTGTGCAAGACATCTTCGATCAAACTAATGATATGAAAACTGAAAACACAACAAAGTTCACTAGTGATGATGGCACGTTTATTATTTATTATTAGGTACGTTTGTTACATCTTCTAGGTGGTTCTAGCAGCCTTTTTGTGGGTGTGCGCAGTAAGAACGAACACAAGCGCAAATAGTATTGTAGGGTTGAAAAAAATTTTGGAAAACTTTGGTCGTTGAAATTGAATTTTAATTATTTCGCAGGAAGAAAGAGCAAACTTTTAAAATTTTACTAATTCGTTTTTTTTAATAAATGAAAAAATCCTTATAGTGATACTTTCTGATGAATGTCTAATAAATATAATTTGAATGAATTTTATGGATTACTGTTGCGCGTCAATGATTCATCTTTCATTTTATTCTTTTTGTTTTTCTATAGTTTTATTTTAGAAATTTAAAAGTCTTTAAATTTCTAAAATAAAAAAAAATAGCAAAAGCAAACCGGAAAAGCAGATATCCCTCGGTGTCAAAGGGTTATTGAGGTACTGGCACTTTGATTTCGTAATCAGAATTGACGTCGTGTTTGGGTAATGGAAGCTGAGAAAAAATGGAAATGGATATTACGTCACGGAATATGGTATTTATTTTTTTGAGGTGCATTCCCATAAATAAAATTATATAGGCCATCCTCTCATGCTTATATTATTTAATGTAGAAGTATGTGTGTATAATTATTGATGATAGCTTTTGAAAGTGTAACTTTTTTATACCAGGTGCTTGTTTTAAATTATGTAAAATATCTAGTCACCTATATGTGCTAATTAGACATTTTAGGCTTGATTAAAACAATAAGGTGAGTGCATTCCATATTTGGAATATCAAAGTACATAGTTATCGATAATATCGTTTTCATGCGCAACGATAATACTTGATAACATAAAGGCAAGTTATGCACATTTTGATATTAATAAATTTTATTTTTAATCTAATTCTTTACTTAATACTAAACCTAGCAGACTTTATCAATAAATAATACACCACATTTTGACTTTAGTTCTTCTATAAACGCCTAGATTGTGTGTGTATATATTTTTTAATATACTTATCTAAACTTAAAGCAATTTTCAGAATTTTGGCCAGTTTTTTGCTGTTCAGTTATTTCAGTTGAATTTTAAAGTATGTAAGTTTTAAGAACAAGAGTAAGTAAGTTTTAAGAACATAAATTTTTTTAGAGTAAAACAGAGCGCAAATATAATGAAGAGCAAATCAGCCATATATTCTTAGCACTTTTTGGCTTTAAATTAACCTTGGTCCACTGTTCTAAGACAACAAAAATAAATAACGAACCAGCTAATTTTGGGTGGCCAGTCGGCAGGGTTGGGCGGTATTTACCGTCTGATGGTATTTACCGGTTTTTACCGTCTTTGGAAAAACATGTTTTTACCAGGGTTTTTACCACCTTTGAGAAAAACTTATTAGTTTGACTATTTTTTGTCACTTTTTTGAAGATTTATCTCTCCACCAATGGCTGAGAGGTTCTGCTCTCGAAACTGGATGGTGGGAGGTGCCAGGTTCATACCCCGGTCCTGCCTGTTGATCTGGCTGTTTCCGTGTGTTTGGGGTTTTTTTTTTCAGAAACTGCGCATAAATACTGGCTAGGATCCTTTAGAAATAGGAAGGTATTCCCCTATAGGACTGGGACCCTAGTGCAGTCAATCGGCCTTAATCCACAAGCAAACAATGAAGATTTATCTGCTATTTTTTCATTTTCTCGGGGATAAAAGTTCAGGACATTGAATATCACTATTTCCATTTCCATATAACAATATTCACCTAATTCAGTGTCTGATTTGGTAAGTAAAAGAATGCTATATGAAAATAATTCATTTTGAGGAATATAATAAACACAGAAAACTTTCATCCATGTTTTCATCTTACAAGAATTCAAATTTATAGATAATGTACGTTTATCATTATGAAACTTATTAAAACTATTATTATGAGAAGGCACATTACAATATTTATTACAATTATGTAATGCAGGCTAGTTAAATAATTTTTACTTAAAGGACTTGTAAATATACTTTTATTACACTGAACTTATCTTAACCATTTTAATGAAAACCAAATGCTTACAAATATTACTTATTACATAATGTAGTTTGCACAATCACATAATGTAGTTTGCATCATCAGTATGTCCTGATGATGATATATCCACATCAATTACATGAAAATACAGTTTTATAAATAGCATTAATATACAGTTTATGACTCAGGGAGTTTTTTGTATCATTAGGTTTTTACCCCTTTTTCCCAGGTTTTTACCGGTAGAAACCTAGTTTTTACCATGCCCTGGTAAAAACCTGTTTTTACCGGTAAAAAGCCAACCCTGCCAGTCGGACCAGCAATGCTTTATTTACATTTCCCTCTAAAAAGTAAATTATAGTTTAAGTAAAGCTGTATTTTTAATACATTTAAATTTATTTCCAGCATTGCATCATAAAAAATGCACACAAAGAAATACATATTGTAAATACTAGCATATAATTCAAGCATAGTGCCATCTGTATAATTTGATCTATTTAATATTTTAATAATAAATAGTTGTACTTTCTAATTCAGCTCTTTACAGAAATCAAGATATATTGTAATTTCTTTTGTTTTGCAATTTTTTAAAAAGGCCTTGTATATAGACAAGTGATAAGGTTATGGATGAGGGAAGTCCATAGAATGATGGGTCCTGTGGACCTGTGGTTGAGTATTCTAATTTCTACCCCTGACTTTATTGTTTTGTTAAGCGTTGTTAATTGTGTAAAATTAATTAAAAAGTTTATAAAATAGAAATTACACCAATATTTTTTTATATGAGCTATCATGCACACATGCAGGAAGGTTAGAACTGAAAGTAAACAGAAATAAGTTATCATTTAGAAGAAGGAAATAATTAACGAGAGAAAAATTAGCAAAAGGGGGATAGTAAGTTAAAATAAAATTAGCTGATTTCTGCTAGGATAGTTTGGATCATTTAAAAGAGATAAAGTAGGACTTCCTTCTTATGACTCAGCCCACTGGACGATTCATCACTATCATCTTACCTCAGTGACAGTGTGACTTCTCTTAAGGTAGAGGAAGTTAAGTATTGAAGAGTGGTTTAGGTGTTATTTCGCTGCGTAAATAGGGGAAAGCAGTGACCCCTTACTGGTTAGCTATATTTCCTGCGTTCCAAATAAACCAGGCAAAAAGGGAGGCCGCCATTTTCACCCACACACGAAACGGACTAAGGGAAAATATTCTTCCTCCCTTTTTCTGCTTGTTGGTGTGCTTTCAAGTGAAATAGAAAATTTGTCATGCAGGGGCTTTCATAAGCTATTATTGAAATTTATTTATTTTAATATTAGATAGGCCACTTTTCAGTGTTTTGTAACTTCAATTTTTGAAACTTAAGGAAAATTTATTTAGCCTGAACCATAATTAATATGCACAGTATGTATCGAAACATAATTTCTGTTTCAGAGCCATTCACCGGGCATGGACGGGAGAGCTGTACGTGTTTTTAAAGTGTCAAATTCCATGTAGAATTTTTAATTTACGAAAAAGCTGCCTTTATTTTCTTCGTTTATTAGTAAAATAATTTAGGAATTAATTTACATTAGGTATAGTTATATATATTAGTACAATTTTAAAAAAAGGAATAAAAATGGAAACGAGACACACACGTGCACGCACACATATATAGTCAACTCTCAATATCTCGAAGTCGGCTGGACCGGCAAAAAATATTCGATATAACAGAAATTCGAGATATTGGAAATCACACACAATATCTTATTCAGGGGCATGTTTTTATCGTGTTTAACGCACGGTAAAAATATACCCCTGAATGAGGGGCGTAGCCAGAAATTTTTCATGGGGGGGGGGGGAGGGTACGACTACTACAACTCATATATATATATATACGTGTGTGTGATAATGTAGTGAAGAATATACATTTTGTATGTCAAAAATTTTTCATGGGGGCGTTATGACCCCCCTAACCCCCCCCCCCCCTGGCTACGCCCCTGCCCCATTAAATCAAACTCTATGAAGCAAAATGTTTCTACTTTTCTGATGATAAGTGGGTAATTTGATCATTAGTAGTAATGTTAGAAGAATCAAAACGGTAGCAAGGTGGACCAGAGGGGTCCCCCCCCCCCCTCCACCGAAATTTAAAATTTTGTTAACAAAACGATAATGTGAAGTCTTTTTGTGAACAATTCGGCCTTTTTCACCGTTTGGTACCACTCCAAAATGTATTGCTGTGTTCGGCCCCAGAATAATTAATAGATAATACACAGAATCAAAGCATTAATTGACCAATTTTATTTAAAATTGGGGTACTAGATAATTTTTCAAAATTACATTTTTTAGTTTCGATTTCATGTTATACTTATCATTATTTGTATACAAAGCATTAAAGACATCTTTGGTAAGTTAACAGGGCTTGCAAATTTCTAAGTAACTGTAAATATCGAGATAAGCGGAATGATAGATTAGTATCTTCGAGATAGTGAGAAAAAAATTCTCTTAAATTATACATTAGGTCAATATGGGGCTGTAAAAAAACTTGGAGATTATCGAAGATCGAGATATCGAGATTCAATTGTATGTATGAAGTTCACACCCCAAAACACTAATTTAAATGCATATTTTATGTATAAGTTTCCTCAACCATTATTTAGTTTAAACCTGTTTTGCTAAAATTTAACGATTAAAAAAAAATTCACCTAACCTATAATACAAAGCTTATCCCTTGAAAGAAATAGATATTTCCTATATGGGCTATGATATCTGAATGACATAATTTTGAGAAATTTCGCTAAACAATTATTTAGTGACGTTTACCTTCTCTAAAACGATATATAAAGAAATTGTTTTTTGGGAACGTGTGAAGTTGACAGCAACAAACATAAAATATAAAAATTTGGACAAATTTTAGGAAGTTTTGCCCTGTTTCACCCATCTTTTGCAAGTGTATTATATCTACACAATGCAACATAATTTTGCGCCCAGCAACTGTCTAGTTTTTGAAGGTTTTCTCCAGATGTAACCTGAATACGTCAGAAACCCTTGAAAAGTGTACCGCTCAAGGCATAACCCCCTACGCAGATACCATTGTGCAAATTTTCACTTAATTTGATTTGTTCATTTGCTGAAAAGCCATTCAAAGATAATTTTCCCCCACTGGTTAAGGTTTGTGTGTACGTGATCTTGTAGACAGGTTTTGTAGACATGAACTTTTCACATATATATGAGTTGTAGTAGTCGTAACCCCCCCCCCCCCCATGAAAAATTTCTGGCTATGCCCCTCCTTCAGGGGTGTATTTTTACCATGTGTTAACCTTTTCGTGCCGACTGTCACGTATATGTGCCAGTAAGAAACGCACTCAGTTCCCGGCCGACACGCTGGCGTGCCAGAGCGTTTCCTCGTTCACCCCCGGCCGTCACAGTTGTGCCAGTGCCCTGGAACGTTTTAAAAACTATAACTTTTGGCACAAGATGACATTGTATGTCCATGCGGTTACAGATACATGTAGATTTGACCTTCTACTCAGAATGGGAGTAGCATGACTCACATACACGTGGTTTTTGATAATATAAACGTAAGTTGAAAGGAATGTTTCTGAATGGTATACTTTATGACGGCTCTATAAATTCGTACGTGGTATTTCTTTATAGTAAGCAGGGAGTTTTATTTTCGCTACAGCGTTGGGTATTATGGTTTGCAGTCCAGTTTTTTGTGGATAATTAGATCTAGTAGACGTGGATTTTTTCTCATTTTACAGTTAGAATGTCGAAGCTTCGAAAGTGTTAGAGCTTGAAATAGCAGAAATGGCGCAAATTATTTGAAATTATGAGATATTGATTCTGAATCAGATTCGGATAGTAGTATAGTGACACTATAATATATTCTGATTGTTCTGTTCATGGATTTAGGCTTAATCGCGAAAAACTCTCCGGCCCTGGACAGACATTTGCGAAAGAGAATGCCGGCCTCAGCGATAAGCGCGCGTTTGCGCTCCCCGTTGCAAAAGGATTAAACACGGTAAAAACATGCCCCCTGAATAAGATATTATGTGCGATTTCAGATATCTCGAATTTCTGTTATATCGAATATTTTTTCCAGCCGACTTCGAGATATTGAGAGTCGACTGTATATATGTGTGCGTGCGCATGTGTGTCTTTTATTGTTTCCATTTTTATTCCTCTTTTTAAAAATTGTACTATATATATATATATATATATATATATATATATATATATATATATATATATATATATAACTATACCTAATGTAAATTAATTCCTAAATTATTTTACTTATAAACGAAGAAAATAAAGGCAGCTTTTTCGTAAATGAAAAATTCTACATGGAATTTGTCACTTTAAAAACATGTACAGCTCTCCCGTCCATGTCCGCTGTACAGCTCTGAAACACAAATTATGTTTCGATACATACTGTGCATATTAACTATGGTTCACACTAAATAAATTTTTCTTACGTTTCAAAAATTGAAGTTACAAAACACTGAAAAGTGGCCTATCTAATAATAAAATAAATAAATAGCTTATGAAAGCCCCTGCATGGCAAATTTTCTATTTCACTTGAAAGCACAGCAACAAGCGGGGAAAGGGAGGAAGAATATTTTCCCTAGGTCCGTTTCGTGTGTGGGTGAAAATGGCAGTCTCCCTTTTCGCCTGGTTTATTTGGAACGCAGGAAATAGCTAACCAGCAAGGGGTCACTGCTTTCCCTTATTTACGCGGCGTAATAACACCTACACCTGAAGAGTAGCATATGCCTACAATGCTCAGTTAAAATGTTAATTATCATTAAATTATAATAGTTTGGTAATATCTACTAGTGCTCCTTGAATCTATCACAGCTACCTATAAATTAGTTTTGTGATTGATTTAATATAATATTTATTAATTCTTGTATTTTAATGTCTTATATTAAAAGGAATTGAAAGTTTTGAATCGCAGTTTGAATATTGTACCTGCTCGAACTTTGTAAAATATTTGTTTGATGTTTAACCCTTTGAGGCGCAACCCTTTCCTAATGCTGAAAAAAGGGCAGCCGTTGCCATCACTCTACTTAACTACCAGCAAGATGGCGGACAATCGAAACGTTCATCGCATGCCACAGATCTAGAGATCCTTTTTTGACGCAGACTGGCTGTGTGGCACAGTCAGCTGTCGTCAAAAAACTGTCTCTAGATCTGTGGCAACGCGTGCCACAGACGCGTGGCACGCGATGAACGTTTCGATCGTCCGCCGTCTTGCTGGTAGTTAAGTCGAGCGATGGCAACGGCTGTCTGTTTTTCAGCATTGGACAATCTATCCAGCTGATCTCTCATTCTTCCATCTTCCATTTTTAAGCAGATGTTAGTGCTGTTAAAAAGAATCGTGACCATTTTTTGCGGGGGAAATGACGTGCTAGAAAGTAAAGGATTCTTGTGGAGCTATGTCACCCGTAACTATTTATATAGAAATCAAATCTATTCTTCGTGACTGGCAACAGTCTAAACATCAGAGTTTGGTGTTCCCAAAGCGGGAACACTGCTAGCGTTAAACTGTTAACAAATTGTTATAGTTTGTGTTGAAGCTGTATTTTTATCCTTCTAATATTGCCATTTTCTCTTTGCAGGTAGAGTAGTGAATCTAGCTGGTTACTGAAGCAGCTTTATATTATATTTGAGGAGTGCAAAACTACATTATGGGTATGTCAACAGACATGGCTCCAACCTATATATCCATGAATCCTACTGGCCAGATGACCTACATTCTGGAAACGAGTAACATTAACTTAGCTCAAGTACAACTTGCTGTTCCTGGGTCTGAAATCGTATTAATTCAGGATGACAGCAACAAGCCCATCAGTATGTGCGAAAGCTCTGGGGTGATGGCGGATGCGACCACAGAGAATGTCGCTTGGCTTGGCGGAAACAATGTGATAGTTTTAGTTTCTCAGCCTCAAGAATACATAGTAGTAGAACAAGAAGTGGTTGTTGATTCGAATAGGATCCAAACAGCACCCGTTGAAGTAGCCTCCAATGCTCAGTGGGTCGCAAAAGAGAACTCTGAATCCTACAGCGAGGCTGCTGAAGAAGAAACGTCCACAACTGTGGAAGATGCCAAATGTTGGTTCAAGGATTCGCTGATCACGACAGCTGCACTGTCGAAACTCACTAATTTTATACAGTCAAATCCGAACACTAAGATGGGTTAGTATGTATAATGCACTGAAACTGAAGGAGCCCCATTTATAAATACAGTTAAATATTCCTTTGTCTTTCACCTTTTTAAAAGTATTCTGTGATCATGCCCTCCCTCCCCTTTGCCACCCATTATGTGATAGAGCAGCAAGCTTTCATGTACGTTACTTTTCCTTGTAGCCACCCTCACTGTGCTTTCCTTTCATGCATTGGTGATAGAATAAATTCTGAATTTGAAATTGTTCATATAATAAAGAATTTTCCTGACCATATTTAAACGATCCCTTTTTTGTAATCCTCGAAACACACCAACCAGACTGATCCATGAAAGTTTTTTTTTAACTCTTAAATTATATTTCCCCCCTATGCAGCTCAAGTTCTTAGAAGTTCAGTTTTATAAAAACAGTTCATAAGATCTACAGAATAAAAAGGTGAAACAAATTTGAGAAAGACCTAAAATTGATGACTTCAGTGTAATTTAAGATATGAACCAGTAAAGCTGTTGTTTTGTCTTTTCAATTGTTAGTTATTTGCTTTTTTTATATTAGATTTACAACCCCCCTCCCCTCTATTTGAAGGGGGGGGGGGGAGAAATTCATATATGTTCAGTTTTTAAACTGGTGATTTAACGCATTCATGAAAATGTAACTTTCCAATGCTCATTTGTTCTTCCTCATGGCTTTATTTTATATAACATACTTTACTTCAAGTGATTGATAATTGAATCATAATGTGTAAAGTGATACATCTATATTTAACATAATTTTCTTTTGTTTAAATGCTTCTGTGCAAATTGTTACACCTATGGTAACCATAATGTGTATTATTTGTAAGTAATTGCACCCTATTTGATGACATATGTTGTGTAATATTTTAATTTTGTTAAATATATTTGAAGATTTAAAGTTTGGAGGGGAACATATGAGAATTCTGTATGGAAGTGATAACATCATTTCATGTATAATTTTATTGCTTTATATGTGAGCTTGTTTAAGCAAAAAATATATTTTGTAAAAATGTTTGAATTGCTGTTTGCTTAGATTTAGTGCATGTACGTGTGATATTTTTACTTAATTGATATTTTAAAACTCTGATTGATTTTTTTTTTTCCTGCTTTGAGCTTTGCTTTATGTATCATAAGCTCTAGATTTTTCATTTAATGTTACTTTTTGCTTTGTTTTTCATTGTGATCTTTCTTCTCCCTTCACATTTTAGTTTTTAAAAGTGGTATTTGCTATACCAATTTGATGATCTTAATCTATGTCATTTTCTTTTTATAAATGCTGTACCTTATAAAATATGTCAATCTCAAAAAGTTTGGTTGTTAAGCAGAGACTGACAAAAAATTTAAAATTTTAGGAGCCAGGGAAAATTTTTAATAGTCACATACATCAAGTAAGAGTTCATATATAATTAGGAGCAACATATGCTGCTAAGAGAATTTTTTTTTTTTTAATTTCAAATTGTCATTTTATTAATTTGTAGAAGTACCCTCCCTGGTTTTGTCCTTAAGCTTTAAATTCAAGGTCTTTGGTTTGTTGAATCTAAATTGATACCTGAAACTGAAGTTAATTCTTAGGACAAATAGCCTCTTATAAATGATTTCTTGTTGGTAATTATTGCCTATCACACCTGTTTCGATTGTAACTAACTGTGGCAAAACTCAGGACTACTGTTTTTGTTTTGTAAACTGAGTTTGTTAAATTTTGATACCTGAAATTCAAAATTTTATCTATTAAATTATATGTCTGTGCAATGAATATTACGAACTAGTATATGAATTTTTGAAGGGGAAAATTGTGCACATATACATATATATATATAAATAATGTTTCATGCTTTAAATGAAAATAATGGAATAACTGTATCTGTTCTGAAGATTAATGTTTAAAATACAAAATCTGTTCCAGTTTTCACATTCGTCATTGTATGACAAAAAATGCAAGTTTAGATTTAACCAGTCCTTTATACATTGTAGATCTTAAATATTGTGGTAGCCAACCTACTGGTGATGAGGGGCCGGGGTGGGGGAACTAAATCAGCCATTAGTTACTACAAGTTAAAGTATAATCTCGCACTTGGAGTTTGTACATGATTACCTATATATATCTCCCCCCTTTTTTTAAAGTTCTAGGGCCTTGCTAGCATAAAAAACTTAACTACTTTCTTGTTTTCTTTAGATAAAATGCACTCTTTTTTTAAAATGCTATTTGTATGTTTTCTAATGTTTATAAGTTTTACATGAATTATGTTATACCTTAAAATAGTGCACATGTTTATAGGGCAATTAGATTAATTTTTTAAATATAATATAATAGGAAATCATTTGACTTAAAGTATCATCCCCCCCCCCATTTTTTTCTTCTTCTTCCACTTCCTCTTCTCCAAAATATGTCCAAATAAGTTTTCTTCAACCAAGTTTTGCAATTTTTTAAATCTTGGGTTTTAGAAGTACATTTTAAATTGTTCAGTGTTGACCACTGTTTCAGATGACTCTTTTTAAGTCTTTAAAAAGTATATATATATTTTCAATTCATAATATTACTGCACAATTAAGTAGCTTAAACATTTGGGTTAGCATCAACAAAACAATATATATATCTATATATAAAGCATTCTAATCGAAACTTTAAACACATGCCTTAATCTTTTGGGGGTACTTAAAAAAAATAGGCAAGAACGGGTCATCAGAGTGACAATTGAAAAAATAATTTGTTTTTATGCTAGTTGTAATGACTATTTTGCTATTTGGAATAAATTTTTTTAATTTTGGGTTATTTCTGTTGGCATACGTGGGTAAACTTTAAGTGTATTTCTAGGTAGAGCGCTCAATCTCCTTTTGCAATAGAAAATCTAATTTTTGCAGAGTTGCTTTAGGGCCGTCTTATCTCCCTCACAGTTATGATAATGTTGTTTCAGTAAAATTTCATCTGAAAGAAAAGTACACATGACATTAGGTTTTCATTTCTTGTAATTTTTTTATATTTATAATCTTGGATTCCTCCAAATGTTTGTCACAATGCACGTAAATTCCATCAAGTATTAATATTGTACTGAATGTTTATCCTTATTGACCAAGCTGTGCTCCCTCAATGGTGGCTCTGTACAGGTGTACTAAAAGCCAAGACAAAAAGGAGGAGGTAAAGAAGACTCATTTTTTAGCTGTTATTAAAAAAAAAAAAGAATAGAATTATGTTGAAACTTTAAAGGTATCTGATGGAGGGGGGGGAGTTTATATAATTTTTGGATATTCTTTTCCTAAAAACAAAGTGTATGTCTGTGTGCACTTAAAATTAGTTTTCGTATTTACTTAGTCATATTTACTTCCACATATATATATATTTTTTAACATTCTCTTTCAAGTTTGGGAAGTATATTAAATAAGGATTTTTTTTTTTTAGTCAGTTACATAATCCAGTTTTTTAAATACCCTAAAAATTGGAGTAAATAGTTACAAAATTTCAGTTATATTCTTGCCATACTTATAATTTAGGTTTTCATTTATTTATCTTTGTAATTTTTGAAACTGTAAAATATTTATGGAAAATTTTCTAAATAACTCCTGCTGTTTTTATTCAGAATTAGTTTAAAAAAAAAAATGGTAATATATGAAATAGCTCTTTTTTTTTAATTTCACTATTTGTTTACCATGTTGTATGCATATAACCAAGATCATATATTTATCAAAAAACAATGTTTAATAATTTAATTGCAGATCTATAAATAATCTACAGGGTTATGGTTTATGACAGTCAAAAAGGATCAAAAACTTTATTCATATTTTTTATCAGTTAATAATGGCATTTTATTTTAAATTTAAAGCTACAAAATTTACAATTATGTTTTATTTTGTACGTTTAAGAGCTTATAATTAATTTTTAAGTAAAGTGTTGAGCCAAAAATTTATCTGAAACAAAGTTGTGAAAAATTATAAGTGTATTTTCTTTATATATATAAGATAGAAGAAGAAACTGGGATATAGACATTTTAGATTTATTTTTTACCTGATGTTAAAAGATAAAAAACCATAAATTGACAAAACTTGCCAACCCTTATGAAATATTACATTTTTGTGAGAAAAGAAAAATTGCTCGTTTTCAGTTTAGGAGACAATTCAGTTTTAATTTTCATTATAAATTAAGAATATTTAAGAATTTGTATCTTTAATGTATGTTAATAAAGTTTTAAAAATCTGTGAAGTATTACGATAATGAAAATTAATAACAGCTGAAGAGTTTCCAGTTTTACGAGAAAATAAAACTATTTAAAAATATGTGCTACTCTGTTAAAAATGTATTACTCTGCGATATGTACATATAAGTATTGACTAATTTGTGATTTATATATTATAACTTGCAATGTTAAAAAAGTAAACATGAATTAATGTATGAGAGCTTGGCAAGTTTATCGCTTAAGTTATATATTTTTATCACATTCAAATAATGAGCTTATGTAAAGTTTATTAATTTATTATGTCAAATGATATATCATGAGTTTTCAATATATCTGACTATGCAAACGAAATGGTTTAATAGTGCGGTTAAAGATGAAAAAAACATTAATATTGCAGCCCTGTGAATCTAGTCCATTATTTAGACATAAATTATTTTTATTTCTGTGTAGAATACTAAATGACATATATTTCTGGTCATGTATCTTTTAAGTCTTCAAAATAGAGGTGCTGCCATGGCCAATGATAGGATATGTTCTTTGTATCTCCTAGAAAAACTCTTTGTTATCAAATATACTTTAAAGGGTAGACTTAAGGAAAATAAAAGTAAAGTAAAATCAGACTTTATACTGTGAAATTTATCATTTGCACTTAACAAAAAAAGTATTAACATTTAATATGCTTGTTTTATCATGGGAAATGCTTGGAAAAGTGAATTTTCATTTAAAAAAAATTATTACAATTTAATGTGACAGATGTAATTTCGTAAAGGAATTCTAAATCTATGTTGAGTATATATTTTTTCCCTTTGGGTGATTGAAAATATTTTTTTCTCTCTGTGGGGCTCCTTTTGATACTGTGCCTTGGTGCTAGTCTAAACTTGTAAACTGTAAAAATAAAACAAAATTACTGTGATGTGTTATATTTCAATGAAACTTGTATATTTTAAAGCAAATTCTGTCAAGGTATATTTTTGTAAGGGTGCTGCGATACTATGACTGTTGCCATACGTACACACGATACTGCACTGTTGTAATTAAATATGACTAGCTTCCAAAATGTAGTGTAAATTTGACAGTTGCTTTATGAATGGATGTTGTGTGTATCAGACATTGGTTGTTGTAAACTTGTCTGCAATAAAATTATGACTTGTTAAGCTAAAGGTTTTTTTTAAATTATTATTGGAGTACTTTTCTTGTGTGATTTTCATTTCAGCACTTTGTCTCAGCTTGGTTTCGTGTCATTGTAATGTGTATGTAATCAAAAATGCATCTAGGCAGCGCAAGTTAAACTGTTGTATTTTGCCTTTTTTTTTTTCCTTTTTTTTTCTGTAAACAATTATTTAATTTCAAGCCAACAAATTCCCAAGAGTTACTTTTTTTTTCTTTCTGAGAAACTGATTTCTCTCTCATTAGTGTTTAGTAGGTATCAACTTTAAGTACAGTTTAGTAAAAAATTCTTTTAACCCTCTATCTACTGGATTAAGAATTGCCAAAAATATCAACTTGAAACTGTCCCTGACAGTGAATGATCAATATTGGTTAATGTGTAAAAGAAAATTGAAATTTTTTCTATAACTGCTTTCTAAATGTTTGAAAGACTGTTTCATGAGCAATTAATGAGTTTCTTACAAAAGAGTATCATAAGCAAAACTGAAGAAATCAAGTTATATTTTGAATAACATGCTTTGGGAAATCTAATCCTTTAATCATAAAAACTAACATCTGAAAATTCACTCATGCTCATATTGTTTCTCTCTGTCTCAGTATTATTATGAAGTGAGTGGAAAGCTGTCAATTCAAAACCATATTACTTTCATAAAGCATGCAATCACAATGGAAGTTAATTAAAATAACTATTTTGCAATGATTTTTCAAGTAAATGGTTACAATGAATTTTTTTTTAAACAATTATAATTTTTACGGTATTTCTAAGTACTGTCAGTAGATAAAGGGTTAAAAGATAAAATAGTGGTTGATTATTAAATTTAATGAATACAAGAATTATTATTTTTTTGTGATTTAATAATGCTGAAAAAAAAGTGACAACAAAACAAATGATTGTGTGTTTGGGGATCCAACATAAATTATTTATGTCCAGTTCCATTTTTTCTGTACTATTTTATCATTAATCTGCAATTAAAAAGTATTATAGATGAAGGATAAAGTAATGCATGTCTTTACAAATTAATTGAATTTGGTATGTTATGAGAAAATACATACTTTGCTACATAAAAAAAAAAAAAAAAAAAAAAAATTACATTCTGTACAAATTGCACTTTTATAAATATCCTGTAAAACCTCGAATTTATTTTACTTTAAGAATTCAATGTTTTGGAAAATTCTTAACTTCTTTCATTTCCCAACTATGCTGGTAATTTCAGCTTTTGTAAACTTACAATTTTGAGACATCAAACAGTTGGAGAAATTTCACTCTGGAATCTATTGGGATTGTATACATTGACTTTTGTTTGTACAGTTATAAATACATCACAGTGATTATATGCATATAAAGTTGACAACTATTACCGATTATCCAAAATCATTTTGGAATTTATATTACAGAGTTAACCCTTTGAAACGCAACCCTTTCCCAATGCTGGAAAAAGGGCAGCTGTTGCCATCACTCAACTACCAACAAGATGGCGGACGATCGAAACGTTCATCGCGTGCCACAGATCTAGAGACCCTTTTTTGACGCAGCTGGCTGTGCCAGGCACAACCAGCTGTGATCAAAAAAAGGGTCTCTAGATCTGTGGCACGCGATGAACGTTTCGATCGTCCGCCATCTTGCTGGTAGTTAAGTCGAGCGATGGCAACGGCTGCCCTTTTTCCAGCATTGGGCAATCTATCCGGCTGTTCTCGCACTTTTCCATTTTTCAGCAGATGTCAGTGCTGTTAAAAATAATTCTGGCCATTTTTTTTACAAAGAAATGATGCGCTAAAAAGTAAAGGATTCTCGTGGAGCAATGTCACCCGCAACTATTTTTTTATAGAAATCCAATCTATTCTTCGTGACTGGCAACAGTCAAAACGTCAGAGTTTGGTGTTCCCAGAGTTGGAACACTGCGTGTTAAAGGGTTAACAGAACGTATCTAAAAAAAAGTACAGAAACAATATATTTATCAGAAAATTAGCGAGAGAAACTTCGAGCAAAGAGGAAATTTATGGTCAAGCATTCGGATTTCATTTCCCATCCTCGTGCAGGATTATTTTTGCTTGAGTATTCTTTCATCTATATCTTCAGTGCTGTAGGATTGAAGGCTGACTAGTTTCATATGGATTTGTGGTAATTATATACTCTTTTTTTTTTTTTTTTTTCAATTGGAAATTGATTTTTTAAGGTCAAATTTACCTAAAACATCTCCATGATAAATGTTTTTGAAATATTTATTGATTTTAGCTAATGAAGATTATAAAATACTTTTAGATTTAGAATGGGGGGGGAGGAAAGCATTCTGATTAAGGCAAGAATTTGTTCAGAGTGATTTTTTTATTAATGTATTTAGTAAATATAGCATCACTTATATATCACATATCTTAAACTGAACTGACCTTGCTCGTATATTTTATTCTTTATATAAAAGTGTGGAAAAAAAATTCTGATATGTTGCTGTAAATTACTAGAGACCCAAATTGTTGGTACACCATATAAATCAGGTATGGGCAACCTTTGAAAAGTAGTGGGACAAAGTTCAGGGGGATATCGAAGATGTGGGCCGTATTATTGGTATTTTGAATGGTTTATATGGGTTTTTTACAATGTTTTGATATGTACCGTGGGACGGAGGTTGCCCATATGTGATATAAATCAACTGGATCTTTTCCTGAGAATATTGATAGGCATGTTAACCCATTAAGCGCCAAACATCCTGTTACGGGTGCATCTATTATATCTTTTTTTCTTAAAATATTTTAACGCAATTTACGAAATACACATTTTATATAAACATTTACACTATAGGGTGTGTTATATCGTGTAAATGTTCATATGAAATGTGTATTTCATAAATTGCGTTAAAATATTTTAAGAAAAAAAATATATAATAGATGTTCCCGTAACGGGAGTTTGGGCGCTTAATGGGTTCATATATTTGTTTAGCATTTGAGTGCTGATATGACTGAAGTTTGAAGTGACTGTTATAGTTATCACGCCGTTTTCCGGCGAGATCGATCAGTGGCCCATATGTTGATCTGTTTCTTTAATTTTTCCATGGGATGAATCAAAATTAAAATAATGTTATGTGTGATTTAGAGACTCTACTAATAGGGAAATAAGCATAATATAAACTTAAAAGCAGCACACGTTAATATCGCGGCACTCATGTTGGGCAATACTGGCCAAAATCAAGACAAACGACTGATTTTGAAATCAATTTCGCAGTATAATTGTATTTTATTTTGAAAATTTTCAATATTTGGAAATATAGAATCTTTTTTTTTTAATTCTATGGTCAAGTACATTTATGACTAATGATAAATTATTTGTTATGTGGATGTGGCTTTCCAAATCAAGCAGTCATCAAGTTGTATTGAAGCTTGACAGTTCAAATGACTTCTCCAAGCTTGCTGCAAGCTTAAAATGAATTGACCTGCCAAGCTTGTATTAATACGTCAAATTCAAATAAATGTCAAGCTTGATTTAAGCTTATGTGCTGTCTGGGAGTGGCAGCTGCTCCAAGCTTCTGATTAAAGGGGCCCCCAAATCATGTAATGATAAATTAATGTTGAAATATGTGTATTTTCCTCCTTTCTTCAACAAATTTCTAAAAAGATCCTAGTCAAACACTGATTTTGAGTATAATGCGATTCATTATGCTCTGTTAAGAAATAATATTTTGTAGGCTCCATACATTTTGGGAGCAAAAATGATTTTTCTTCATAGAAATAATAATTTACATGCTGTATATTTTATGTAGACGAATGAATGGATATATTATAAATCCATTAACACATATTTCGGTCTCTATCAGAAATACCTGCCAATGTGCAAATTTCGGCTGAATTACGACGGAAATGATTGACACTAAAAAATTACTGAGAGGAGCAGAGCGCCATGATGCTTCTTTTCGATGATTTTATTTCACACACATACACACGGATGACTATGTACAATGAGTAGTCCTCTCTGTGAAAAAGCGCCCTCTATGAATGGTGCTACACGTATGATTGACTGGGAGCGTTAACAGCGGCGTTGCATATTAAACAAATATTCCAAATTTTTATTGCTGGATATAGCTTTAATATAAAAAGGAAATAATAGGATTACGGAAAAAGTAAATTTGTGGTAGAATTATGGCACTGCAACTGGTGTTATAAAATTTTTATTTACTGAAAATTGCATCCATGACGTAAATAAGACACTTACAAGGTCCAAAGTTACTTTTCACTTTGCACAGCACCTATTTAAGACATGTTTTACACTAGGCCGAATGAGAGTCTAAATTTTATGGCGGGGCGGGGGAGGGGCAGACACTCCCTCTTTGACTTCCCTCCTCGATGTTCACTGTAATCTTGAACATTCCTCTAAACAGAAATTTGAAATTGCAAATTAAAATTTTCAATCCATCTGGTGGGGGGGCCCGGGGAAGACCGCCCCCCCCCCTAGTCTGCCACTGCCTCTCAAAGAAGAAAAGAGATGTCCTTATAAAACTCTTGCAGTGCACATAATTTAATACACAAAGCATCTAAAAAATAATTTTAGGATATTTTGAGATTTACTCTCCAAAGAGTGTGAGCATAACATCCTCCTCTTTTTTCACAAAATCTTTGTCGAAAGGAGAAAGCAGCCATCTATAAAAGTTTCGCTTTAACCCTTTGAGCGCAACCCTTTCCCAATGCTGAAAAAAGGGCAGCGGTTGCCATCGCTCGGCTTAACTACCAGCAAGATAGCGGACGATCGAAACGTTCATCGCGTGCCACAGATCTAGAGACCCTTTTTTGAAGCAGACTGGCTGTGCCGGGGACAGACTACGTTGCTTCATCTGAAAATCTGGCGTACGTTCTATCTCGTGGACTCTATGTCAAGGCACTATTTCAGCATGACCTCTCGTGGATTGGACCGCCATTCCTCAAAGAACAATCTGTGAACTTTTCTCAAAATAGTGACTTTCCCCTCAATGATGCATCTGCTCTTGAACTTACACCAGTTGCACAGACTGCCTTAACTATAACAAACTTTGATTTCATTGATAGCCTAATTAACTTGATTAACAATTTTTGTAAACTAATTAATATTTTAGCATTTATTTTCAGATTCTACCACAATTGCAAAAACCCTTTATCAAAAAGATCCGGACCATTAGCGATCAATGAAATTCATTACGCGCAATCAGCCCTTTTCAAACAGGTTCAGGGGTAAGTATTTTTCGTCAGAAATTTCTGCACTAAAGCAGCAAGGAGAACCTGTACCTACTTCAAGTAAGTTGAAGTTCCTTAATCCCTTTCTCGACAATGAGAACGTAATTCCTGTTGGAGGGCGAATTAATAATTCAAATTTAAATTATGATAAAAGACATCCTATAATTCTCGATTCTCCCATCCAATAGCAAATAGACCAAAATTATTTTCGCGAACTACCACAAGAGTAATTTCCATGTCGGACCTCACACTTTGTTAAATACTGTTCGACAAAAGTCCTGGCCCATCAACGGAAAAAATATTGCGAGACTAGCAGTTCATAAGTGTATAAAAGGCTTCAAAATGAAGCCAGTTGTTAGCAATCGGATTATGGGAGAACTTCCTGCTGAGAGAGTTACACCTTCCTCTCCCTTTAATAATGTTGGCCCTGATTTCTGTGGCCCTTTCCAAATTAAGTACAAGGGTCAAAGGAAAGGAATGCCTCTGGAACTGGAAAAATAAACATATTGGTTGCCAGATTTGGCATAAAATCATTCATTCCTTTGCAACAGAGCAATTCCAAGTATGTAGAATCGCATGAATTTCACAAACATGAAGTAGAATGACACCCATTTTACGGCAAATTAAAAAGCATATGAAATAAATAACTCAAAGTGAGTTACACAAAGTTGACAATTTTCAAATAGTAAGTTCGCTTAGATAACAGGAGTTTAGAATTAGCGAGTATTCGTTTTTTCAAAACAGAATAACTAAAATTGTAACTGATTTTAAAAGCGCCATTTTTTGGCATTAGGAATGATCTGCCAAAATAGTATCTTTCCATAACGGTTTTCCAGAAACCTTGCATGAGCAGTAATTATAGGTTGTGAGCATGTGTAAATCGCCACATAATGAAAAGTCGCCATGGGTGGCAACCTATCCTGGCTGTTCCGTAGTTTTTATCAAAGAAAACATGTGAAGTGCTGTTTTCTTAGAGCTAACTGTTAACTATACATATACGCAAGTCGCCAAATAATGAAAAATCGCCATGGGTGGCAAATGCGCAAGGTGTCCAATAGGTTTTACATTATTAAAAATACAGCTGAAACAGATGTTCTGATTTTACTACGATTTAACTCCTAATTAATATAACTTTTGAATGGCAACATTAAATATCATTGTGTTTCTGAGGTGTGCAAATAATTTTTCCAGCGATTATACGCGGAGTCCGCACTCCAGGTGGAGTATAGCTCAGGACCCGTAGAATACGGATTCCTATAACAAAATATTTACCATGATATGGGGAGTGGTCTACTATAGTGTGAAGTTTAAATTTTTATGTACCAATGAACATGAAAGAACCAAGCAACGTGTAGCTCAGTAACATTCTATCTGATCCAATCTTTGGGTTTTTTCTGTTGGAATGTAGGAAAAAACGCTAACGGAAAAAACGCCAAACGGAAAAAACGCGAACGGTAAAAACGCGAACCGGAAAAAACGCGAACCAGAAAAAAAAGAATATCCCCCCCTTCAGAATAATAATTTTTATTTAAATATTGACATGAACTTATTTTGTTTTGTAGTAAATACGATAATGGTATTTAATCAAATATTGGCGTGCACCAAAATTCTTTTGTTTTTGAAGTAAAGGAGCCACTTTTTATATTTTGAGAACATATATCTTCATATTAATCAGGGAAATTTACAACATTAAATAAAAAGGAATTAATTGCTTTTAGCTAGTCAAGCTACTTGTCAAGGTCATGAAAGACGTGTCTCTTCCAAGAAAGAAATAGGGGAGATTTCCCGGACAATGGGGACCATAGATCTATCCTAGTTCTATGATGGGGACTATGGGAGATAGCGTACGGGACGCCTAAGGCCAACACCCCCTATAGCAACCCCTATATCAACACCCTGCTATAGGGGGTGTTGATAGACAGCTGTCACGGTGTATCGATCATTTATCACTAAAGGACTAGAAAAGCGCTCTTCGTCGCAAAAAGTGCATGGGATTAGAGGGATGAAGAAAGAAATATACATGCATTTTAGACATTTGCGGTTTTATACTTTTTGGATCAAATTAATAGTAGTAGCATGATTATTATTTTTTTTTTTTCTATAGTGATACACTGTGACACATTTCAGATCTTGAGATAAAACTCAATTTCTATTCATAGATTTTTGAGGAAAGGTAAAAATTTGACTGTTTTTTTTTTTTTTTTTTTTTTTAATGGAGAATTTCTCTATGCGCAGGAAAAATCAAATTATTTAAAATGCATGTATACTTATAGTTAAATATACTTAAAATTGCAAATGAAGTGAAATATGTTTTTTACACAATGAAGGATTTTTTTAAAAAATAAGTACATATCTAGTATTTTTTTTTTTTTTTTGGTTTCAAATTGTAATTTAAAAGATCATGATTACATATGTATATTAATACATATGATTGTAAACATTTTAAACGTTTTTCTCGTCCAGATTTAATATGAATCCATTTATATGAACATCAGTTACAACTTGGAAAGTTTCATTTAAAATAAGACACATAGAGAGAAATTTGGTTGTTATAGACAGTTTATGAAAAATTCTTTTTGAGTAAGCACGGTTTAAAGTTACCTTACTGTTTTTAGCATAAGTTTCAGTAACCTAAGTTTAATTGGTACTTTTTATCTTTTTTTAAAATAAGAACTCATTTATTTATAACTTAGTTTGTCAGGATTGTATTTGTAAGGCGCGCTAACTTGAGCAGATTAATTTATCTTACAAATCTGCCTTTTTTTAACACAAGCCATAATTTTTAAAATTTTAATTTTGAAATATTCCACTTTCTTGTTTCCGACGCTTTTATTTTAAAATTTTCATTAAATAAATTGCACATACTATATGATTGTAAAACTTATTTTATTTCATTTCATTATGTACATTCATAATCACTTTTAAGTATTTTACTGTAAAAAATAATGTACAATTGTTTTCAAATGCAAAATGTAATCATCATAGAAGTAAGAGAGGGACGTGGAAGAGAAATGAGTGTGGAGATTACGACCGCAACACTTACGGTAGGACGGGACAGATTTCCTACTGGTGGGCGTTTTCCGTTTTCCAGATCTCCCTCTCGGGTCGTGTACAGACAGCTGTCACGGTGTATTGACCATTTATCACTAAAGGACTAGAAAAGCGCTCTTCGCCGCAAAAAGTGCATGAGGTTAGAGAGATGAAGAAAGAATTACACATGTATTTTAGGCATTTGCGGTTTTACATTTTATGCATTGAAGCCATTCTGGCAACAGGAATACATGAGTATATATGATAACTGTTTTCATGCAGTAGATATTAACGTTATGTCTGTGTACACTTTCTCAAAGGAGTAATCGACTAAAAGTCAAATTTCTGCGCTGGTTTAGCTTTTTAAAAATCCTTTATCAGAAAATGTTTTTGCTTAAATTATTATCTTCCTATTTCTGTCGAATTGGGTGTTTTTCAAAAACTAATTCAACATTCGCAAGCACAAAATAGGAAATTTCGTTTACACTTGAATACTTTTTTGAGAAGGTGTACTTTTGAAATGAACTGATGAGGAAATCCAAAAATGAGAATGAATAGGCTCCAAATTGAAGCAGATTGATAATAATCAAGGTTTTTTTTTTTAAATTTGATTAACAAACGGATACATTTAGAGATTAGTCCTTAAGAAAAAATAACATTAAGTAAAAATAACTATTGGTTTTTGAATAAAATAATTTTAGTTAGCTTTCTTCTATGTAATTTACGTTAATATTATTATTCAATAATTTGGCTTTATGGTATATTCTTATTTCAAAATATTTCTTTGCAATTAATTTAATTAGTTGGTTTAAATGATTGCTAAGTGGATCGGTTTCTAAATTATGATTATCAATCTGCTTGAACAGGTCTCTGATTCTGATAATTTTGATTACTTGCGTATGTGTATGTAAACCCTTGCTTGAACTTGAAGGTCGCCTTTTTAACAACTCGAAAACAAATTGTACGGCAATCATATTGTGTTGAACTGCAACTGTTTATGTCGGCATCCTATGCTGGCATTCAGCATCGCAGGGCGCAACAATTACACTAGTGTACTGGTAATTCTTACCATACTACTTTAATGATTTTTATACACAATAAGCTTTTATAAACTTGTCTTTGCACGTTCGTGTGTGCCTGCAACATATTACCCTTTACTTAGGTTGTCATATGACTAATGATCGCTTTCAAATACTTGTTAAACATCTTTGCTGCTTCGTTTGTTAGTTGTTTGACAAACGAGTACGACTCTTTTGTACTAGCACGTTTACACCATAGTTCTTCAGTTCACTGTTGTCCATCATAATGGACAACAGTTTGTTATAAAATGGCCCAATAATAAGTTACCATTTTATACTTTTACGAATTTTCGGGGCAACCCGCTGCTCTGGGGCTTAAAATGGTTTAAAATTCGTATTCTACGCTTCAAATAGATAAATTTTGCTTTTTGTTGCATCAAAATCGGCCAATTAGAACCGGAGATACGGAGGTTTCGCTTTCCCATATGTTTTTCTATGGGCTTCTAGAAAACTCGAGAAATATTAGTCCTAGAGCTTAGATCTCTTCACTTTTGAGGACTTATTTTTGGCGCCAAATTTGGCGATATTTCGCCAAAAGTCGCCAAGCTTGGCGACTTTTTGGTCATTTGGCGCGATTTTTCCAATGGGGCCTGGAAGTTGTTTTTCCTGCATTAAAAACGCATAATAACCTAACATTTCTCTTCTATGACGTAATCAAAATTCACGCTTTATGTAGAATCCTCGAGAAATTGACTTTTCTGGAAACCTCTCGTACCTCCTGCGTCGGCTATTTATAGAAGCGGGCATCGCCCCGAAGTGAGTCAGTTGCGAGTTGAACATTCAATGTGTGAAGAGCTCTGAGTACGCTTGTTTTGCTATAGAAGCTGTGTTTTAGCTTGCTTTGTGAAGCTGTTTTTAAAGTGCTGTGTGTAAATTCTTCATTGCTGTGTCTTAAGGGATAGTGTACTATATCCCTTGAATATTTCCACGGAATTTTTGCCTGTAAAAGTGACTTATTTTGTGTGAGAAATACAGCATTTGTGAGAGCTTCTGATCCAAGCGGATTGTTAAAAGCACGTTACTGCTAGAATGTGCTTGTGAATTGTGTGCAGCTGATTGTTCTACGAAGTTCTAGAAGAAATAAAGTTTGTGTTCCATCCTGACAAGTGACTTTTTACTTGAACTTTTTACACCAACTTGACTTTAGAACGACGAACCCCAGGAGTAGCAGAGTAATTCCGCAACATTTGGTGTCAGAATCGGGGTTCTAAAGAAAGACTTTAATTTTCCAGTTTATGGTTTTGACTAGACAAAAAATGGAAGAACAACTTCAAAAGCTCATGAATATGATACAAGAAATGAAAGCCGAGATGAAAGCCGGACAAGACGAGATGAAAGCCGGACAAGACGAGATGAAAGCCGCACAAGAACAGATGAAAGCCGGACAAGACGAGATGAAAGCCGCACAAGAACAGATGAAGGCGGATTTAGAGAAGAAAATTGAAGCCGGATTGGTCGGACTAGAGAAGAAAGTGGAAGATGGACAAAGAAAAATAGAAACCGGATTAGATGAGTTAAAAACCGCTCACGAAGAGATGAAAACCGGGTTAGAGGAAGTAGAGAAAAGAGTATCACTCCTGGAAGAAATTCAAGCGAGATGCGAGGAAAAGATTGAGGAAAAGATCGATCACAAGCTAGAAGAAAAACTGGACAGTTTAGTAAAGCTGGGAAAGGTACCAGAAAACATCAGGTTGTCGTCACGCCACCCAGCAGTGAAACTAACGCCCTATGACGGAAAGACTCCCTGGGAGGCTTACAAGACCCAATTTTCAATCGTCGCCAGAGCCAATGGTTGGAGCGAGTCCGAGAAAGCTAATCAACTGGCCGCTTCCCTTAGCGGAGATGCAATTAATGTATTGCAAACTATCGGAGCGACGAAGATAGGAGATTTTGACGCCCTTGCCAGTGCCTTGGAGATGAAATTCGGAGAGAAGTGCCAGAAAGAATATAGTAGAATCCAACTTAAGTCAAGGATGCAGAGATCTGGCGAGACCCTTCAAGAGCTGGCTTCAGACATAGATAGGCTTTGTCATCTAGCTTACATGGACCACCTTGATAATGTCCGAGAAGAAATGGCGGTGCGTCATTTTATTGAAGCCATCCGTGATCCAGAAACCCAAAAGTCACTTATGTTGGAAGATTATCAGGATTTGAAATCTGCTCTCGTCTTCGCAATGAAGCTAGAAGCAGCTCAGCGGGCCGTCAGGAAAGATCGGCATGCTGTTAGAGCTGTCACGGTCCAAGTGGGAGCTGACAAAGACACGGAGAGCGTCGAGAACAGGTTGAAGAGAATTGAAGATCTCATAGAACGAAAATTAAGATCCGATAGAACGAGAGATGGCCCAAAGAAAGTGAAATGTTGGAGGTGCAATAGCGAGGGGCATTTACGAAAATACTGCGACGCACAAAAGAACTCTCGTCGTAAAGATCGCAGTTATCAATGCACCAGAGAAGCCCATGAAGGAAGACAGAAAAGAGACGACTTTCAGGAACAGAGCCTGAGGGATATTCAAAAGCCCCGTTTGAAAGTCTTACAGATTTCATCAGTGAATGGCGGCAGTGATGGACTATTCGTACTGGGATACGTTAATGGTTCCCCATGCCACATGGTGATTGATACTGGAGCGAACGTAACCATCATAAGGACGGATCTGGCCAAGGAATTGAACTTGAAGATTATCTGGACTCCGCCCTCGCTGACCCTCCAGACTGTGACAGGTGACAAGATCGAAGTGGGCGGAAAAGCGCAAGTAGAAATCACGTTTGGAAATGCCAGATACGACCATGTGGTATATGTCGCTAATATTACAGACTCTTTTATTCTCGGACTGGACTTTTTAAAATCACACAAATTTAATTTGGACTTTAAGAATAATGAGCTTCGTTCAGACTCAGAAGAAATAGCTGCGTTCGATATTAAAAATGAAACTATTTTACCTGTTCAGCAAATAATAGCCCAGACTGATATCACTCTACCTCCCAGAACTGATTCCATAATTTCTGGAACAGTAAAAGAAAGCAATAAATTCCGCTTTGGATTAATCGAACACCCAAACAATAGTGATTCCGTCAGAGGAGTACTTGTGGGAGCAACACTTGTGGACTTGTCGAGAACAGAAATTCCAGTTAGAGTAGTAAATGTGACGGACAAGTCGAAGGTGATAAAGAAAAATGAAGTGTTGGCGACATGCACTCCTGTTACCTGCATTAATAAGAACATCAACCAAACGACAGCTAAATCTTCCGAGTGCCTGACGAAGGAATTATTACAAGACGTGGAGTTAACGGCAGAACAGAGAAGCGCTGCAGAGAAAGTAATAGCTGAATTTGAAGACCTCTTCTCTCGTACTTCCGGTGACTTTGGCCGTACGAGGTTAACGCAACATAGAATAGACACAAGCAGCCATTCTCCCGTCAAGCAACATCCTAGGCGGCTGCCGTTTGCTAAGCAAGAAGAGGTGAGCAGACTTTTAGAGGAGATGCAGCGTGATGACGTCATCGAGCCATCGACTAGTCCCTGGGCCTCGCCAATTGTTTTGGTCCGAAAGAAGGATGGTTCCACCCGGTTCTGTGTTGACTACAGACGTCTGAATGACATTACCAAGAAAGACAGCTACCCTCTTCCAAGGATAGACGACACATTGGACACTTTATCGGGAAACGAATGGTTCTCCACTCTGGATCTCAAGAGTGGTTACTGGCAAGTGGAAATTCATCCCGACGACCGTGAAAAGACTGCGTTCACCACGGGACAAGGATTATGGCAGTTCAAGGTTATGCCTTTTGGACTCTGCAACGCACCTGCTACATTCGAGCGACTAATGGAGACAGTGTTGAGAGGACTTTCCTACGAAGCATGTCTCGTTTATTTGGACGATATCATCATCGTCGGAAGGACTTTCGAAGAGCATCTAGAGAACATCCGAAAGGTGCTGCAGAAATTAAAGGAGGCGAACTTGAAACTGAGTCCATCGAAGTGCAATTTGTTTCGTCGGGAAGTACGTTACCTCGGGCACATAATATCCGCCCACGGAGTCCGAACCGATCCCGAAAAGACGTCCGCAGTCCAGAACTGGAGTCGTCCCGAGAATATCCACGACTTAAGAAGTTTTCTCGGTCTGTGTACTTACTATCGAAAATTCGTGAAGGGCTTTTCTCAAATTGCAAGACCTCTTCACAAATTGACCGAGACTGGACAGAAATTTCTATGGACTGAGGAATGTGAGGACGCATTCAACGAACTGAAGACGGCTTTAACATCTTCGCCGATCTTGTCGTATCCTCACCCTGACAAGCCATTTATCCTGGACACAGACGCAAGTAAGGAGAGTGTCGGAGCAGTTTTGTCCCAGGAGATAGATGGCGAAGAACACGTCATTGCTTACTGGAGCAAATGCCTTTCAAAGGCAGAACGTAACTATTGTGTTACGAGAAAGGAACTCCTTGCTATCATTAAGGCCGTGGAGCACTTCCATCATTACCTGTACGGCCGAAAGTTCCTGCTCCGAACGGACCATGCCTCTTTAACCTGGCTTCTAAATTTCAAGAATCCAGAGGGCCAAATAGCCAGGTGGATACAGCGATTACAAGAATATGACATCGAGATACGTCATCGGAAAGGGTCATCTCATGGAAATGCAGATGCTTTGTCGAGAAGGCCCTGCATAGACAGTTGTCGCTATTGCTCCAGGGCAGAGAAAAATTACCATCTGAAACATCCCGTTGTCCGCCAAGTTACATCATCGACACCATCTCAAGATCCCTGGAGTGACGAAAATGTTCGGGCGGACCAATTAGCAGACAGCGACATCAAACCTATTGTAGAATTTATGGGAAAATCCAGCGATAAGCCCAGTTGGCAGGAAATATCATCTTACAGTCCGGCAACAAAACAGTACTGGGCTTTATGGGATTCGCTTCGCCTGAGAAATGGAGTCCTGTATCGTAAATGGGAGTCGGACGACGGCAAGATGCTCCGATGGCAGTTAGTACTCCCACGCTCGAGGATTCCGAAGGTTCTAGAACTTCATAATGGCTTAACTGGGGGCCATTTTGGCGTAATGAAGACCCTGCAGAAAGTTCGCGAGCGCTTCTACTGGGTTAGGGCTCGAGGCGACGTCGAAAAGTGGTGTCAAGCTTGTGACGCCTGTGCCGCCCGTAAAGGCCCGAAGAAACGAAGCCGTGAAAGACTACATCGTTATAATGTAGGAGCGCCTTTTGAGAGGATTGCCCTCGACATCCTGGGACCTCTTCCGCGAACTTCGGATGGCAACAAATACATCCTAGTTGTCATTGACTACTTCTCTAAATGGCCCGAAGCGTTTCCTATTCCCGATCAAGAAGCTACGACCGTAGCAGAGGTACTGGTGCAAGAATGGATTTCCAGATATGGAACCCCTCTGCAACTTCATTCCGACCAAGGAACGAACTTTACCTCTGCAGTCTTTAAAGGACTATGCCAACTTCTCGGAATGGACAAAACCCAGACTACACCTTTACACCCACAATCCGACGGCATGGTGGAGAGGTTCAATCGTACAATTTTGAACAACCTCTCGCTCCTGGTATCTAGGAATCAAGAGGACTGGGACAAGAAACTCCCCCTGTTCCTGCTGGCCTATAGGAGTGCCGTCCATGAGACTACCGGCTTCACACCTTCCCAGATGCTGTTCGGCAGAGATCTTCGTCTTCCCGCCGATCTAGTGTTCGGCCGCCCTCCAGATGCGCCTTCATCGCCAGAGGCGTACGTGGAAAACCTTCGGGCACGGTTTGAAGATGTGCATCATTTTGCTCGGGAGCGGATCAACCTGAACACGGAAAAGATGAAGACTCGCTACGACACGAAGGCTACGGGACACGAGTTCAACGCAGGTGACAAAGTTTGGCTATGGAATCCTACTCGACGGAAAGGCCTGTCTCCCAAGTTGCAATCGCCGTGGGACGGTCCTTACACAGTCCTAAACCGGCTGAATGACGTCATCGTACGGATTCGTAAGTCACCAAACTCGAAGCCAAGAGTTGTACATTACGATCGGCTAGCCATCTACCGCGGTTGTAATTAGTTCAGACCATGGTCACTATGGCGTAATTCCTCTTTTCTGTCACCTCTCATTCCTTTCCTGTCTTTCTCTTCTCTTCCTCTTTCTTCAACTCTCTTTCTCTCACTACTTACGCCATGTTTAGTGTACATATTTGTAATATATTGGATTTTATTAATGTGTATTTGTTATTACATTGATTACTTATTACAGTGTAATTATTTATTATGTTTATTATTTATTTATTAATGGGTATTTGCTTATTGTGCTATTGATTATTTGCTTGAATTATGTTTTTAAGATCCTGATAATGGTTATATACTGCAGATATTTGTGAGACCTCCTAACTGGGGATTGTACTGCCCGGGACGTGCAGTCCTTGGGAAGGGGGCAATGTTACGAATTTTTGGGGCAACCCGCTGCTCTGGGGCTTAAAATAGTTTAAAATTCGTATTCTACGCTTCAAATAGATAAATTTTGCTTTTTGTTGCATCAAAATCGGCCAATTAGAACCGGAGATACGGAGGTTTCGCTTTCCCATATGTTTTTCTATGGGCTTCTAGAAAACTCGAGAAATATTAGTCCTAGAGCTTAGATCTCTTCACTTTTGAGGACTTATTTTTGGCGCCAAATTTGGCGATATTTCGCCAAAAGTCGCCAAGCTTGGCGACTTTTTGGTCATTTGGCGCGATTTTTCCAATGGGGCCTGGAAGTTGTTTTTCCTGCATTAAAAACGCATAATAACCTAACATTTCTCTTCTATGACGTAATCAAAATTCACGCTTTATGTAGAATCCTCGAGAAATTGACTTTTCTGGAAACCTCTCGTACCTCCTGCGTCGGCTATTTATAGAAGCGGGCATCGCCCCGAAGTGAGTCAGTTGCGAGTTGAACATTCAATGTGTGAAGAGCTCTGAGTACGCTTGTTTTGCTATAGAAGCTGTGTTTTAGCTTGCTTTGTGAAGCTGTTTTTAAAGTGCTGTGTGTAAATTCTTCATTGCTGTGTCTTAAGGGATAGTGTACTATATCCCTTGAATATTTCCACGGAATTTTTGCCTGTAAAAGTGACTTATTTTGTGTGAGAAATACAGCATTTGTGAGAGCTTCTGATCCAAGCGGATTGTTAAAAGCACGTTACTGCTAGAATGTGCTTGTGAATTGTGTGCAGCTGATTGTTCTACGAAGTTCTAGAAGAAATAAAGTTTGTGTTCCATCCTGACAAGTGACTTTTTACTTGAACTTTTTACACCAACTTGACTTTAGAACGACGAACTCCAGGAGTAGCAGATACTTAGTAATTCCGCAACAATACTAACTTATTATTGGGATTTTATTGAAAATTAATATTAATAATGACAATTACTTACATATAGCCACATTAGTAGATATATTAATAACTATATCAGCATATATCGGCATTTGAAGTAAAAGAAATTGAGATTTAATCCGTATATATAATGTCACACCGAAAATATAGTATTTATTTTTATTTACTAGCTGCGTGCCCGTTCTTCGCACTGTAGTAAACGAAAATTTTCCTAACATGAGTAATTTCAATTAATTCCAGTGATGTGGAATCTAAAATAAAAGCAAAATTATTTGACTCTTGATGTAAAGTTTGCGTCATGAGTATTAACCTGGCATCATTGCAATATAATGACTCAAAAAACTACGTCAGTGTCATTCGCGATCAGAAAAGTGAAAGGCTTAGCGGTTTGCAGAGAACTCCCGACTTTCAAAATGTGTTATTTCTACATCATACTGTAGTTCTACATCATACTGTTCAAGTTGTAGCATTAAATACCTCAGACACTACATGAAATGGACAACCTTTGTTTTAAAATAGCTGCGCACCCGCTCTTCATACCAGAAGTAGCGAATATTTTACTAAAATCATATCTGCATGAGACAAAACATTTTTTTTTTTTTTAAGTTCAAGTATTCTCCTCTGTTGAAATTACTGCGGGATATATTAACACAAATTAGAATTACTTATCGTTCAGTTGATTGTAAGATAACCCTTGAAAAATTATAAACAGAACACTTTTAGTCTTTATTAAATCTCTACTATTTACTTTAACGTCAATTTCAAGTCTCTAAAATATGTGTAATTTTTATATTAATGAAAACAAGATTATATTAACGATAATTATAATTATTTGCCTAATATTTCCAATAACATTACCGCAGGGGCGTAGCCAGGGGGGGGGGATATCGGGATATATCCCCCCCCCCGAAATGTTTGGATTAGTGATGAAATTCCGTCTATTTATACACATATAAGTTCATATCCCCCCGAAATATTTTCCAGGTGCATATCCCCCCCCCCCCGAAAAATTTTCCTGGCTACGCGCCTGCATTACCGTGTGTGCATTTTTAGATTTCATTATAGTATCTCAATTGGTTAATAGACGTCTTATTTTTTGTTTATATTTTAAATTACTGAACAGTTAATTTGTTGACGACTATCCGTTTGTACTTTTCCACAATAATTTTTAGCGATAGTACTACAGTCGTTATGGTCGCCCTGCTTACAGAAAAATTAAACCATAATCCCCCTAATGTATATCCAGTGTGGATTTTTTTTAAAAATGAAAAGACATCTAACAGGCGAAGATAATTTTAGAATAGGAACCCAACTGCAAGATAAAATGATGGGGAGGAAAAAAATCTATAAAAGTTTTGCAAGCCGAAGGAAGGGAAAACATGATGAAACGAAGTAATGTCGAAGTAATCTTTTCGATGTAAACGAAAAGAGAAATAGTTTTTTAAAAAATTGCTTGCATTTCTTTCCGTCCGATATTAATATATAAGAATAAAAAATGTCATTTTAATCTCTTTAAAATAGGCCAACAATAGGGATTTAACCGCCCCTAGAAAGTTGTTACCAGGGTGGGAGCCCCCCCCCCCTACGCACGTCGCAACGTGCGGGAAAGTTTGAGGATAATATCGGTACAAGGATATTTCAACCAAGGATATTCAACCATATTTCAACCTACTCAGACTAAGCATCAATGCGAATGCAAGTTGCTCTACTTCTAATCTCTCTCTGATATACCCGAAACCCGATTATCACAGGGGCAAGGGGGGGCGGTAGTCCGGTGCCCCTGAAGAAAAAGGGGGCCCATATATATCCCGATTATCTAAATTATAAATTCATATGTACTGAAATAGTAATTGTGGGGAAAAAAACTGAATTTCCTCTATAATATAGGTATTACCTAATTGTCTATCACTAGATCAAGTTAGAGATATTTTTTTGGGGTGATAAATACGAATTGATTAAAGTACAAAAACTACAGTTAACTGAAATGCAATTTTCGAGTACAACAGCGGTCAAAACTGGGTTAAAATGCTTAAAAAAGGGGGGCTCAGTAAAGCGGCTTAATGCGTAAAAAAGGGGATAGTAAGGGGGGCCCCCAAACTTAATGCCCCGGGCCCCGTCTAAAAGTGGTCAGATTTGAACATACCGTACCGCCTTTCCTATTTACTTATTATTTTTCTTTCAACTCCTCTCTGTTTTCTTTTTTGTTCCGCCTCTTTCTTTATCCTCTCTTTTGTGTGTTTTGTATATCTCTCGTCTGTTCTAATTTTAAATGTTACCTGTTTGTGCGTATTGTAGAGTGCTGATAGTATACCAGGACCGAAAACGAAGGAGACGCAAGTTAAACGGTAGAGGCTTCAGGCAAATTGTCGCTTTTCAGATCGTATTTATGCGAGACGGAAAAAAATGCGAGAATTCTCGCGAGAAATCTCGCGCGAGACATGACTGTCTCGTCTCGCATCTCGTTCGCAAAATATTTTCTTTCTTGTCTCGCGTCTCGTCTCGCAAAAAAAATGCCTGTCTCGTCTCGTGAGACAATGCGAGAATTCTCGCGTCTCGCGTCCATCCCTACTGATGTACCCATCCGCCGTTGATGGGTTTTTACTAACCGCACGAAATTTCGCTTGCATTGTAGTAGTACAAAAAAAAAAAAAGGAATTAACATACTGGCAGAAATATAGAAAGCAAAGTTATAACTCTTGTGTATTGTTCAAAGACTACAAGTTAGAGAGTAACAAATTACTGAGACAAACTGTCAATAGAGAAAATATTTCACATTCAAAATTAACGTTTTCTTTTAGTGGATGGGCTTTCTACATTAAGAAGTCATTTAAAGTTGCAAAAGAGGATGCTAGTAATGAATATTAAACTGAAAAGAGAATATCTGGAAAATTCTTTGTAATGGCAAGTAGCCGATATTTAACGCTGCAACGTCCGATTGAATTATACTTTGATGATTTTACTTGATGCGCGAAAAACTTTATCAAAGTTTACGTCAAACCTCAAAAATAATTCAAATTTGTAGAAAATTAAAAACCTGAAATTTTAATTTACTAACCGCCTACTATTCAACAAAATTTCATTTCATTCCCTTTTGTCTGACCACTAGTTGTTTTCACGAAGTGATCGCACAAAATTTTCTCAAAATAATATAGTATATATATATATATATATCATCAATAGTAACTGAATTTTGTTCTATTAACTTTAGAAATTTTAACATTATGCCAGTAAAATTTTTGCACAATTTTCTCAAAATTAAAAAAAATAATAATTAAAAAAAAAGCAGTTGTTTAAGTCGAGCAGCCACCTACTGTATTACCTCCAGACGCCTTAAAGTGACGCCCTCTCCCGCCCCCTAAAAAAGAAAAGAAAAAATAAAATGCAACTTTTGCAAACCTATTCAATTTATTCAAATCTTTTAAAAATTTCGATGATGCTTTGTT
Organism: Cheiracanthium punctorium; assembly: GCA_038373885.1. Taxonomy (NCBI): domain Eukaryota; kingdom Metazoa; phylum Arthropoda; class Arachnida; order Araneae; family Cheiracanthiidae; genus Cheiracanthium; species Cheiracanthium punctorium. The sequence goes on along the minus strand of JAWZYV010015659.1, from coordinate 310,404 downwards.
ACCCATCATATGGCCTAATTTCCTTCTGTTCTCTTAATCCGTTTTTGATGGATGCCAAAACAAACTTTTAAAGCGATTTTTACAAAATTTCAAAGTCTATGAATTATTTAAAACAATTTTAGTATCTATTGTTTCATTTAACTTACCATTCAATATAACTCCAACTATCATTCTATTCCATCGAGCCATTTTTTAACAATGGGCTAGCATACATTTACATACAGTTTTCAAACAACAGTTTTAAATCTCAAAACTTTTAAACGAATCAGAAATATTTTAGCAACTGCAATTTAAATTAAGTTGCCACTTTTGGTGTTGCTATAAATTTCATTTCATTCGCTTCAGTAGCATGGGCGTAGCCAGCGGGGAGCAGCTGCCCCCCTAAAATGAGCTAGTCATAGGGTCTGATTATTACAAACTGGGGGGAGGAACAGTTTGGACTCCATGGTCTCCTTGTCTGCCCCCCCCCCCTAATGAAAATCCTGGCTACGCCCTTGTTCAGTTGTTTATATGTGATGTGCAAAGAAATATTTACACATTTTGCATAGATTTTTCACAAGATTTCCAGTTGGATTTAAATTACAGTTTGTTAATGAAATTCAACAAGCCAAATATTATCCCATATTTCTAGATTGCATTCCTGATGCCAAAAATATTGAACAGATAACATTCTTGGTAAGGTATAAAACCATTGACAAATCTAAATCCAATGAAGCTAAGATTATTTAACTCTCTCAAACAATTCATGTTCCTATGCTCTATTATTATTTGGTACAAAATCTTCAATTGCGTGAATCCATTAAGAAAGGTATTGCAGTCAAAAGACAACGATTTACCACCTGCTCTAGAACTCTTAAGAAACTGTAAAGATTTTTCGAAAGGATCTTCGATTGGATGTGATTTTAAATGAAATGTTCTGTTATGCAAGAGAATTAACCGACGAGATAGTATTCTGGCTAACACTGAGTTCAAGCATCCACGCAACATATTAATTTTGATTGCGAATCACGAGATGATCTGGTGAAAGATCCTAAATTAAAATTTAAGATAGGCCGCAATCGTAAACGCCAAACGAGTTGCACTTGTGCAACCAGTTTCTATCTAAGTTGTTCGTAAAGGAAACTGAGTGCTTTCAGTTTAAAAACTAGAGCGTTCGTATACAAAACTGAGTGCAATTAGTTTCAAACGAAGTAAACTGAGAACGAAATGTTGAGTTTTACTTTCTGCGCGTTGTTTAGAAATGGCGTCTGTTGTTATGGAATAGTGATGTTATGAAAAGTATTTTACGTTTGCTGAAGCTGCAAATATTAGTTTTTCGAGGAGGAAATTGAGGCATACGTTAGAAACTGCTACGAAGGTACATACTTTCTTAAAGGTAATCATTTTCTTGTATTTTTCATTTTAGTAAATTCAAAAATGCATGGTTTAGTGTCGAGATTGAAGTTGATTTAAACGGTTATTTGCGAAATTTGAATTTCTCTTGCTAAATACTTTTGAAAGAATGAAGTTTAAGTTGAAATTTCTAAATTTTGATCTGTGCACTTCAATTATGGCCACTCTTTCTTTTAAAAATCCTATTGATTTTATATTGAGTATGTGCTAAAAACTCTCCTCGGCAAAGTTAACGCATTCGCGAATTGTAAACAAACACGTCTCCTAGGCGACGAAACTAAATAAACTGAAGTTGTTCCTAACGGCAAAAGAAACTGATAACCACTCACAGCACTAAACACACGCATTCCAGTTTTCTTACGAAAACTCGTGCAACGAGTTTGTCGTTTACGAATGCAGCCATAGGTTTTTTTTTTTTTTTTTTTTTTTTTTTTTACAGTAAACAAAGCGATTAATAGCTTAGAGTGCAGATTTAATTTAATAAATGCACAATGTAATTATTTTAAATTTTTGCACGGCATAAATGAGTTAAAAGACACTCCTAAATAGTGCTAATTAAACAATGTAACACAGTGTAACAGTGTTAACACTGTAGTGTAAACAATTGGAGTTAATGCTGACCGATGGGGAATCAGGGAATATAAACGCGCTTCATCTAGTAAATAAAATAGTATCAGTTACGGCCTTATTAGGCAAAAAGGAATAAAGCCCAATTGAAATTTTAAAGCTAATTTTTACTCTAGATTTTACACCACATCTTGATGTTGCTTCGAGAATTTCGCTTTCTTTGCCGATAATTGCGGCAAGTGCAGAGAAGAGTTTCTCAAAATTAAAGTTAACTAAAAATTCTTACGTTCCACAACTCTTCCAGATAGGTTAAATAATTTAACTACATTCTTTATCGAACATGAATTAGTTGAAAAATTGATTTAAGAGAAAAAGTCAGGAATTTTTTCAGAAATAAAAGTCAGAAAAAAACTCTTTATTTTTCTTTCTTTCTTTAAGTTTTTAGCTTAATGTGTGGTTTTTAATAAATATGGTTTTTCGTATGCTGCGTTATTTTAAAGAGCCATTCCAGTTTTACAGGCATAAAAACAGTATCTGTGAACAATTTATTTCTTTTAATAGTAATTTTACTGTGGGAGGGGCGGCATTTTATATTTTTGTCCGGGGCGGCAAAACTGTTTGGACCGGCCCTGTCGAGCATCACTGGTAGCTCGCGAGATGGAACCCGGAACAGTTGCAAAATTTGGCAGTTATTTTAGTTTTTTTTTCTTTTCCTGGGCTGGCTTTTGTTTCATGGGGTCCCCACAGATGGCGCAACGATCTTGAGCGAAACGAGTTTGCTTGGTGGAAGAATCCATTACATTTGAACCATTGAAGTACTTTAAAATTGTTATTGTATTTTTCTATTGTAATTTTAAATGCAAAAAGAGAATTTATATTAAAGATTTCCTTATTTTTGTCGTTAAAAGGCAGATGTACTTGAAAAAGGGGCATTTATCTATTGTCTTTACGGAATGTTAGCTGGTTTACTTTAAGAGTGTCGAATGTGTTGCAGTTATGAGTAACGTGACCATTTATTTTTTCCTTCAAAACGGGACATCTACTACTTTTTTGGAAATATTTATTTTCTTCCTCAAAACGGGACATCAGTGGTGTAGTCGAAGGGGGACGCGGGGGAACGCCGTCCCTCTACTTTTTCACTTCAGACCATACGTCCCCCCACTTTTTATTCTCAGGGGGGACGCTCATTTACAAGGTTTTTTTTTTTTTTAAATTCTGTGGAGAAATCAAAATTTTCGTTTTGTTCGATCGAGAGCAAGTACATTGGTATAAAAATCAAAAGGAAACTTTTGACTGTTTGAATAGATTTTACAAATGGGATTGTAAGAATTTCTTAAACACTTCAGTAGTGAAAACATATCCATAAGAATAGAACAGATTATAATCATTCCGAACGCACTCTTGGTGAAAAATGCCTTTCTGAATGGCCGAAAAAGTGACAAAAATCGGTGTAGCGAATAGTCATGTACCAATCCAAAAGAAAATCTGTCACTTTGACACAAAGGCGGATCCAGGGGGAGGGCGCAGGGGGCGCACGCCCCCTCCGAGAAAAGTATATTTACGCTAGATAAATGGGGCTTTCACCAATATTGAGTGTTCTTTATACAAGATAAAATGAGTATTTACGATTTGCGCCCCCTCCGAAAAAAGTTTCTTGGGTCCGCCCTTGCTTTGACATTGGATTGTAGCCTCACCATGGCACAGTGGTTAAGTTACTGGAAATAGCGAAGTGTGAAGACCCGGGTTCGGGTCCCATCCGTCGACTTAACAGTTCGGAGTTTTCCGTGGTTCTCTCCGAAACTTTGCGTCAATACGGGTTAGGACCCTGAGAAAGACCCCCAGGAGGGCACCTCCTCTTGTGTTGTCTTTCTGACGAGGATTTATAAGCGGACTTCGAGCCAAGCACACAAATCCGCTATACGTGTTCACAATAACAACAACAACATTGTATTGTTGACAACAGGGGCGTAGCCAGAAATTTTTCATGGGGGGGGGTTACGACTACTGCAACTCACATATATGCACACATGTGTGTGATGAGGGAGTGAAGAATGTACATTTTGTACGATAAAAAATTTCTCATGGGGGGTTATGACCCCCCTAACCCCCCCTTGGCTACGCCCCTGGTTGACAAATATAAATGGAAAAAATTAAGTAGCTCCCATCGCGCGTCCGTAACAGTTCGGAGTTTTCGTGGTTTTCTCCGAAACTTAGCGTGAATACAGGTTAGGACCCCTTAGAAAGACTCCAATGGAGGGCCACCCCCCCCCTGTGCTGTTCTTCTGGTGAGGATTTATAAGAGGGCTTTGAGTCAAGCACACAAATCCGATTACATGCTCGCAACAACAAATTAAGTAGCTTACACGGTTGATCAAAAAGACGCAGTTTAGATTATTAACAAGTAATCAATAATTTAACAATGAGTTCATTTTAATTAATTAATAAACAAATGATGGATAGATAAATTAGTTTTATTGGTTGTTTAAGGAATCCTTACATTTAATGAATCCGATACGTTTAGGTTGAATTTCGTCAAAAATGAGCGTCCCCCACTTTTTTTCTTAGGACTACAACACTGCGGGACATCTACTGTTTTTAAGGTAATAGTGTAGGGAGACTAAATTTCAGGTCTGGGCATCTTTTAGTTGTTAAGAGAACGCGCAAAAAAAGCTTGTGCTAATGATAATTTCAAAATGAAATATAAAATAAACCTTTGCTAAAACACACATATATTATAAAAAAATAGGTGCAAGACGTACGTTTCGAGTGGTACAAGGGGTAGGCCCTTCTTTGACTTCATCCGACTCAAGTAGGAGGCAGGAAGGTAGGAAAGTGAGAAATGTAAACAAAAGGGCACACAGAAAAATAGAAGTTGTCATTCGGAAGGAAAAAAAAAAATTCTTAGAAAACCAGAGTGAAAAGTGAAAATAAAGTGGAGATCGGGGGTTGGGGGGAGGAATAAGCAGAAGAGAAACATGACTTTAAAAAAAAAGAAATAAAAATTAATTGAAATAGTTGACGAAAAAGAACATTAAAAGAACAACACAAAAACAATACATCCCCCCATCGTTTTCTTTGCGTCACGAGAGGGGAGGGAGGGAGGGTAGGTGTTTTTTTTTTTTATAGACACTGCCATTGGATGATTTTAGATTTTTAGCGGCCTTTATTGAAATCTTTACCCTGGGTTGTTATCTTTCTAAAAATGGGACATTGCAAGGGACATCATCTAAAAACGGGACATTACGGTGTCCCAATGTTGTGCTTGGGGACAACGGGACAAGCCACCTAAAAACGGGACTGTCCCGTTCAAAACGGGACGTATGCATGGTCACCTTAGTTATGAGCTTCCTTAATTGTTTCAGTGTTTGTATTGATGGGGAGGCCTCGTAAAATGACTTTTAAAATTCTAGGTGTATTATGAGTGATGTAGAAGTTAATTTTGTGATTAATTAAAGTCTGTGTGATCAAGCTCGCAGCATTATCTGTGTGTGGGTAGAGAGTTGGGAATTTTCCCTTAGATGAGGTGTAGAAATCCTGAGTAGCGTTAATGTTATTTATTTCAAGAGTTTTGAAAATGTCTGATTCATCAGTTATGAGAATGCTTTTAAATTTTGGCTTGGGGGTTTAGGTTTCCTTGCGGTGTTCTGGTGTTAAATCCATTTCTTCTGAATCTTGGTTATTAAGAATGCTGAATGAGTTACTAGTAGTCAGGCCCGGACTGGCCAGGGTGTCCGACTGTCTGCAGACGGGTGGGCCCCCGCCCTCGGCGGGCCGCCAAACAGAAAAAAGAAAGAAAAAAAAGTGCTATACTGATAGCACTTGAATGAAGTTTAATACTGAAGCTATACTGATAGCACTTGAATGAAGTTTTGACGACAGCTGGCTGTGCCCGGCACAGCCAGCTGTCGTCAAAAAAGGGTCTCTACATCTGTGGCACGCGATGAACGTTTCGATCGTCCGCCATCTTGCTGGTAGTTAAGTCGAGCGATGGCGCGGCTGCCCTTTTTTGAGCATTGGGAACTCTATCCAGCTGTTCTCGCATTCTTCCATTTTTCCGCAGATGTCAGTGCTGTTAAAAATAATCGTGACCATTTTTTTACGGGAAAGGAAGTGCTAAAAAGTAAAGGATTCTCGTGGAGCTTTGTCACCCGCAACTATTTTTATAGACATCCAATCTATTCTTCGCGACTGGCAACAGTCAAAACGTCAGAGTTTGGTGTTCCCAGAGCGGGAACACTGCGCGTTAAAGGGTTAAAACCTGTACGCCAAAAATAATTTTCATTTTTTTTTTGTACTCCTAAAATTCTAAAAACTTCAATGGTTATTTTATGCAACCTTTAAAACGTTCGTATGCAGGCCCTGATTATCTCAGGGGCAAATGCTCCAGGCCCCCGATTTTGAGGGGCCCCTAAATTATTTCAGTATGTTAATTTAGTTTAAGGTTTTTTTTTCTTTTTTTTTCAATGTAGTACATTTTCTTCAGTTATAAATTTACACGTTACAAATAGTCGAAATCTTTTTTTTTTCTTTAATTCTAACTTCTCCATAGGAAAAATATCACAGCAGATTAACGATTTCTGCAAAAAGAAGTGGTAACTAGGATGGCTGCTAGATTTTAAGTGATGACGCCGTAAGTTGCCGGACCCACTGAAGTTTTTCCAGTGGCTACCCAGCGAGAATGGGGCACCAGTAAATAGAAATTTGCCGATTATGGTTATTAATATTATGAAAAAATGAGGCTTTTAGTTGCATTTTTTAAGTCTTCATTTCTAATAAAGCTTATTTCATAGTATCGATGTTTCATATGTTTATAATGTTCGTAAACATTCTTATCTATCTAATATTGGTACATTTCATGTTGGATACATTTAATCATGACAAAGATTTATATGCAAACACAGAAGAAATACATACAGTAGTTGTCAGATACAGTAACAACATATAGAGGGCCCCATTCAGACTTCTGCCACATGCCCCGGTTTGTCATAATCGGGCCCTGTTTGTATGCATAAAGTTGTTTATGATGATAAGTGCGTATATGACTGTATTGTAAGCATTGTTGTTTTAAAAAAAGTGCGTAATTGCCAGCGTGTATGGTTTAGCCTTACAATGTAAGGATTTGGATTATATTGTTAAGGTTATAAAGTGGATAGCCATTATTGCGAGATCTTTAACGAAAAGTGTGTTTATTTAACAAAAAATGTGAAAAACAACTTTCTGACGAAACCCCCCCCCCCCAATGCAGCAGAAAAACGCCCCTTTCTTTCTAACTTGTAAGAGGTACCACCATATATATGTGGTTTGCGTAATAATTTAAATGTGGTAAAATTAGTAAAATTTTTAATGATGCAATGAAATCTAATTTAAATAATAATAATAATAAATAGGGAAAAAAGAGTGTATAAAACGATTAAAATTTTAACAGATTTTTAACACATAGCATAAAATTTTAGATCCTTTTTATGAAAAACAATATATTAACCCTTTGAGGCGCAACCCTTTCCGAATGCTGGTAAAAGGGCAGCCGTTGCCATCGCTCGACATCGCTGTGCCCGCGCACAGCCAGCAGTCGTCAAAAAATTGTCTCTAGATCTATGGCACGCGATGAACGTTTCGATCGTCCGCCATCTTGCTGGTAGTTTAGTCGAGCGATAGCAACGGCTGCCCTTTTTTCAGCATTGGGCAATCTATCCAGCTGTTCTCGCGTTCTTCCATTCTTCAGCAGATGTCAGTGCTGTTAAAAATAATCGTGGCAATTTTTTTACGGGAAATGACATGCTAAAAAGTAAAGAATTCTCGTGGAGCTATGTCACTCGCAACAATTTTTATAGAAATCCAATCTATTTTATCGTGACTGGCAACAGTCAAAACGTCAGAGTTTGGTGTTCCCTTCCTAGAGCGGGAACACTGCGCGTTAAAGGGTTAAAAGAAATGTTATATGATGAGAAAAGTTAGAGAGAGGCTGAGACCCTACTACCTACGAACTGGCTTACAAAATATGATGTCAGCAACTTAGGGGAACGTATACGTTTGAAAAATTCTCTAAAACAGAATTTATCAAAAAACGTCACATCATAAATTTACTGTTTTGATAATGTTACGCTGACATTTACCCATCATAATAATAAATGAAGACAAGTAGTAAAATGTTTTTATTAAAAAAATGAGTCACCCATTAAAATAAAACTATTTATTTCAGCTTGTTAATTCACAATAAAGAAATTGCAATTTGTAAATAAAACTTAATTCTACAAAGTACCAGCTCTATGCAATTTTTATTTTTTGGTCATATTTATGTATAGACATTCCTTTTATTAAATCTGCTAAGTTATACACGCTCAGAGAGCTCATTAAGTATCTATCGTATTTTATATATATTTATATAAATAATCGTTACCACATGGCCTGCAGTGGTATCATATATTATACATCATATAAAAAAGTGGTGACTAAATATGCCATCATGTATAACATGAATAATTTAATCTGATGCAGACTAAAAACATAAAATGTCCCGGCAGGGAAATCATAAAACAGCATTTTAATGTTCCAAATACTTGGTTATAATTTTTTTTTTTATTTTTTAGGACAGTTAACAGTGAAACTTCAAGTATAAAAACACATGCATCATTCATGCAGCTTTGCTATTTAGTTTTTTCTTTTCTTCATCTATACATATTTTTAGCTACTTCGATGAGAAATGTTCTACAAAAATATCTGAGAAATGTATTGCACGATCTGTTGTTATTTATGACAATGACTGGCATATATATGTTTATTTCTTACAGAAGTCTCGTAATTAATCGAACTTAAAATTCATGGGGATAAAAATTGCAACGTGTATTTCCTGATTACACTACACTACACTTGTCCTGATTACACTACACTTGTAATGTTATTCGCTAGCGATAACGAAACAATATCAAAAACGAAAACCAATTTTTTTGCGTTCCTTACAGAAACAGGTCGGCTATAATATTAATTTTTTTTCTGTATACGTATTATAGGAAATTATGCAGTGTTACAAAATTGTGAAAAATGTGTTCCAGTATTAATGCGTGTGGCTGGAAGGAGAGTTCTATAGACATTCTTGCAAGTGAAATGAGTATGTGACTCCTTGATCTTGGCGACAAAAAGAAAGTTCTCGAAACTAGTGGAATTTTGGCTGTGTCAGTTAGAAAAGCAGTTACGTGAAAAATCTAGAAATATGATGTCATGTCCTTTGTGAAGTCACGTCCAGTTTGCAAATCTATAACTAAGCATTCACTCTCGTTGTCTAGTTGGTGTGTGATATACTGTGGCTATAGAGAGCAGAGCTATACGATTAATATTGCGATTTGAAAAGTGTTATGGCTGTGACAGTTAATGATTTGTCGTTGCATGCGTTACTAAATTTTGTATTTTTGTGAGGTGTTAGTGCTTAGATTCGCCGAATAAAGTGTTCTATTAGCTTTTCGAGTTCGTTGGAATATTTTAACTTACATCCTCTACCAGATTTCGTAATAATACATAAGAAATATCCTTTAACTTATTAGACCGGAAAGTAATGTCGCTTTTTCGTAAATCAATATTTCGCCTGCACAAAATTACTAAAACTAGAAGTACGAAATTTACACCTTTTTCTTTTTTAACATACATTCTAGATTAGACATCGTTTTCCAAAATTCGAAACCTGTAGGGGGTAAGGGACCGAAAGGTTCTTTTAACATATCTCGCCTCAAAGAAAAACAGATATCCATAAAATTTTGCTGTAAATTTTAACACTCACGAATACTTAAAAATTATTTTTGGAAGAAATATTTTGTGAGTTCGAATTAATTAGAGACCACTGTAAATCAACTGTTTTCGTTATTTTTAACTCTACGCAAATTAGAAAATAATTCAGTATTTCTTAAGACAATGAATGTTAAGTTATTTTGAAAACTAAGAATTGAAATAAAGAAAAGTAATATGACTATCCGCAATTTTTAAATGAATGACGTGCTATGAAATCTTCGATGTATTTGAACAATCCAGATACACCCAAGAATAATAGAACAAAATAATAATAATATGACAATAATAATTTGCTGCATATTTAAATAAATCAGGTATTTAAATTTGATTTGTGATTAGGTAAATTATTTTGCCAGTAAAAAATGTCTTCAAAAATTTTTGAAGATATTTCTAAGCTAACATAAATTTCTCGATAGGTTATTGAAAATTACATTCCACGATAAAAGTGTTCTCTCTCTCTCTCTCTCTCTCTTTTTTTTTTTTTAAGGGTGGATAAGTATTTTAGATCAGCTGTGTATGCATACGTTATTATATAAACTTATAAATGCCAGCATGTTTTATAACAATTTTACAAACATACTATGGATAAGATTGAAACTCAAGTATATTGGCTTGTTAAAATGCAAAATCAAAAAAGTTATATAGTAAATATCTATTAAACAAAAAAAATGTATTTTTTACAATGCATTTCTATAAATGTTTATCACAGATTTATAATAAAAAGAGCCATATTACAAAGCATTTGAGTCATACAGTAACTCGGTTTACTACACAACCTTCATGCATTAATAAATTAAGAAAAATGCATCTGATTTATCAGTTAATATGAGCGAGTACACAAATGCTGTTTCGCGACAGAGGAAGTAGCACATTCGTAAAATATGCACATTCTCGTAAAAATGCGCATTATTCCTTTCGAAAACCCTGTATAAAGGAACGCAGAATGTTCTCCAATCACACGTATCGTTTTGGTGCCTGCATTAACGACCCCTCGTCTTAATTACATTAAGTTCTGAAACTGATATTGTACGATGTTAGGTGCATCGGATCGACCTGTATCCACGAATCGGCCACGATTTTATTCTGCAGCTGAACGCCAGTCAGCGAAGTCTTGCGCACGGACGAAAGCTGCACGTTCTTAAACTTGAGTTCGAATCTGTTCTGTTGGTCGGGGCAAAGCTTATCCGCCCACGTCTTGATCTTGCAGCTCACGCCCTTGTTGTGCAAGATCAAGAGGCTGTTGTTAGACGGCACTTCGAAATCGTCTTCCGAAGGCACTGTTCTCAAATTCAGCAGTTCGATGTTGCACGGGAAACTGGAATCCAAAAATTCGATTTTGGGCTTCAGGCTCCTCTGCTCGAAACTGTGGGTGGCCACGATGACCGGAGGGTGGGCCATGACAGACGACAGCAAGTGCGAATTGAGGGACAGTGTCGGAACTTCGTCGGCCGCTTCTCCTTTCACCGCTTCCAGGAGCACCCAGAACTGAGCTGCGGTACGCTTGTTGTCTATGACGCCTTCTCCCAGACCTCTGTTGTCGTCCCCACGCAATCTTCGATCCAGCATGACCTCAACCCATCCCGGGCTCACGCTGGCCACGCCATGCGCGTGCGATAAAAGCATCGTCATCCTGGCATGATTGTCTTCCAAAAACACCGCGGAAGTCGCTGGATAATAGTTGGCTTCCAGGGGAAGGTTGCCCAAAGTCTGACGCCTTATCATCTGGAAACCGTTGGAGTCCGTATAGAACGTGTTCCCGCTCTTGATGTCTGTTTTGACTTTCAGGAACAGTTCGAGATTAACATCGAAAATTTGTGCAATGTCGGATATGACTTCCAGCTCCACGCCTTCAGCTAGGGGTCCGGACGTGTGATACACCCTTTGCGTCACCGTGACCACGTTGGAGTAAATAGCCGTGACTTCTGAACAGATCTGGCCCCGAACTGTTCTGATGATAGGAAATCTCCCGGAAATATTTTGAACTGGTTCCGTCGTCAGCGGATGAAATAAGTAAGCACCGCTTCTGAATTCTTCCGACTTGTAAGCTTGAAGAGCAAGAGAAACTTCATTAATGATGTCATAATCTTTCAAGCCTATACTCTGAAGCAGGCCGTTCTGCTTCGAAAAGCGGGCTGTTATCGACGGCGTGGTCAGTTCAATATCTACATCTGTAGCACTTTGGAATGAAAAAATAGAATTTTGCGACTGTTTAGCAAAGGCATCGTTAAGCGTGATAGCTACCTGAGATCGCGGGCGCGGGGCCCTTTCTGTTGTGACGACGGTGAAAGTACTCAGAGAAAGAGGAGGCAAGTCTGCCAGGAAAAGCAGTTCGTACACGTCTCCGAGCATTTCGACAGAACCGTTCCACGCGGGATTCACCTGGACTGGAACTTCGTCGCCATTGGCGTTTAGAACTTTAACGAAGGCACTCTTGACCCTTAATCGTACAGGCTCCGAAACTTGACGTGCCTTGGTGTTGAAGAGGACGACTTTCCTGCCTTGGGAAGGAACGGTGAGAGGGACTTTGTGAGGCAACTTATCAAACTGAGATTGGTCAACGTCAGGATATAAGAAGGATGTTAGCGGATGGGCTGGTCTCAAGTCGACTGACCTTTTCACGGCTTCCTCGGCTATCATGTACAATGCGGCATGAGCTATGATACCCTTGGTTTCTTTAATTCCTCTGTACAGCCTCATGCCATAATCAGCCATCACCGCTTCTTTGGCCGTACCAGTTATGGCATCATGGTGCTGAAACAAACCCAAGCTGTCTCTTGCCATCGTTAAATAAGCGTAATCTTGATCTAACCGTTTGGATAAGTGTGCGAAATCGTGCTGCTTAACATATGCTCTGGACAGGGAATATAAAATTTCGGCACTGCGCAACCAGTACTGAAGGTCCCGACACAGCTGCTTCCAGTACGGCCGCGTTGTGTAATAGCCACTCCAGTATGAAGGGTGACCTTCACCATATATGTCACCGTACACGTGGAAATCTCCAGTAAGGCTCGGTATGTTCTCGTAGCCCAACTGATTCATCCGCTGATGAACGATGCTGAAATAATCCTTCAGAGTCCCGAAGCGTACGTGGGCATTCCACTCTTCCCTCGAGTTGATGTACTCCATGATCTTCGCATAGTTCTCGTACTGCTGGTCCCACTCTTCCTCGTGGTTGTACCTGAAATCGTCCCCCAACGGGATGAGGGCGACGTTATGGGGAAACAGAGAAGCGGTTCTGCCGTACTGGCCCAAGAGCAACTCGGCTCTCTCGGCCAGCTTTTCGGGGGTCACGGGCGAGGCCCGACTCTCCGAGTATTCCCCGGGTATCCTCCGGAAATCGAACTGCAGGCAAACGTCCGGGTCGGGCCCGCAGGAGTGCTTTATGCTGTACAGATCGAAAGGCATCATTTGGCACATAATGTCCCCGCTGTGGTTCTTCGGAGAGAAGTTGTCGAATTCCTGCCTCCACCAGAAATTCAACTGGCGCTTCTCTGCGAGGTACGCCTTCCAGGCGTAGTGGGTTCGTTGTATGGCGATGTTCTTCAGTCCGGCCTCCCTCAGTATGTACGGCACGGTGGAGGAGTGTCCGAACGAGTCTATGGACCAGCCGGTGTGAGGGGTGATGCCCAGGCTCGTCTTCATCCACTGATGACCCTCGACTAGCTGGTCCACGATGGCGTAGTAATGGGCAGGCGCCTCGTCCGTCATGACCCATCCGCCGGTCAGGATTTCCAGCTGCCCGTTGCGCAGGAATTGGCGCACGAGATCTCGGAGGTGTGGACGGTTTTTCAGGCTGAAAAAAAAAATGATAAAAAAGAAAACCAATCAGTTATAAAAGACTACTTCAGACAAAAAAGAATTGATGTTAAGCAGTTTACATTTGTGTTGAATGGTTATGATTAAAGAGAAAGTCATTAGAGTCTGATGGCTGGAAGCTTGCTGCGGGTGGCTAACGGCACTAAATTGGGTTGCCATACGTTAATTCGAACTAACGAAATTTGCTTTCCATAAAAATGTTCCAAAAATGTCCATTAGCATATTCACACACGAAGACGAAATTATGCAAATGCCAGGTATAAAGTGGTTAGGAATGCTATTGGTATTGCACACTCCATAGTCGTTATTTCATTAAGGAATACTCTGTTCACGAGATCCACAGATGCAGTAATCATTAGACTGAGCCAGTAGCGTACGCAGACTTCTTCCAAGTGGGGGGGGGGGGGTTGTAGACAATGTTAACCCTTGCCAGTTCAATTTTTTTTCGAGTTGGAGGGTTAAAAATGTCAATTTTTATGCATATTTTGATATAGATACATTTTTAAAACATAATACAGTAGAGTCTTGCTTATCCGACCTTCGTTTATCCGACATTCCGTAATATCCGAATTCGAATAAAGCGACAAGATTTGGGAAGCAACAGGAATTCACATAAGGATGCTGTAAAGATGGCGAGATTTGGCAGCGAAGAAATGGCACTCATCAGGAAAACAGATTACCATAATAAATTTCTTTAAATCCTCACAGGACTGAACTTTGAGTGTAACATTATGGCACTCGTAAATTCAGACCATAGATAATTAAGAAACTGTAAGCTTAGTTTTTCAGTTCATTTTTAACATTGTTTTATTGTATTTGTAGAGCATGATTATGATGCACGATAGCAGCATATGTATGTATGTATTATCTTCCAAGATACAATGTATCTTAACATTTAAGAAGCTTTTTCTTGACTCTTCCTTATTATCTGACACTGTGCCGGCTACTTTATGTAGGATAAGCGAGACTGTAACGCTATTCTCCTATAAGATTTCCTAAATCGTGTGTAGTTCTATCTTCTAGTGGGCAGAAAAGTAAATAAAAGTGTACGAAATAATTCGAGAAAAATTACGTTAAAAAAAAAAAAAAAATCCTACAGCCCGAGGTACACTCGGGATAATCCAGAATGGAATGTTTTACCTGCCCGAGCTCAGCTAGGGAAAATCCGGTAAGAGGTTAAAAGGCATAACTTGTAATCTTTGATGTAAAAAAGGAGGGTGGGGTTTTGTTCCCCCAACAATCTCCCCTTGCGTACGCCACTGGACTGCGTACGAACGGAGAAAACTTGATACCTCCAGACGGTGGTCACAGTGTGGCAGTTGTTTGAATGATAATGAGTTTTTCAATTGTTTAAGGAAAATCTGAAATTAAAAAAACTATTTGTAACTGAATATTTTCCATTGAAATTATTTAATTTTCCGAAATAGCGCAATTATTGTTCCAGTTTACACCGAAGGCATCCATAGTAGTGGCAGAAATTGGGTGCGTGCTTGACCTTGACATAAAAAAGTATACGATTAAAATTCGAGTATTTCGAAATGTATAGCAGTAACGTGATTTGCCCATAAAGCTTAAAATAAAATAGTCTTCAGTTTCACTTCGATTGTTCCGCAAGGCAAGAAATAAGAGGGGACAGAAAGGTCCATATGTCCATTACCAAATGGCAAAAATTGATTTTACGCTTCGATAATAACAAATCTTTGCAATTGATAACGGGTAGAGGACGTAAAAAGCAACTTCAAATAAGAAGAATGAACTCGTTGCAAGTGCAACATGCCTGGAAGCTAATGCAAAGTATGGATCCGACAGTATTCATGGAATACCAGTGCCATATTGGAAACTAAATGCTTTCTTCATTAGAAACTAATTCCTGCATTCTAAAACGTATGCCAAACAAATTTTATGATATTAGCCACCAAAGGTTTTCAGTGATCAAATTCCACACACTTCCTCTAAGTTACAAATACTACTATGAAAAGTTCTTTGTAAAGGAAAAAAAAAAAATCGAACTTTAAAGTCTTGGAAATGTTAGTTAAGCTTCCAACCAATTCTTTTGCGAATAAGTGTATCCAGTCATACAACATTAAAAGTTTTGAAAAATCGGATTTTACTTTAACCCTTTATCTACTGACGGTACTTAGAAGTACCGTTAAATTAAAATTGAAAAAAAAAACTATTCATTGTAACAATCCTTTGAAAAATCACTACCAAATACTTCATTTAATCAGCTTACATCACGACTGCATGTTCTAATAAGAGTAGATTGCTTTAAATAGACAGCTTTCCGCTCACTTTCTAATCATGCCGTGCCTCCTCCTCCCCAAAAAAGAGCATTAGTGAATTTTCAGACGTCTCTTTTATGATTAAAGGATTAGATTTTCTAAGAGTGTGTCAGCCAAAGTATTACTCGACTCCTTCAGACTGGTTGGTCTATACTCTTTTGAAAAAGACTCGTTAACTTTTTATAAAACCAGTCATCAAACCTATAGCTTAAGCTTATTATTTTTTTCGTAATTTTCTTTTTCATTACATTAATCAATATTTATCATATAACACCACAACAAGAGAAAATAAATAGATTCAAGGTGATATTCTTGGCAATTCTTAATTCAGTAGATAAAGGGTTAAATGATTCCTGTTACAAAACATTATTTTGGAAGCTTAATTATATTTGTACTCATATGCGTTTTTAACTCATCATAAAAATAGTGCATAAAGAAAACCTCAACGAGTTTACAGTGTTACTATACATTTTTAATTTCTTTTCGGACCCTTTACACCTTTTACAAATTTATCGCATCTTTATTCAATCATAATATCTAGCAGGTTCTACCCGCTAGTATTAGCGGGGATTTCAAACTCGACTAACTAACTCGTTAACCCTTTGAGGCTCAACCCTTTCCCAATGCTGATAAAAGGGCAGCCGTTGCCATCGCTCGACTTAACTACCAGCAGGAAACGTTCATCGCGTGCCACAGATCTAGAGACCCTTTTTTGACGACAGCTGGCTGTGCGGCACAACCAGCTGCGTCAAAAGAGGGTCTGTAGATCGGTGGCACGCGATGAACGTTTTGATCGTCCGCCCTCTTGCTGGTAGTTAAGTCGAGCGATGGCAACGGCTGCCCTTTTTTCAGCATTGGGCAATCTATCCAACTGTTCTCGCATTCTTCCATTTTTCAGCAGATGTCAGTGCTGTTAAAAATAATCGTAATAATTTTTTTACGGGAAATGACGTGCTAAAAAGTAAAGGATTCTCGTGGAGCTATGTCACCCGCAACTCCTCGCATCTTTGTTTCTTAGACTTGAATTGCCATCCGGGCAGGGATTCCAAGGCGGTGCAAAACTGAAAACTGTCACTTTGCGTATTCAGGAGTTTATGTCACCTGAATTTGCCACTCCTGGAAACTGCTGCAAAGATCCCCTGCTTAACCCCCTCCCCTTGATCCGGCATCCGGCACTGGGCCATTCCCTAGTAGCAAACGGTCATCGGTTCCTGAAATGCCGATCATCAATTTGGTAGGAAGAGGCGAAGAGCAGCGGAAGCCGCGCAAGTCTCTTGCGCGTATCGGGAGTAATCAATGTCGGCTCTTGCTTCCGCATGTCCGCTCGGCAACATAAGAAATAGATCATCGGCACGGGAGAAAATTGGGCTTGCAACCGAGGAGATTAGCGGTTATCGCGTCTTTAAAAAGTAACTTCAGCAGCCAAAGTTAACACATCACCTGTTCCACCATCTTGAGAAAAAGGATATTTCCGACCACACGAAGGTCATGTCTTTGTATTTTGCCAGTTTGTCGGCCATGTTGTTGAGGATATGCGCAGTGTAGGCCATGAAGTAGCCGTCGAATGTTTTGAGCCAGCCAGGATCATTGTGGGAATGTGGTATGATGATAACCTATTGAGAGAGAGAGAAAATATATTTTAGAGATATGTATGTGACCGTATATTAGATACATTAATTGGCACACATTTTAAAACTGGAACAGCAGGGCCTTTATAAGTTAGTTAATTCTTCCATCTATCGGGAAGTAATTTTCTTTCTTTACTTATTTCTTGTTTTCACTCCATTACAATTTTTGGCAACTAAACATAAGTTCGCGATAAGTCATCGTTTGTCAGCATTTTTAGCGTTGCAACTTCCTTAAATGACAAAACATTATAAAAAAAGCCTTGCGATGCGACCCCCTTGCTACAACGAATACGGAAGCTTAGCAGTGGAAGCTTTGAAAACATGGATCCCCTTTGTCACTTCATATTTACGCAAAAGACTCCTCCTTCCATGGGGACTTTAAAAAACTAAATACAGCGTGTCCCATAAATGTTGCCACAAAGTTTTAGGGGAGGTGAGGGCAGTGGCGGCTCGTGGGTTATTTAAATGGAGGTTCACAAAATTGATTTCGAAAATTAAATAGGCAGGTACGACGCACCTTACAAGTTAAAATATATCTGCATTTCCAGCAGTTAAAGGAAAACAATGCACGCAACTGAAAGAAAACTAGTCATCTTGGATCTTACATTTCGTCGCTAAGTTTTAGCAAAAACAGGGATGTGCCAGCTGAAATTAAATTTTGGAGCAATTTGTGGAGCAAGAAAAAAGATATTTTTGGAGCAAATTTGGAGCAAGAAAAAAGTCACTTTTGGAGCATAAGAATGTCAATTTTGAAATACAAAATTTATTTTTGGAGGAAAAGGGAAAAGTCATTAAAGAATGCCAATAATAAAAAAAATGAAAAATTAAGGAGGTTCTTAAAAACTCTTAGCTTATAACAATAACCTTTTTTTTTTTTGGGGGGGGGGAGTCAGAAGCTTATGAAATAAATAAAAAATACAGTTATTTTATACATTGCTATACAAAATATCTATTTTAAATCAAAAATGCAATATTTACTAAACCATATTAGCTACCATCAGCGGCTAGTAAAAAATTTGGTAACAAATTTATATAAAATTAAATTTAAAACACAGGTCAATTTTTACTCTTAAGGCATTGGAGGTTTAAACAAAGGGATGCCAAAGAAAAAATATTCATTTTTAAGATTAATAGAGAAAGATTGAAATTAGAATGCTTAGAATGTGTGATGACTTTTGTAAAAATTCGGGAGATTTACAAACGTTTAAACCTATATGGAAAAATTAAAAATGTAGCAGTTTTGCTGAATTTGGAGCAAAAATGTCCCAAAACTATCTTTTTGTAGCAGATTGGCACAATTTGGAGCAATTAGAGCAGCTGGCACATCCCTGCAAAAATATTGTCTTGATTTTCTCGTAGCTCCGAAACACTTATTGGACTCCCATCTTAATTATTGACACTAGTTCGTAAAAAATACTGTAGTGAAAAATCATCAAAATTAAGAAAATAATAAGAATATTAAAAAAATGGATTAACTAACCGAACACAACAAGCCGAGAGAACCCAGAGGAGAGAACTGCAAAAAAATCTGCTGTGAGCACAATCAAATTGTGAGAACGAAAGCGCCTCGCTTCCCCCGCAACCCTCTCTCACTCTTTCGGCGTCTTTCCTCAGAGACCGGTTGAAAGGGCGGCTCGGGTCGATCGCACGTGCGAGCGACGAAAGACTATGCCGTAGTAGCCTACGATACAGCGCGTTAGCTACAATAAACGCGTTTAATAATAGTGGGGGGTGGGGGAGAGAGTCAAACTCATGCTTTATATTCACAAAAATCTAGAAGTCTAAATAATATATATTTTTAAATTTAATTTGTTAATGTGATTATTCTTTAGTTTTTCCTCTGGGGGTTCACGTGCTCAAATGGAGGAGCCGCCACTGTGTGGGGGCACGTAATGATTCAGAATCACACAGGAATGTGGGGTCAGAAACGTTCATGTAGGTTGTAATAATCATTTTGAAAACAGCGCTGAAATAATAGTGAACTTTCCGAACCTTGTTCGCCAAAAATTAATGTACCTTTAGCAGAAAACATCTCGACTAAAATTAATCGTTTGAAATTTTATTTCATTTCATTGATGAAATTTTCGGAGACAAGCACACTGTTTATGAAACTTGGTTAAGAAATTAGACAAATTACTTCAACTCTTTTTTCAAAGTGATTATTACCAGGGTAAGTGAAAGGAAAACGGCGGTTTTGACCCCACGTTGCTATGTGATTCCTTATGTGCCTTACATCCCCTATAGAAGTTTGTCGCAATATTTATGGGACATCCTGTATAGAAATAGTTTCGTGTTATTAAGATTACCCAAATTCAAGTAGTGTGACCAGACTTTTCATAAAGGGGGAGGTGGGTCATCCTTTCCCATTTTAAAACTGATTTAAGTTTTTCGCTCCCATCGTTGCAAAGATACAGCAGCGGTGAATATTTTCTTCTGCACTCTCCGAGGTTAGGTCTTTGATTGCTCACCTGCTGGGACGATCCATTTTTTGATGCAGCTGGCTGTGCGCGGGTGAACACGAAATCCTGTTCAGATTTATTTATTTTACATGAAGAAATAAGGGTAAACATTTGAACGAGTGATAAAATTTGAGGGTGTCATAATGCAACTTATTAACAGTTTTAACCCTTTGAAGCGCAACCCTTTCCCAATGCTGAAAAAAGGGCAGCCGTTGCCATCGCTCGACTTAACTACCAGCAAGACGGCGGACGATCGAACGTTCATCGCGTGCCACAGATCTAGAGACCCATTTTTGACGCACCCACAGCCAGCTGTCATCAAAAAAGGATCTCTAGATCTGTGGCACGCGATGAACGGTTCGATCGTCCACCATCTTGCTGGTCGTTAAGTCGAGCGATGGCAACGGCTGCCCTTTTTTCAGCATTGGGCAATCTATCCGGCTGTTCTCGCGTTCTTCCATTTTTCAGCAGATGTCAGTGCTGTTAAAAATAATCGTGACCATTTTTTTTTACGGGAAATGACGTGCTAAACAGTAAAGGATTCTCGTGGAGCTATGTCACCCGCAACTATTTTTATAGAAATGAAATCTATTCTTCGTGACTGGCAACAGTCAAAACACCAAGAGTTTGGTGTTTCCAGAGCGGGAACAGTGCGCGTTAAAGGGTGAATGCAAGTAACTGTCGGAACTTACCGTGAAGTGATAACAATATCACAGTTTTATTCTTTCTTAAGAAACACAGCGTTTAATAGAAACCCATAAAATACTTATGTCATTCGAATAAATAAAAAATATGGTGTGACTCCACTCGACTTTCCGTACACTTACGATTAAGATCATGACCAAGCATTTAAATAAATTTTAATCGATGAATAATTCAAACAACAGACAACAATATAACAAAATGAAATTTTTTTTGCCACGTTTTTGTGAAATGTCTATTATTAAAAATAAATAAATAAATAAATAAGTTGGGATATCAAGTGAAACTGCCCTATTGTGTTTTCGACATCCAGACAGCCGTCTGCGAAGTTTTATTTAGCTGCCACATATCGTCTAAGCTTTTAAAAAGACCACAATGATAAAATTTTATACCCTCAAGTTTGTGCTGGCGAATTATAAAATAAATTTAAATATTTAATAATGCAAACGGAAAAATACAGGTACGAGCGAGTGGAACGGACAATATGATCAACAACGGTTGAAAATGACCAGAAATCGCTTAAAGGAATACTTTAGCCTTCCTTAATTAATTTAGCTATTTTAGCTAAAAGTAGCTAAAATAGCTGCTTTTAGCTTTGTGACTAGTTAGGTTCATAAAGTGCCCAGATATAGCCTCAAAGTGGCTGAGTTGGCAACTCCGAGACAAATCGACAGTAAAATTCCATTTTATATTGTTGGATTTAATGAGGCCCGAAAGCTTGAGAGTCCATGAAAACTAAAAATCTATTTTTCGCCAGAAATTTTTTTTTTCTTCACCACCCCCCTTTATAATGTAAACAAAATAAGGGAGAAACAGAAATATGCATATGAGATAGCAATCGTCTGCTTCAACGGGTAAAAAGAAATTTCGATTCTAGGATATTGGATATCGAATACATCGAAATTCTTAGTAGAATAAGACCTTTTTTCTTGCTTTCAGAATTCCACACATTTCCCGACAAATGGCACTTAACATGGTGTTTCGGGTTTCCCCCACCCCCCCTCCCCTTTCCCCTCCATTTTTGTTCTTTTGGAAGCTTGTAGCTAAGCAACGGTCGCTATAGTAACAGTGTTTGCGTGACCTGTTTTTGGAAAAGAATTTGTTCCATATAAGTTTCCTCCTCCTTCAAGCAAAAAATAATTTCTGCCCCAACTATTGGATTTATTGCTTAACTATCACGTCGAGTGACCCGCACGTGAGGTCATCTGCAAAATGGGGGGGAGGGGGGTTCATATTTTCGATATTTTTGTAAATAATTTTTTTCGCACGGTAGTATAGACGAGTGCATAAACATGCCTTTTGACCTAGCACGAAATCCTGGGCAGATTTATTTATTTTACATGAAGAAATGAGGGTAACCATTTGAACGAGTGATAAAATTTAACCCTTTGAGGCGCAACCCTTTCCCAATGCTAAAAAAAGGGCAGCCGTTGCCATCGCTCGACTTAACTACCAGCTAGATGGTAGTTAAGTCGAGCGATGGCAACGGCTGCCCTTTTTTCAGCATTGGGCAATCCATCCGGCTGTTCTCGCATTCTTCCATTTTTCCGGCAGATGTCAGTGCTGTTTAAAAATAATCGTGACAATTTTTTGACGTGCTAAAAAGTAAAGGATTCTCGTGGAGCTCTGTCACCCGCAACTCTTTTTACAGAAATCAAATCTATTCTTCGTGAATGGCAACAGTCAAAACGCCAGAGTTTGGTGTTCCCAGAGCGGGATCACTGCGAGGTTAAAGGGTTAAGAAGAATCATTATTTTAGATACTGAAGGTCATGTGACAGTAGTTTTCTTTCCCAAGACCAGTTTTAATTATTCTTAATTAGATAAGTATACTGTAAAGTGTGCTGTCCACATACGAACTGCATTTCAATCGAGTAGGTGACGCGAAAGGGGCGAATGTATGCAGTGGGGTCTTGACTTGAGCGAGGGTAGAGTTCCAAAACCCCTCGCATAAGTGAAAATTTACCGTTATGAAGTAGCTTATACATATACATACGACTTTTTGAAGCAAATACACAATTATTTTAGACGCTTATAAGCACCTCTCAAACTGTTTGTATTTTCCTAACTACATTATTACCATTTCCCACATGAAGCAATGAATAAACAATCTATAAAAAAGAAAGAAGTGTTATTCAACATAGTACTGCATAGTACCCTGCAGTGTAGTAAATGCAGAAAATACATTATTACCATTTCCCATATGAAGTAATGAATAAACAATGTATAAAAAAGAAAGAAGTGTTATTCAACTATGTTATTCAATAATACTGCATAGTACCGTGCAGTGTAGTAAATGCAAAAAATTTATGATCAGTAGGAGAGAGGGAGACAAGTGCTGCGTACAGTGCGCGTACTGCGCACACCGCAGACTGCGTACAGTGCGCAGTAATAATAATAAAGTGGAGCACTTTAATGATAATACTTTACAGCAGGGACGTAGCCAAGGGGGGGGGGTCATAACCCCCCATGAGAAATTTTTACCGTACAAAATGTATATTCTTCACTACATTATCACACATATGTATACATATATATATGAGTTGTAGTAGTCGTAACCCCACCCCCCATGAAAAATTTCTGGTTACGCCCCTGCCTTACAGTAATAATTATTATTGTAACAATAATAATAATTACTGTAAATTATACCATTATACTCTAATAATAATTATAACTGTACTGTACAAAATAATATTGTACCCTGCGCTTCTTATTATTGTCGAAATATCTCGTTCTACTTGCAAGGAATTCGTGTTAGCTCTCAGATACGTTCAGTGTTGCCAACACTGCCGGAGAAAAAGTGGCTGAAATCAAAGTTTAAAGTGGCCAGAAAGGGCTAAAAATGTTTTCAAGCTGAGGAAAAAATAAATAAAAATATTCATTGGCGTTTACGTCTAAGTACTTGTGCTGCTGAAATTTGCTTATCTGCAAGTGTTTTTTAAGTCATTTTGACTCTCTCATTTACGATTTACAAACGCAAAAATGGCCATATCTATCCTCTAAGTGGCAACCCTGGATGCGCTACTTGTGAAAAACTCGCGTATGTAATGTCCTATTCGCGTTAAGACAAATTGCGTTGTCCACTGTAATTTTAAAACACGTTTACAGACCTTCAAACAGCTCTTAATAGCGGCTAGAATTTTTTAAAACGAGAAAAAGAAAAAGCATCTATCATTTCAGGAGAACAATAAAGTAAACAGTATACACACAAGATATTTCGCATTGACAATAGGCAAATGCACACACACACTAAAGCTGTCGAGGATAAGTGCGGTTCAAAATTGCTGGAGGGAGCAGATGTTGGCGACGTTTTTAGGAGAATCTACATCAAAAATGCAAGTTTAGCGTGACAGCAGAATATCATTGTCTCGTCCCTAATAGACAATGTGATGAGCCAGCAAAGCTCGGCCATTGTTAGAAACAATGGCGTCCAGTATTTATATCAAAGTGTCTACTGTTTAGCTGATTCAATAAGGAATTCCCGTTTAACAGAGAAATATCTCCTGTCGACACCGCAGTGAATTTTCGTGAATTTATGATGTACTATTATAACGATTGCGTTTCAGGTTAAAAGGGAGTTACTTGTTTTTCCCTGCATATGAATACAGATTGTAAAGCTTTTACCAGAAGTGTGAAGGTCCTGGGTTTTGTTCTATACATACCGTGTCTGTCGATTTGCAGTTTTGGGCGATTCTCTCCAGATGTAACATGAATAAAAGTCAGAAAGAATTAAAAAGATCCTGTGCTCAAGAAAATCCTCCCATTAGGTAGACAGCAATTGTGTCGCTTTGCCTTAACCACGAAACTAGAATCTCGCCAGACTTATGTACAAAACATTGCCAAATTTGGCGCAAAAATATTGTTGTGTTGGAAAGCATTTTATAATCGACGCTTTCAGCAAGATTTATCTTTCTTATTTTCTTTCTTTTCAATTGATTTGTTCATTTTTAAAAACACTTAAGCCATGAAATCCACACAATTTTTCAGAAATCACTGGAAAACGCGGATTTTCGTGTATTTGATTGGGTTATAATAACAATCTTTTCGATGGATGTAAGCTGTTTTTAATATATTAATGTCATACTATTATCGAATTAAAAATTAATATAAAAAAACTGTATTTTACTTAAGCTGTTTTAACAAGAAACACGGTTTAGTAACTCTTACAATTCAACATAATAGGTTGATCGTACGTTTATTAAAAATTAAGTAAGATACGTCTAGAACATTTTCATGAATTTTTAATTGACGTAAAATACTATTCAACTACGTTGAACAGACTAAGTTTCATAAGCCATATGGTTTACTCAAACTGTTAAAACTCTTACCACGTGATCCTGCGGTATTAGAGAAACTAACATAACAATTGAAGAAAGACATTCTTTTTCGTTGCGCCACAAATAAAGCCTATCTCCATCTCCAAGCAGCCGAAAACTAACACAAGAAAACTGAATCCAAGGAAGGAAAAAAAAAAAAAAAACTGATTAGCTCAGACAACCTTTATTAGAGTACATCTGGTGTGGAAACAAGGTTGAACGACTCAACAGTTACACTGAAATTAACACTTGTATGTGTGGTCTCTCTTTTATTTTTTATTGTCTCTCCATGCAACTGTTACAGAGTTAAGTTGTTTGGGTGGAAAAAAAAGTGTTGAAATGCAACATTTACCACCCAAAGCCCGTAAATACAGTGTTCTTCAACTGCTGCATTACAAACGACTATACTTTTCGAAGCGTTAGTCATTCTAATATTTCCGCGTACTTAGCAAAATTTGATGTTTATGCTTTTTGTTTGCTTTTATACCAAGGCCATTAGACCGTTTTGAAGTACCATGTTTATGCTGTGAGCACACTCCAAAAAAGAAATTGTTCCACTACTAACAAATCTCTAGGAAACAAGGCTTCCGTGTATTGACTTAGTAATATTACTAAGGAATTTCATGTCTAGTCAAGTACACTTCTACTGATATACTATTGATATGATTGACTTTCTTTTGTAATAATAAAAAGAAAATCCACGGAAGTCTTGATTCCTAGAAATTTCTTAGTAATCGACTGAATAAAAAAAATTTTTTTTAGAGTGTATTTCATTGAAAAATATACTATGACAAAGAAATTTTATAACTTTACCTTTATCATAAAAAAATCTGTTGCTAAATGACTTCGTAGTAGGGGTAAACGGAACGAAAACTGGCCACTTTATTGGTCTATCCAAAAGCTAAAGCAAAAGAAAACCTTAAGCTCAACTCAGTGGTAGAACAGTCCAAATAATGGACCAAGGCCTGCCGTGTTCAGCTACGCTTTCTTGACCGTAGGGTGCAGCAGCATATGCCTTCTCCAAATGGCCAGCCTGACTTGAGAACCCAAGTGTTCCCAGAAAGGGCATTGTTTAACCCTTTGAAGCTCAACCTTTTCCCAATGCTGAAAAAAGGGCAGCCGTTGCCATCGCTCGACTTAACTACCAGCAAGATGGCGGACGATCGAAACGTTCCTCGCGTGCCACAGATCTAGAGACCCTTTTTTTTGACGACAGCTGGCTGTGCCGTCAAAAAAGGGTTTCTAGATCTGTGGCACGCGATGAACGTTGGCACAGCCAGCTGTCGTCAAAAAAAGGGTCTCTAGATCTGTGGCACGCGAGGAACGTTTCGATCGTCCGCCATCTTGCTGGTAGTTAAGTCGAGCGATGGCAACGGCTGCCCTTTTTTCAGCATTGGGCAATCTATCCAGCTGTTCTCGCATTCTTCCATTTTTCAGCAGATGTCAGCGCTGTTAAAAATAATCGTGACAGTTTTTTTACGGGAAATGACATGCTAAAAAGTAAAGGATTCTCGTGGAGCTCTGTCACCCGCGACTATTTTTTATAGAAATCCAATCTATTCTTCGTGACTGGCAACAGTCAAAACGTCGGAGTTCGGTGTTCCCAGAGCGGGAACACTGTGCGTTAAAGGGTTAAAAGGAGATACTTTAAACTCTTATTTGCTTTGTTCGATTCTATCGCTGCACAGAAGCGACGGAAGCTACCAGTTGTTGCTTCCCAGTTTGGATCTTTGAATGCACCGCTTTGGCAGCGCCGGCAACGGCAAATTTGTCGCGTTAGGAAGAATTTTAATGGCGCCCTTTAAAACAAAATTGTTTGAACGCTCCGCAAGAAGTGCCGCCAGGGCAAGACCGCCCCATTTAATTACGCCAATAACCCTGTTGTGGCAAATTGGTCAACAGGCACGGATCAAAAGGGAGGGCGGAGGGGGCGATCGCCCCTTCCTGGGCGAAGTCCAAAAATTTGTTATAATCCGTTAAAATATATTATGAAAGTATAATGAAAATTATGTAGCCTTTTTCTTAGGGGTGTATTGCGGGTACTACTCCCTGTCCTTTTTAATCATAGCTCATATACAGATTTTATCAATAAAATAATTTTGCGCATTCTACCCAATTTGGACCTGTTTCAGGTCCAAAATCGCCCCCTGCTTGAGTAATTTCTGGATATGCCCTTGTTGGTCAATGGTTGTCATCCGGTCAAGATGCCAAATGGTAATGTCGTCATTATATTCCCCTTTACACGCTTAAATCTATTGATTAAAAGTAACACTCATTTATTGATTAAATTTCTTATCGGCCGATTTAAATCCTTTTACGCCAAAAAATACTCATTCAAGACAATAATTTGTGAATGTCTCAATTCGCCCCAGCACTCCCCATCCGCTGTATTCTATTTAACTCATTTTCCGCAAAAATCTTGTCTATTTGAGTATTCTCTCTCTTCTCCCCCACGACCCATATCCTATTACTATCACGTGACCTGACCAACGCTCTTAACGGATAACGGTTCATAGTAAAAAACGCGGGCATAGTTGTGTGTGTTTATGTTATATCCGAATACCAAATGCATCTTTTTCATATTCAGAGTTGTGAAAGAAATTCAGCCTAGATATGGAGGAGATGCTTTAGGTAAAGATTTCGCTTTAATGACATAGTTTCTTACGATTGGATTATAAAAAGCTGTTGTAAAACAAATGAAGTTAGGATATCTCCACCCAAAGTGAGTAAGTAGTATTTTACCTTTTTCATGTCAATAAATTGGGTTGCTGCTTTCATTAAATCTCACAGCTGGTTTAACCATGATTGCAGTTCTGTATTCTGACTATACTGTGAATTCGTTTTACAACTAGAGACTACAGTGAAATTATATTCTATTTATTAAAAAAATACTTTTTTATAGTGTATTAAGATATATGTAATGTATTTGGCTTGATTTAAAATTTATTTTCTCGGGCTTATAATCATAGATTACAGCTCTGATAATAAAAAATGAAGAAAACGAATCATTCAATATATTCAGCAAATTTTAATAAAACACCTTTTTTCTAGCTTAAAATAATAATCTTATTTGAGTACAGATATGTTAATTAAAAAAGGGCTTATTTCGCAAAAACGCTCATTCTATAGCTTAAATAATAATCAGAATCGAGTACAGTTATATTAATCAAAAACGGACAGACACTCCTCATTTTTGATTATTGTTTAGTCTAAATGGAGCTGTTGTATAATGCTCAAAAATTGAGAATTTTTCGCTCCATTGATTTTTGTCGAAGAATTGAGCAAATTTTACTCAATCGGGAGAATGGCTGTTTGAAGTCAAAAATTGAGTAAAAATATACTCCGTTTGATTATTATTTTACTCAATAGATTTAAGCGTGTATATTTCGTTGTAGCGGCGTAACCGTTATTGGCGCCCGGGGCAGTATGCCCCAGTTAAGTGCAACTTAGGCCGTTGCAAAGCGCCGGGCCAGCCCGACCTAGGCCGTTGCCTATATAGTTGGGCCGGCCCTGTGCTTTGGTCAGGCTTTATATGCTTAACTTATTGAAAGTCGGGATCATTTTGTAACAGATGTTGCTATTCCCATATCACTTTCTATCATGGTTTAGTTCATGGAAAGAACCAGTGGCGCACCCAGGATTTTAGTTTAGGGGGGGTTGGGTTACATAATATTGCTGAACTCAGTCATAGTGATCTCGGTTAGTTACAACTCTCTTATAACGTCAAAATATTCGGTATCACTTGACTGTCCCATAGAACACAAGCAATGTAACTCATTATAGAGTCATAAATAATTATCTGATCTTTTGAGCGACGTTGTAACCGTGTGTAACAGTGTTTCAACTAACTGTGAGCATTTATTAAAAAACTTTTTTAAATAAATGTCTTTTTTGGTTAGAAATAATTTGAGGACAGTTAAAAAAAAGAAAGAAAGAACTAAAAAAAATTAATTCATTAGCGACAGTTTTCATTTTTTTAACGCTTTTCACTTCTAACTTTCTACCTTTAGGGGGGGGCTTCAGCCCCCATAGCCCCCCTCCGTGGGTGCGCCTATGGAAAGAACGTATATAAATTGCATGGCAATCGATTACTTTTGACGGAAGTTACATCACGTACAGAACGACAGGCAAAGGAAAAGAAAATTCATAAACACTTTGTCGAAAAGTGCAAATAAGGAAAACGAGAACAAGAAAAATCAAGCCTCTCAGCATTTGCGTGAGCCGGCTCTGCGGAGCAGAACCTATCCACATGCAAAATTCTAGAGAAGACAAGACAAACGGCTTTGTACGTCGTTTGTAAAACAAACCAGCGGAATGAAACTCTCGCGGACTTTTATGAATGATGTATGAAGCCTCATAGCTCATGCCTGAAAGATCTTCCTCCAAGAGGGAGTCGGTCGCCCATTCCGGACGAAATACTTTGGAGAGAAGAGAACACAAAAGCCATTAAAACTTTTCAGTAAAAGAAAAAGAACAACCGCGGCATCCTATTCACTTTAACAAAGGCGGCCATTTTGCTTTTGTGTTTCCGACCGAGATGGCGTTCCGTGCGACTGTTTTAACTCGGAACGAAGAGCCAGAGCGAAAAGACTTAAATTTCAATTCCAGAAAGGATTATGGAGAATGCCAGTGCATTATTGGGTGGTCTTTTTTTTTTTTTTTTTTTGGGTTTGTGTTCCGAATTGAAAGAATAAAGTGGTGGTGGTCCGTGTACTGTACAGTGCAGCTGCGTTTGAATAATAGAGCTCATATGCATTTTACGTGAATGTCCATGTGGATTCGTAAAAGGCGGGGATGCGCTTTTTAAGGAAAACCGTGATTTCGAATTTTGGTTAGTCTTAGTATTATCCTTTAAAATGATTCTTTTTTTTGTTGTTTGTTTTTAACAGAGAAAGTAAAGAGGGAAATTTCGATTATCCCTTTAACGGCGCAGTGTTCCCGCTCTGGGAACACCCAACTCTGACGTTTTCACGTTTGACGTTTTGACGTTTGCCAGTCACGAAGAATAGATTGGATTTCTATAAAAATAGTTGCGGGTGACATAGCTCCTTTACTTTTGAAGCACGTCATTTCCCGTAAAAAAATGGTCACGATTCTTTTTAACAGCACTGACATCTGCTGAAAAATGGAAGAATGCGAGAACAGTGGATAGATTGCCCAATGGTGAAAGAGGGAAGCCGTTGCTCGACTTAACTACTAGCAAGATGGTGGACGATCGAAACGTTCATCGCGTGCCACAGATCTAGAGACCCCCTTTTTTGATGACAGCCGGCTGTGTACAGCCATTCTGCGTCAAAAAAGGGGGTCTCTAGATCTGTGGCATGCGATGAACGTTTCGATCGTCCGCCATCTTGCTAGTAGTTAAGTCGAGCGATGGCAACGGCTGCCCTTTTTTCAGCATTGGGAAAGGGTTTGCGCCTCAAAGGGTTAATGAAGACTATACCGAGATTTCTCTCTATTCGCGTTGAAATGCGATTAAGTTTTAAAAGCGCGCAGCATAACACTCCAATTCCGTAAAAATGACAGTTCACCGTATTTATAAAAATGGTTATTTGGTATGCAAATGAAACTAGAGCCGTCTTTTTAACAAGTTCGTTGGTCCCGTCTCATTCAGGATTCATGGTCTTCCGTATTCATTCGTCATGCGATCATACATAATTAATTCCTAATTCATTGCTCCTGGGAGCTAATAGTTCGGATCGCAATTATTCAGAAAAGGAAACCTCGCACGCGATATGCAGCTGTTTAGAATACGAGAAAATTTTAAAACACTCTATGCATAGTTTTTCTTTGGATCAATTTTTAAATTGCATCATAATAGAACTTCGTAATACCATAACAGGAAACTAACAATAATTGTGTAACAAGAAAGAAGAACCTAGTTGGTTAGCATGGATTATGAAGCACTTTCCAATACGATCTTAATTGCGCTTACATCACTGCTTATCCCTTTAACGCGCAGTGATCCCGCTCTGGGAACACCGAGTTCTGACGTTTTGACTGTTGCCAGTCACGAAGAATAGATTGGATTTCTATCAAAATAGTTGCGGGGGACAAAGCTCCACGAGAATCCTTTACTTTTTAGAGCGTCCTTTCCCATAAAAAATGGTCACGATTATTTTTAAACAGCATTGAATATCTGCTGAAAAATGGAAGAATGCGAGAACAGCTGGATAAGATTGCCCAATGCTGAAAAAAGGGCAGCCGTTGCCATCTATCGACTTAACTACCAGCAAGATGGCGGATGATCGAAACGTTCATCGCGTGCCACAGATCTAGAGACCCTTTTTCGACGCAACTGGCTGTGCTCTCTCTAGATCTGTGGCACGCGATGAACGTTTCGATCATCCGCTATCTTGCTGGTAGTTAAGTCGATAGATGGCAACGGCTGCCCTTTTTTCAGCACTGGTAAAGGGTTGCGCCTCAAAGGGTTAACCTGTCCGCTCTAATCGTCATGACGGAAACGACTCCCCTCCTGATCCCAGCGTTCCGATAAGCATCGCTGGGCCCCATCCAGACAGAATCTAAATATACGACAGAACTTTTGTTTCTCCGTGTAAATAAGCTATAAATCTTACGTACACTCAGCACTGTATCATGAGTTTGTGTTTCGTTTCAAATAGGTGAACGCCTCCGAAATACACTTTAAAAAGTGCCTATTAATGGGCCTTCAAAGACTAAAGAGATTTTTGGGGCCTGTTTTATTTTGAATAAAAAGTCTTTAGAAATGCACTTTAAACAATGCTTGTCAATGGACCTACATATACTAAGAGATTTTTAGGGCCTGTTTCTGTTTTAAATGAAGTGCACTTTAAAATAATGCTGTCAGTGGGCCTTCAGGTACTTCAAGACTTTTGAGACCCGTTTTGTTCTGAATAAAGTCTTCGAAATGCACTTTCGAAGATGCAAAAGGTTCCCAACCTTTTTACGACTTAAACCGCCATGAAAGATCTTTTTCCTCAATAGAGCTCTAATCTTTTAAAATACCTAAGGGAAAAAAAAACGCCATGCTTGAAGTTGAAGGTTAGTTCAATAAATAAAAAAAAATTTCTACATTCTACTAAACCACTGTCAGTTTTACATAAGGTGACCATACGTCCCATTTTGAACGGGACAGTCCCTTTTTCACGCGGCTTGTCCCGTTGTCCCCAAGCACAGCTTTGGGAGACCGTAATGTTCCGTTTTTAGAAATTGTCTCTTGCAATGTCCCGTTTTTAGAAAGAGAGCAACCCTCGGTAACGATTTCAATAAGGGCCGCTCCAACGGCAGTGTCTCAAAAAAAAAAAAAAACCTCTCCTCTCGAGACGCAAAGAAAACTCAACTCCGGATGATGTATTGTTTTGGTGTTTGTTCTTTTAACGTTCTTTTTTTTTTGTCAACTATTTCAATTTATTTAATTTTTATTTATTTTTTTTAAGCCATGTTCCTCTTTTGCTTATTCCTCCCACCCCCCACCCCCCCGATCTCCATTTCGTTTCCCCTTTTCACTCTGGTTTTCTAAGAAGATTTTTCCTTCCGAATGACAACTTACTTTTTTCTGTGTGTCCATTTGTTTACATTTCTCACTTTCCTACCTTCCTGCCTTGTATCGGATGGTGTTTTCTAATTCCAAGAAGGGCCTACCCTTTGTACCACCCGAAACGCATGTCTTGCACTATTTTTTACAGTATATGTGTGTTTTAGCAAAGTGTTTTTTCCCTTTTACTTTGATATTAACATTAACACAAGCTTTTTTGCGCGTTTTCTTAACAACTTAAAGATACCCAGACCTGTAAATTCAGTTTCCCTACACTATTACCTTAGCACTTTAACGCGCAGTGTTCCTGCTCTGGGAACACCAAACTCTGACGTTTTGACGGTTGCCAGTCACGAAGAATAGATTTGATTTCTATAAAAATAGTTGCTGGTGACATGGCGCCTCCTTTTTTTTTTAGCGCGTCATTTCCCGTAAAAGAACTTTCACGATTATTTTTAACAGCACTGACATCTGCTGAAAAATGGAAGAATGCGAGAACAGCTGGATAGATTGCCCAAAGCTGAAAAAAGGGCAGCCGTTGCCATCGCTCGACTTAACTACCAAAAAGGGTCTCTAGATCTGTGGCACGCGGTGAACGTTTCGATCGTCTGCCATCTTGCTGGTAGTTAACCCATTAAGCGCCAAAGCTCCCGTTACGGGAACATCTATTATGTATATTTTTTCTTAAAATATATTTTAACGCAATTTACGAAATACACATTTTATATAAACATTTACACTATATAACACACCCTATAGTGTAAATGTTTATATAAAATGTGTATTTCGTAAATTGCGTTAAAATATTTTAAGAAAAAAATATATAATAGATGTTCCCGTAACGGGAGTTTTGGCGCTTAACCCTCTCGTCACCGAATTATGAAAAATCAGAGAAACAAAATCTGCCTAGCATTTAATGCATCTGATATACTATTATAAATCATGCAAAAATATTTTTTTTAATGTCGATTAATATTTTCTAATAATAATTTCTGCATTTTCGAAGCATTTTGTTATGCTAAAATTAATTTAAAAGCATGCACATATTAGGTAAAGGTTAAGGAATAAGAAAAAAACTATACTTACCTTAAAAAGAAAAAAAAACGGTAAAAAAGCAGCGTAAATATTTTCTTAATTTTTCTCTTGAAACAATGAAGCGAAAACTGTAAAAAATGATCTAAATAAACTAGTATTGATATCTAGGCACGATTTATGCATGTAGTTAAGAGCCTCCTATACTTTCTACATGAATTAATGATATTGATATCAATGAAAGAAAAAAATACTAAATTCAATTGTTTTCTCTCTAAATATT
The DNA here is from genome assembly GCA_038373885.1 of Cheiracanthium punctorium. Classification (NCBI taxonomy): domain Eukaryota; kingdom Metazoa; phylum Arthropoda; class Arachnida; order Araneae; family Cheiracanthiidae; genus Cheiracanthium; species Cheiracanthium punctorium. Next base: position 276,636 of record JAWZYV010015659.1, on the reverse strand, counting down.
GCTATTTGAAGTAGGAGCCTCATACGAGGTTCAGGGTGACAAGAGGGTTAATGGGTTAAGTCGAACGATGGCAACGGTTGCCCTTTTTTCAGCATTGGGAAAGGGTTGCGCCTCAAAGGGTTAAACTACGCATGTGAATGGGCTTTCATGTACTGGAAGATTTCTGGGGCCTGTTTTGCTTTGAACAGGTGAAAGTCTTCGAAATGCAGTCTAACCAATGCCTGTCAATGGGCTTTAATGTAAGGACTTTTGAGGCTGCCTGCAAAAAATATATTAATGCTGTACACATCTTAAATGGGTTGCAAATTGTAGTCCACACAAATTTCGTGACAATCGGTGCCAGTTAACAGGAAGCTAGAGCACGGAAAGAGAGACAGTCAGGCAAAGCAGACGAAATCATAAAGAGTTTTGAACCTATAGTTGGGAAGTGTAAATATCTTTTAAAAATATACAGCAGAAAATTTATGCAAACTGTTTCACGATATCAAATTTTCAGAGTGGCACAGAAAGAGTGATTATTCAGTTTTTGAAGGAGTGAAAATATGGAAATTCTCTTTCTGATGGAACGAATGTCATTTAAGGGAACATAAATAACAGAATATACCTTTAACAAAAGTAATAACTTATTTTGCGAAAGACTGGATAATGAGGCTTTAGTACTAATATTAAAGCAACATTTTAAGTATGTCCATGTAGATTGGATATGTATGTATGCTTTTGCTCTCAGTTTCATGTTCAAATGCATGCGAGTTTGAAACGGCACACTTCATTTCATTTCAAAAGAATGACACGTCACGAGTTTAAAAATAACCGCTTGGTTTTCAAGTGCAAGTATCGTCGTGCTTTTAACAAGTTCGCAGCTCTCGTATCATTTATGATTCACGAGTTTTTTGATTCGTTGTACGTGCAACATGCATAATTAATTCACCATTTTACCGCCATTGTTCGGGCGTTCATTCCGGAAAAAAACAAGTCTCAGATACGGGGTACAATTCTCGACAATCGTAATTTTAAAAATGCAAAAATTTTGGGGCGTGCACATCTGTTTAGAACAAATTGGGAAACTGAAATTTTAAACATGTCTTTTTTTTCATTTGGATAAATAATAAATTACTTCATTACTCGAGGGATTAATATTATCGATCAAGTTTTAAATTGACCAGCTGAATCAATGTTTCCTCCTCAACATTACTTCTCCCTTGACCACCTATGAATAAATCATGATTGATAATGGGCTTTTTAAATACTCATTTTGATCAAGAGTCACGGCAGGTTAGGAAATGAATTGGAAAGAAAAAATAAATTGGATTATCAAAAGGCTTTGACTAAAACTTTTCTGATGAAACGACATTAATTATAAAATAGAAGTACTGGCTTTACGAAATAAGACCCTTTTAAATCATGAACTAAAACCAGAACTCACAATGTACGTGTTTGTAGAGATTGGTGAATTTACTTGTTTATAGACATATCAACAAGGAGGTGTAATTACTGGGGAAATAAAGCAAACAACATAACCAAACTGAACAAATGCATATAACAATAGTAATAATAATAATAATAATAGTAATTTATATATAAGGTGACCATACGTCCTCGAAATTCGAGGACAGTCCCCAAATATAGATCTTTTTTTCATTTTGTCCCCAAAAATACTTTGTCCCAAATGTCCTCAAATTTAAAGATTTGTACTTTTTTCCCTGAAAGTTTCCTTTTAGTTTATTTCTTTCAGAAAAACTGAAGAAATAAGAAAAATAAACCAAATAAAAGCGCCATCTGCTCAGAGAAACAATGAAATTCGATCTATGAAAACGTTTGTTGTCATAGTGTATGTAGCGTGTACAGACATTCAATAAAGTATCCGACTATGAGCCAAATTTCCCATTTCAGTTTTGATAATGATTAATCACTTTTCATTAAGAACCATGCTTTAAATATGAAATTGACGTACGAAAATTTTCTTGCACTCGAATACTTTTTTTAGAGGGTGTACAAAGTTTCATGAAAAATTATCACAAAATGGTCCAATGTAAAAAGCAATGTCTTTCAAAAATACAAATACTATTCCAAGAGTTAAATTTTGAATAAATTGCAATATTTCAACATGATGTTCCTTTCATACTTCTGGTTTAAATAAATATTTATAAATGAATGAAATACAGCCATTAATTTATTAGAAATAAGAATGCACAATTGATATAAAGAGCTATTAGAGTTCATTTTTAAGTATCAAACTCAATCAAGATTTAAAATATACATGGTCATATGTTGTGTCCTCGAATAAGTCCCCAAAAACATTTTCTAGTGTCCCCAAGTTTTCCTTGGATTCGAGGACAATGCTTTATTTGTCCCCAAAATACTATTTAGAAATATGGTCGCCTTATTTATATACATAGTAAATTTGTCTATTTACTATACAGGGTGTCCCAAAAATGTGGTAACGGGCTTTAATCCTTTATCTATTAGAGATAAGTGGACAGTGTCAGTTGAAAAAATGTTCAAAATGAGGTCGGAAATAAGACTCCTTTAACCCTTTAACGCGGAGTGTTCCCGCTCTGGGAATACCCAACTCTGACGTTTTGACTGTTGCCAGTCACGGAGACTAGATTGGACTTCTATAAAAATAGTTGCGGGTGACATAGATCCACGAGAGATCCTTTACTTTTCAGCACGTCATTTCCCGTAAAAAAATGTCACGATTATTTTTAACAGCACTGACATCTTCTGAAAAATTTGGAAGAATGCGAGAACACCTGGATAGATTGCCCAATGCTGAAAAAAGGACAGCCGTTGCCATCGCTCGACTTAACTACCAGCAAGATAGCGGACGCTGGAAACGTTCATCGCGTGCCACAGTTCTAGAGACCCTTTTTTGACGCACCTGGCTGTGCGCGGGCACAGCCAGCTGCCGTCAAAAAAAAGGTCTCTTGATCGGTGGCACCCGATGAACGTTTCGATCGTCCGCCATCTTGCTGGTAGTTAAGTCGAGCGATGGCAATGAGTGCCCTTTTTTCAGCATTGGGAAAGGGTTGCGCCTCAAAGGGTTAAGAAAAAATTCCTCTCGTTCATTTACAAAAAGTGACACTTTTTAAATTTGTATTCAACCCCCCCGAACAAAAACATTCCCAATTAGTAAAATGCACCCCATACATTCATGAGGTGATATACCAAATAGGAGCCTTTCATCATACAACATCGCAAGGATAAATTTAAAGAAAGAGGATCGGGGACTATACACGATTTTGAATGTAAACGTTTATTGCTCGAGTGGAAAAAAAAAGATTTCCTTTCATAATTTCTGTAAGACCCTGAAACGCGATCATTCGATGTGATATTTCCCTTCGAGAGTCAAGGAAAAGTAGTTTAAGTCAGCGTTATATTTATCTTCATATCTCTGACAGCGTTTAAGGTATAATTCTCAAATTTTGAATGTCCCCTCATGGGGCACATTTTACTGACTGAGAATTGCTTTGTTGGGGGGTCGTATACAAATTTAAAAAATGTAACTTTTTGAACCGACCTTATTTCGAGCATTTTTTTCAATTTACACTGCCCACTTATCTCTAATAGATAAAGAATTAATGGCCCGTTACCACCTTTTTGGGGCACCCTGTATATATATATATATTCACATGTTTCTTTTTAACGTTCGAACTCAAAGCAATCGAATTTTACCACTCTGCGCATTGTCATATTCATTTTCCTAGTACAGGTGTTAAATATAAATAGCACCTTCTTTCGCTCCCTTTTAACAGCAGAGCAGTGAAATTTTACATGTGGGATAACAGAGGCTTAAAAAAATAAAGCAAATTAGAACAATAACAATAACTGAATTTGGAAAATTTAGTAACAAAATTAATATGGAGATAGCCAATCAAAAAGTTAACTTTTTTGATAGAGGAAGAACAGAACGAAAAGAAAAAAGAAAACGATTAACCACAAACGTAGATCTAGAAAGCTTATTTCTAGAACTCATGTTATCGCACAGGCTCGTATTTTATTTTCTTAACTGTAATGGACAGTAATAAGTGGAAAAACCCTTCAATAGCGATAAATGACTGTTTACTGAAGCCGAATAAGCTCAAATAAGACTAGTATGAAAATTTCTCAACTGTTTTAACCCTTTGAGGCGCAACCCTTTCCCAATGCTGAAAAAAGGGCAGCCGTTGCCATCGCTCGACTTAACTATCAGCAAGAGGGCGGACGATCGAAATGTTCAAACTGGCTGTGCGGCACAGCCAGTCTGCGTCAAAAAAGGGTCTCTAGATCTGTGGCACGCGATGAACGTTTCGATCGTCCGCCATCTTGCTAGTAGTCAAGTCGAGCGATGGCAACGGCTGCCCTTTTTTCAGCATTGGGCAATCTATCCAGCTGTTCTCGCATTCTTCCATTTTTTAGCACATGTCAGTGCTGTTAAAAATAATCGTAACAATTTTTTGACGGGAAATGACGTGCTAAAAAAGTAAAGGATTTTCGTGGAGCTCTGTCACCCGCAACTATTTTTATAGAAATCCAATCTATTCTTCGTGACTGGCCACAGTCAAAACGTCAGAGTTTGGTGTTCCCAGAGCGGGAACACTGCTCGCTAAAGGGTTAACTAGTACAATAAAGTACACATGATACGGAGGATACCCTTCGAACTTCAAGAAAGCGGAACCCTAGTTAACCAAAAATATCAGCCTCATACTTACCAACGAATCATTTTTAAAGAATAACGTGATGTTCAAGGTTACACAAACCTACTTGATTATGAAGCGATTTCTCTTTCCATTTTTAAAGTTAGTTTGCCTGTAAATGTACTTTTTCCTTCGAGTAAGTGTTGCAGCAGGGAAATATTAAGTGCGAAATCGTTATAAATGATGCTCCAGCGACATAAATTCGAGACTGCATTGTTCATAATAACGAAGGACACATTGGAATATGTTACTATTTAGTATTTGTTTATTATGTTTTCATAAACATACATTAGTATGTTCTTTCTTCGTTTGGTAATATTTTCATTTTCACTCCAACTTACATTATTATTTTTTATCGTCTCACCACCTGTTTTTTTTTTGCTTTTTTTAAATTTTATACTTATTTAAGCACTTGCTTATCTTCAACTTTTTAAAAATACACTTGTTTTCTGTTATAATTTCCTTGCACGTTTTCTTCTCTTCGGAATGGCAACGTTCAACGTTCTCTCTCTTTTGCTACAATTCCATTTCAACAAATTGACGATTTTTTCTAAACAAAGAACATTTCGATGATAAAATTACTTATTCTGAATTATATATTATTTATTAGTTTAAATGTTCCGAAAACAAATATCCTACTATATAGTTATGCTGATCACTCAGTCACAATTCAGTTTCTACCATTTCAAAACAAAACTTTCACCGTCATTAACCCTTTAACGCGCAGTGTTCCCGCTCTGGGAACACCCAACTCTGACGTTTTGACTGTTGCCAGTCACGAAGAATAGATTTGATTTCTATAAAAATGGTCGCGGGTGACATAGCTCCACGAGAATTCTTTACTTTTTAGCACGTCCTTTCCCGTAAAAAAATGGTCACGATTATTTTAAACAGCACTGACATCTGCTGAAAAATGGAAGAACGCGAGAATAGCTGGCTCGATTGCCCAATGCTGAAAACACCTGGCTGTGCGGCACAGCCAGCTGTCGTCAAAAAAGGGTCTCTAGATGTGGCTGTGGTACGCTATGAACGTTTCGATCGTCCGCCATCTTGCTGGTAGTTAAGTCGAGCGATGGCAACGGCTGCCCTTTTTTCAGCATTGGGGAAGGGTTGCGCCTCAAAGGGTTAATCCAAACAGATTAAAATGTTATTGTCTAAAACTGTAATAAAATTCACAGCGTTGGTGTGAACGGACTGAAACTTAAAATTATGAAAAAATATAGAAAAAAAAAATTGCGCTACTTTTAAAATCTGAAAATCCACTCGTTCCTCGATTTTTACGCGATTTTCAGCTCCCTTTGATTTTTGAAAGTAAAAAAAGCTTATAATTTGCGTTACAACTTTATTTGTGAGGTAAAACAGACATGTAGACGCACAATGTTACTTAATCCTGTGATAATTTTACACAATTTAATTCAAATTTTTTAAATTATCATTACTTTCAGTAAATGTTGAAAATGTCTGCCACCATTCTGAATGCAAACATGAACACGTTGAACCAATATTTTTTTTTTTTTTTGGACACACTTGGCAAAGTTGTTGGTGTTACTGGAGGAATTTCTTGAGTTATGATTTGCTTTAATTCATCGTTGTTTACAGGAATTCTCTGGAAAACCCCGATTGCTAGCGAACATTTTCAGCATTTGCTGTAAGAAATGATAATGTAAAAAAATTGAATTAAATTATGTTTTTCAAAAATAAAAATAACACAGGATTAAGTAATATTGTGCGTCTCCACGTCTGTTTTATGTCATAAATAAAGTTGTAACAGTCCAGCAGTATTGGAAATTGTCTCCCACACACTTAATCAAGGCTCAAACAATTATACTTCAGTTTTAGAATAGTTGCCTTATCCGTCAGATTTAACCCTTTATCTACCAAATTAGGAATTCCCAAGAATATCAACTTGAAACTGTTTCTTTTGTCTTGTTTTAGTTGGTCAATGAAGGATCCCTACTAAATTATATAGTAAGAAATAAAATTAAGAAAATTAACAAACACTATCGATATGTCTGATGATCGTTTTATAATCAAATAGTGAGTTTTTTTCAAAAAAGTATTACACAAAAATTGAAGAAGAGTGAAGTAATACTTTAATGACACACTTTTTGGAAATCTAATCTTTTAATCATAAAACCAACGTCTGAAAATTCCCTAATGCTCATTTTTTTTCTATAGCTCGACATGATTAGAAAGGGAGCGAAAAGCTATAAATTAAAAACAATTTTACTCTAATAGAACATGCTGTTTTGGTGTAAGCTGATTAAATGAAGTATTTGGCATTGGATTTTTAAAGAAATGGTTACAATGAACCAATGAAATTTTTTCAAAAATAATTTTATTTTTACGGTACTTCTAAGAATCGTCAGTAGATAAAGGGTTAAGGGTAATAAGAAAAACCATCGGGTACTCTTTTAACCCTCTGACGCAGCTGGCTGTGACACAGCCAGCTGCGTCAAAAAAGGGTCTCGATCTGTGGCACGCGATGAACGTTTCGATCGTCCGCCATCTTGCTGGTAGTTAAGTCGAGCGATGGCAACGGCTGCCCTTTTTTCAGCAATGGGAAAGGGTTACGCCGCAAACTGTTAAATTGATCACACTGTATTTTTAAAGCTAACTTAAATTCCCTTACCATATAATTTCATGCATAAATTGCCATTTTAGGCTTATGTTGTAACTTCTTCCACCATTTTCGCTAAAGAAAGTTTTTCTCTAGTATTAGCTCAAAGCCCTATAGCGCATACATTAGAAGTCCCCTACACACAAATAAAAAAAGTCACAGCAGAAGTACCCTAAGAAAGAGCTGAACGGGCCATCACGTCTTATAAATCATCGAGAAATGAGACTTGAGTTTGTAACTTCCAGATGCATCTGTCACCAACCTAACACCATAAATAATCAAATCCATAAATCATAAGTACTCTGTACTTGGGGGGGGGGGGAAATACCCGGCCGACAGAACCGCAGCACTTGACATCGATGATAAATTCCAATGACTTTTTTGTTTTCCTTGGCCAAGTTTTGATGGAACTAAAAGACTTACTACATATTATTGCCGGTCTATTTTATTTCAGTTCGCTTCTGATATTGAAGTTATTGATTACAGAATTCCTTGGGAATACTTATTTTGTATGTTCTATTTTTCTCATAAAAAAGATATATTAAGCTGAGAAAGTTTGCTCAGGACGTAGTCGGGGAGGGGGGTGTCATGGGGGAGTGCCCCCCCCGAAATTTTCGGTTTTTGTTAATTGGATGCCATTTAACTCTTTAACGCGCAGTGTTCCAGCTCTGGGAACTCCAAACTCTGACGTTTTGACTGTTGCCAGTGACGAAGAATAGATTTGATTTCTATCAAAATAGTTGCGCGGTGACAGAGCTCCACGAGAATCCTTTACTTTTTAGCACGTCATTTCCCGTAAAAAAATTGTCAAGATTATTTTTTAACAGCACTGACATCTGCTGAAAAATGGAAGAATGCGAGAACAGCTGGATCGATCGTCCAATGATGAAAAAAGGGCAGCCGTTGCCATCGCTCGACTTAACTACCAGCAAGAGGCGGACGATCGAAACGTTCATCGCGTGCCACAGATCTAGAGACCCTTTTCTGACGCAGACTGGCTGTGTCTGCGTAAAAAAAGGGTCTCTAGTTGTGTTGGCCATCTATGCATCTGTTCTCGCATTCTTCCATTTTTCAGCAGATGTCAGTGCTGTTAAAAATAACCGTGACCATTTTTTTTACGAGAAATGACGTACTTAAAAAGTAAAGGATTCTCGAGGAGCTCTGTCACCCGCAACTCTTTTTATAGAAATCCAATCTATTCTTCGTGACTGGCAATAGTCAAAACGTCAAAGTTTGGTGTTTCCAGAGCGGAAACACTGCGCATTAAAGTGTTAAACGCTTGGAGTTCGGAAGGTCGAATGCAGTCTCTCTTAGACTATTTTTTAATGTATCTTACAACCCTGGATGATCGCAACGCCCGCCGGCTGGTCCAGTGTAAATGAAGATACTATCATGAATGACCTTGTCGGCGCTCTCTGGTCAAAAAGAATAACACAACGAAGAATTAACGAAGCGTTTATACTATCTAGCCATGAACACAGGAAGGGCAATTAAGCGAGGATTTACTAGAGCAATGGACCAGACGATAATGTTACATTCGCTCATTAGCAAAATACGCATACATTGACGGGAGGAAAAAAAACAAAAGAAATAATTAAAAAACCCACCCGTAGTCCAATTAGAGGCCATTTGCATGACAGACGCTTACTTTGTGTTCGGTATTTCAGATTGTGGAATGCTCTTTGGTATAAGAGGTCCTCTATCATTCTATTCAGAGAGCGTGTTTCGGTTTCATACGTTTTTCGAAGAATAAAATGCTGTGAAGAGAGACAGACAGACAGGAATTGAATCGGGAAATATTCTAAAAACTACTAGGTCTTAAAAATTACACACATTAAAAGATGTGATATTAAATAAAGAGGGGTTATTTTTACAGGAGGACCCAAATTTGTGGCTGAATTTTTACTACTGCAATGTTATAGTTTTGGAACAAAAGTTAAAAAAACTGCGAATTGTGAATTTTTTAAGGAAAACTACGATTCCTCAGTTATTGGGTAGTAATTGAGAAGAATTTTAAATAACTGCAGATATGCCGAATTTTTCGATGTCCAACTAAAAATAGTTGTAAAAATTGATTAAAACATGCACACATGTCAAATTAGTCAACAAAAATAATCCTCAGTTTGGTAGATGCCTGAAGTGTAAAAGTCCAGGGTTCAAGCTCGGCTGTCGATGTAACAGTCTAGAGTTTGGAGCGGTTTTCTCCAGATGTAACGTGAATACCGCGAAAACCCTTTACAAAGTCCTCAGACAAAGGCATCCCCTCCCCCTTAGGCAGATAGTTTTGTGTGAATAAAATTACAGGAGGGCTAAGAACTAAGATCTCCTCCGCAGGTACGAAGTAATGGCGTAAAAATTATTTTTACCTTCATTCCTCACAAACCATTTGTTTAACAATTTTCCAGATCTCATGTACAATGATGATGACCAATCTTGGTAATCCGGCATATTTGGGACCAGACAACCGCCGGATTATCGAAAAATTCTGGATTATCAAGATTTATTGTTTTTGCCCAACGCATACAGTAATAAAACACTTTTTTTTCCCCCCCATGAACTCTCATTTGTGCATTCATTAACCCTTTAATGCGCAGTGTTCCCGCTTTGGGAACACCAAACTCTGACATTTTGCCCTTGTCAGAGCCGTTGCCCTTGCTCGACTTAACTACCAGCAAGATGGCAACGGCTGCCCTTTTTTCAGCATTGGGAAAGGGTTGCGCCTCAAAGGGTTAAGGGTAAACTGAAAAGTAATGTCAATATTTCGACTAACTCAAACTACTGAAACCAAACACATGTTAGGCTCTGTTGATTTAATTTTCTGGTGTTTATTCAAATTTTACAGAGGAAAGCCACTTTCTACAACCGCGCATTAAAAGCCAGCAGACAAACCTTCTTGCTTATCACATTGCAACAAAAACCGGGCATGATAAACACGTGATCAGAAACCTTCTCAATGACGCAAAACAAATAAAAATCCGAACACGAAAACACGTTCTTATTTCGTTTTGGGAGAAAGCAAGATGGGGAAAATTTCCTTGTTATTGCCGTGTTTGGGGTGACCTTTCCAACAGAGTTTTTGAACACATAACGATTTACATAAGCTCTCTGGCGGTGGCAGTCATTTGCTAAGACCGATTAGAAAACGAAACACAAGTAATTTTTCCGATGAGGAGTTGGTTCAGTGTCGATTGCGAGAAATGCGTGAGGTAACCAGTTGTGCTTACACTCTCAAAAATTATTTCTTCCGTTCAAGGAAATTTTACTACTATCAGAAGAGCTGTTGGGATATCTCCGTTATTTGACGAACATCAGTTTCGTTTTTCTAACGTGAATCAAAGAAACTTCTGTAGATTCAACGAAATTTTTTCCTCTTCAGATTTTCGAGAAAAATTCACGGAAATATAGCATTTGCAAAGAGAACGGTAATGATTCGTTGAAGAATGAGCAATAATTTAGTGGATAATGACGCACTCTCTAAAATTATTTTTTCACTAGCTGAAGTACCCGTCCTTGACGGGTTAGTGAATGCAAATTTCCAAAAAGCAAGAACTTTCGTCAGCATTGTAGGAGTACACAGAATGGATGTAGTATGTTGCCAAATTAAAAAAAGCGAAGTTATAATTTTTATGTATTGTGAAAATATTACAGGTTAGAGAGTAACTAAGTAATATCATTTCATTCGCTTTAGTCGTAATTATTTGATGCGCGAACGAATATTTACGCATACTGAAATAATTTTCGCAAAATCTCAAAATCTAATCAAAATTTTTGAAAAATTTTAAGCTTAGAATTTAAGTTGAGTGACAACCTATCATGTCACTCAATTTCGCTTCATTCCCTGCAGTCTTTATTTCGAGATGCTGGCACAAAATTTCAGCATTTTAAAACGATTTTCGCAAAATCTCAAAATGTAATCAAAATATTTTAAAAATTCAACGCCTATAAATTAAGATTAGCAACTACCTATTCTATCACCAAATTTCGTATCATTCGTATTAGTCGTTATTACGTGATGTTTGAAGAAATATAAACGTATTTTGTGAGAATTTTCACAAAATCTCAAAATCTAAAAAAAATGTTTAAAAAACTGCACACCTATAGTTTATATTGAGAAACCATCTATCATGTGACCAAATTTCATATCATTCCCTTTAGTCGTTATTACGTAATGCGTGAACAAAGATTCACTCAGTTTTAAACGATTTTCGCAAAATCTCGAAATCTCATCGATTTTTTTTTAATTAGATGCTTATAGTTTAAGGTGAGTGACCACCTATCATTTCACCAAATATCATTTTTTCACCTTTGCGGTTATTACGTGATGTGCGAACACAAATTTACGCAGTTTGTAATGATTTTCGCAAAATCTCAAAATCCAATCAAGATTACTTTTAAGTTCGACGCCTATGTTTTAAGTTGAGTGACCACCTATCATGACACCCAATTTCATATCATTCGCTTAAGTCGTTTTTGCGTGATGCTTGAACACAAATTTACGCAGTTTGAAACAATTTTCGCAAAATCTGAAAATCTAATCAAGATTTTTTAAAAATTCGACGCCTATGTTTTGAGTGACCACCTATCATGATACCAAATTTCATATCATTCGCTTCAGTCGTTTTTACGTGATGCTTAAACAAAAAAAGCGTCAGAACAAAAAAAGCGACAGAATGACAGAACGACAGAATGACAGACTGACAAACTTTTTTTTGAGGGTCGCATCGGATTCCCGGGTGCTTGAAACGGATAGAAATCGCAAAATTTTTGAATTCCAAGAAATGTACAGACAAAAGTCTAATTTTATTTATATAGATTTCACGGAGATTTTACTGCACGGAAGAAAAAAAAAATACCACTCTCACTTAAAACGAATAGATGGTTGTTTTCAGTGTTCCATAACTAGAAGAACAGATCGCAGAATTGTGCGTGTCGGGGATACACGCAACTGCTATAGACGAAATGATCAAGGATTTCTAGTCCGTAATATTCTAGCTAATCACAGCAGAATGACTAGTTTGTGTAGTGAGAAATTATCGTTCGATTTTTCAGAGAGCTAGAAGTACCGTTTGCCAGTCTATCCGCTAGCGTAATCAACGATCTACTGATATTTTCATATGGATACAAGCACCAGCTTATAGAGGAGAGATCTAAAAATTGGATAAGTGGGTTCAAAAGTGTCTCGTTCTATGATCTAGTATTTATAGGGCAGTACATAGACTCATACATTTTAGTTATTCCACCAATTATTTTCTAGATGTCAGTGGCATATTGTTTTCTCAATGTGACAACGGTGCAGCCGGACTTCCAACGTTAACCCTTTGGGGCGCAACCCTTTCCCAATGCTGAAAAAATGGCAGCCGTTGCCAACGCTCGACTTAACGCTCGACTTAACAGCTGGCTGTGCTCGCGCACAGCCAGCTGCGTCAAAAAAGGGTCTCTAGACCTGTGGAGAGCGATGAACGTTTCGATCGTCCGCCATCTTGCTGGTAGTTAAGTCGAGCGATGGCATCGGCTGCCCTTTATTCAGCATTGGGCAATCTATCCAGCTGTTCTCGCGTTCTTCCATCTTCCAGAGTTGGGTGATCCCAGAGCGGGATCACTGCGCGTTAAAGGGTTAACTACCAGCAAGATGGCGGACGATCGAAACGTTCATCGCGGCCACAGATCTAGAGACCCCTTTTTTTGACGCAGCTGGCTGTGCGGCGGCACAGCGGCCTTTTTTCAGCATTGGGAAAGGGTTGCGACTCAAAGGGTTAAAGAAAGTTATACTCCCCGTGCGAAGAACAGGCACTCAGCTAGTGTCTAATAAAGCTATGCAAATAGATGACAAAATTCGAACGTGGAGAGAATTACCTCACGACACAAAGCTACTCTCCGCTGTCAAACGCCGCCTAAAATGCGAAATTTTGTATAACCCCATAAAAATCGCATCCCGTTTAACTAAACTGTAAAACAAACTTTTTTAAAACGTTTTTTTACGACTATAATAATAGACATCCGCTTTACAGGGCTATCTGGGATTCACCGCCAAATAATGAAAACATATGCCTCACAATATCTCTATTCTCCGGTGGAAAAAAAAAACCCAACTCGAAATGGTTATACTGTAACACTATGTTTCGTTGGCGTGTTCCAGCTTACCTGTTTCTGGGGTTTATTATCCCCTGCAGTGTGGCAACAAGGTCACGGGCTGTATCGTTTTTCATTCTTTTCCTGTTGGAACTGGCGGGCGTGGCAACAGGAAAACCCTCCAGAGGGGCCTTTTTATATTTTTGTGCCTTTTTGTTTCCCCCCACTTCTTTCCTTTTCCGTTTTGTTCTAATCTATCCCCAGCAAAATAAAAGTCCCAACGCTGTGTGCTATGTTCCAAAAAGTACTGGTGGTGTAAGAGTGAGTTTTTTTTTTTTTTTTTTCTCACAAGTTTTGTACTTCGTTTCATTACTTGCGTGTTTTGTTCGGGAAGAATTCGAGCCTTAAAGTTAGTTAAGTCATGACGGAAGCATCCATTATAAAACGCTCTCCAGCAGTAACGGGCGTTGACCTTAACCGACGTCTACCCGTCACTACAGGGGGGTAAAGGGACATCCTTCTGGCTAATTTTACGGCTTTTTAATGACCGTTAGGGATCCACCGGCAAAAGATTAATGTGTTAAACCGCACACTCCTCCGCGCTACACATTAGAGAGAGAGCGTTTCTGAAGCGTCTTTTCCAGTAGATTAATTACTTTGTTCGGCGTGGAAGAACGAGGATCTAACTTATATTCAGTGTATAATGATCATGCTATTAGTTTAGTATGATGGGAAGTATTCTAGTCTATACAAAGCAGGCAGGGGCCAGGAAAAACTGAAAATCCTGGAATAGTAAGAAAGTTTTACTTTAACGGAAAAAACCGGGGAGACTTGCAAGTGTTCGCTGTAATTCTAGAAAATATTTGCAAAGTAGAAAGTTATGAAGTCTACATTAATAAATTAATTTTTCATTTGCCATATGTCTGGAAAAAATTAAAGACAAAGGAGCACAAAAACGGCAGATACAGTAGTTTTTTGTGGAAGGATTGGTATTTAAAAAGAAGTTTGTTCTACCCAAACAGAATATACAATTAAACAAAATGTTACCCTAAAGTACTATTTTATTGTTATTTTTTTAACAAGCCCTCTAAAAAAACCTCTCTTTTCACAGGCCAGTTTTTTGCATCTATATCAAATCATATTTAGAGCAGTTTTTAATCCCGAATGCGTCGAAAAAAACCTCACAGCATTCCTTAATAGTAGCATTATCATTAATCCCCCCCCCCCCTCTTTCATGAAAATGTGTCATATAGCTTTTACGAACACAATTTAACTGTCGATACCATTACAGCTCCATTCAAACATTTTTTAAATTATTTTTATTTATTTTATTTTATTTTTTAAGAAAACTATAGCTATGCCTCTGAGGGAAGTAGTAAAAGATACTTCAGAGAAATAGATAGGACGAAACAAATGGCCTTGGTAACAAAGCCGGATACAACTGATCAATCACACCGACCCGGAAAATAACTGTAAATGGCGGATCACTTACATTTTATTCTGAACACACATACACAATTATACATGATATATGGGTGAAAGGAACCGGCCCATCGGGAAATTTCCCGATGACAGTATCCGGGCCTACTTGGAAAAGAAGAGGATTTCTGATTTTGAATCCAGCTCGACACGATAGTTTGTTATAATGGAAATGTTCCGAAATTTTCATTAGCTTTTTACAGTCGATGCTCGTTTATGAACTCTTGAGATTTTATGAACCAACTGTGGCGAAAGTTGTTTCTTCAGCTTTGAATTGTGCAGCTGCATGCCCACAAACGAGACCGTGGTTGAAAAGAGCTTTCATAAACGAAGTGTGTGCCATGATTTATCACCCTGTTTGAAAAGAATTGTTATTGTTTGAGCAATAATACGGGCAGCTTTAGAATAATTTCGAGTGATTTCGAGTGAAGGCTGCATCGTATAAAGTTTAACACTTTGAGGCGCAACCCTTTCCCAATGCTGAAAAAGGGCAGCCGTTGCCATCGCTCGACTTAACTACCAGCAAGATGGCGGACGATCGAAACGTTCATCGCGTGCCACAGATCTAGAGACCCTTTTTTGACGCAGCTGGCTGTGCGGCACAGCCAGCCAGCTGCGCAGATTAGTTAAGTCGAGCGATGGCAACGGCTGCCATCTTTTCAGCATTGGGCGATCCATCCAGCTGTTCTCGCATTCTTCCATTTTTCAGCAGATGTCAGTGCTGTTAAAAATAATCGCGACAATTTTTTTACGGGAAATGACGTGCTAAAAAGTAAAGGATTCTCGTGGAGCTCTGTCACTCGCAACTATTTTTATAGAAATCAAATCCTTTCTTCGTGACTGGCAACAGTCAAAACGTCGGTGTTTTCAGAGCGGGAACACTGCGCGTTAAAGGGTTAACTGACGACAAACACCGATAAGGACAATTATAAATTAGTATGTATTTCTGAAAGACGTTCAATCATTGGCTGACAAAATATTCCATTTGAAATATTATTTTACCCCAAAATAAGCTCCTGGCATTTCAGAAGCGACTCCGGAGTTTTATGACTTCAGCAAGTCATTATTTCACTTCTACCGCTGTAATTAAACATGCAGTCATCGAGTAAATTATCTCATTAATTCGACTGAAACACAGTCCCGGAACAGCGCTGTCGCAACGGGACTTAATGACACAAATAACTCTCTAAATTTCAAAGAGACACTTTAAAATGCGGTGGTATCAGAATATTGATCATTTAAAATTCGAGGAAGATAAATAATTCGATGAATGTCATTCTCGGCTGCGAATTCAAATCATCGAATCTTATGTATTTATAGGGAATGAAAATTCTGAAGCATTAAGCGTACCGCAAAATAATGGGCTTTTCCCTTTAAATTCAAACTTTTTTTTTTTTAAATTCTTAAAAGCAAAGCAGTTGTTCCTAAACAATGGATTCATTTGCTGCATTTTAAAAGATAAAATTTCTTTGTTTTATTATTATTATTATTATTTATTATTTACAGTAGGATGTTCCTCTAAAACGGTCCTATGTAAAGAAAACTTTCTTTCCCTTCAACGTAGTCACACAAGTTTCCATATTACTCTGTTTAAAAAAACTAACTGAATGAACTAAGCGAATTACCGGGGTTTCTTTTACGACAGTCAAAATCCGAACGAAATCGGGCCTTAACAATAACAATATCGGTATCATTGGCAGTGGCATACCCAGGATTTTGGTTTAGGGGTGGGGGGTGGGTTTACAAATACTGCTGAACTCGGTTATAGTGACCTCGATTATAGTTATAATTATCTTATAACGTCAAAATATTCATTAGCACTTGCGCATAGAACACAAGCCCACTATCAATGTAACTCGTTAACCACTTTAACGTGCAGTGTTCCCGCTCTGGGAACACCCAACTCTGACGTTTTGACTGTTGCCAGTCACGAAGAATAGATTGGATGTCTATAAAAGTAGTTGCGGGTGACAGAGCTCCACGAGAATCTTTTACTTTTTAGCACGTCATTTCCCGTCAAAAAAAATGCCACCATTATTTTAACAGCACTGACATCTGCTAAAAAATGGAAGAATGCGAGAACAGCCGGATAGATTGCCCAACGCTGGAAAGAGGGCAACCGTTGCCATCGCTCGACTTAACTACCAGCAAGATGGCGGACGATCGAAACGTTCGTCGCGTGCCACAGATCTAGAGACCCTTTTTTGACGACAGCTGGCTGTGCCGCACAACCAGCTGCGTCAAAAGAGGGTTTCTAGATCTCTGGCATGCGATGCACGTTTCGATCGTCCGCCATCTTGCTGGTAGTTAAGTCGAGCGATGGCAACGGCTGCCCTTTTTTCAGCATTGGGAAAGGGTTGCGCCTCAAAGGGTTAAACGGTAAAAACACAAGTGGGAAAAAAAAACTTTTAAAACAAAGATTCCACAAATGCTAAGTCGTAAATTACTTCGACCATAAAACGGTGCCCATCCATATACTGACAGTATCCCCTCATTTATTATATTAACCAATTTACGGCTTAATATCTTCAAAATCGTTCCCGATAGCAAGTTAATAATCTCGCAACAGTAGCCGAGGGTGGCTAAAGCACATTTAATATTCTCTGCTCTCGGATAGGAGATGGTTATTACGTTTCGAAACTCATTCTTTCTCCGCTTTAATGCCTTAAAACAACCGTTATTCCGCAATCTCGTCGAGTTCGCAAGCAGTTTTAATAAATGGCAAATCATTATCTGGTTAATATGGATTTGCAAAAATTTTGGAGCATTACGGTAACGTGGTATTAATATCCCTAAATATTTGTTTTTTGTTGTTTTTTTTTTTCGTGAGACAATTTACAGAGCTTCAATTCTCATTAAAAAAATAATAATTCAATATCAATGATACAATGTTAGCAAACTAACACTCGCAATAGCTGATTGTAGAGAAACGGCTAGAGTAGAAAGATATGTGTTTAAAAAATAGGGCATTCTAGGACATAAGCAAAATAAATAAGTAAAAGATAATCATAGAAGGAGAATCTTTGCCGTCTCGTCTTTGCAACGATAGAAACAAATAAAAAGCACTATATTTATTTTAGTTACTGCCCATAGAACCTGCAGTTCTTCTGTTTACTGATTGAACCATGAACACTTGAATTCTTACGAGAAAATTTTGACAATGCAATTTAACAAATAAAATTGATGCAACATTAAACACTTGCAAATAAATTACAAATCAATTTTTTCTAACTTCGTTGTATAGAAAAAAAAAGTATAAACTAATAGTAGAATTTTAGTTAACTAGAAGACAAAGCCCGTTGTGGAGGCAATTACAACGGGAGCTAGAGAAAACATTTCACGAAAATACGTCTACAGTCAATATACTTGATCTTCGTCCACGTAAAATAAATAAGTTCATATTCAATTTTTATTATATACACAAATCGAATTTCATGCTCTTCTGGAAACGCGCGGAAACGTTTCGCATTCGAAAGATTTCGTTTTGTGCACACAGTCATTTTTACATACATGCAGATGATTTATTTGTGAAGAGAAAATTAAACTATGTAATCTGGAAAAACTATTTTAAACGAATTGGAATCGCACTTTCCTTTCAAAGCCCAATGACAGTGATGAATATGACGTAATGCTGATTGCAACAGTTCATTTTGTCACGTAAAATGATTCACTTTTTTTACTCTCGGAAATAAAATAGCGCTGAAAATAACAAAAAAATAGCTTAAAAATTAGGGAACAGGTGGATTTCCAATTTTTAAGTAGCACAGATTGATTTTTATATTTCTAAATTATGAAAAAATTTCAAGCAGATCGTACAAACGGTGTAGATATCATTAAGCTTTTTCATCTTTTTGCACCTTTCAATCTTCTTGAAATAATGGCGGTAAAATATTTATATTGAAGTGGTTGCCCGGAAGTGTTACAGAGTCAGGGATCAGCGTAACTATATAGCAAGGATTATTTAAATTTTCACGCAATTCTGCCTTAACCCTTTAACGCGCAGTGTAAGGTGTAAGGAATCCACCAGAGGGGCCGACCCAAGGGTTTACGGCTTTAATCCCTCTGGGGAAACATTTATTTATAATCATAAAAATACAAACTATGCCGCAGGCAGAACTCAGAAGCCTGCGGCAGAACAAACAACAAAAGAACATAAAAAGTCAAAATAATAAAAATAAGAACAAAATGAGCAACCTCCACAATGGCTTCACCAGCACTGTCTACCATATCTACCAGGCACGAGCAACGATTCTTTTATAATGTCACCTTATCTTTTTTTCTTTTTTCCCCCCCCCCTTTTTTTTCACTGCGCCAAGATTTAGGCCATTATCACTGCCATTATTATTATTATTATTATTATTAATTACAACACCGGGGGAAAGCTAAGTATATCTAAATTTTATATTACTGTACAGTTCTATTAATCTATTGTAGTTATCTTTTATTAAGTTCATTATTCTATGTATCTGTATTATTTGTATAAAATTTTGATATTCCGTTACATTATTGTTTCTGCGTATGTTATGTGGCATTAGGGGACAGCCTCCAAACACAAAATGCAGCGGGTCACCCAGGGACCCGCAGTTACAATTTTCGGTGTTCCTCTTATTAATCCTTTTTAAATATTTTGGGAAGCTGCCCCCACCAGTAATGAACTTAATTGCTATTGTATTGTTGATATCAATATTATGTTTAATTTTAGGTATGAAGTTATATGTATATCTGCCTGTTTCACTGTTATTCCACCAAATTTGCCATTCAGAATCTATTTGTTGGTTTATTAAATGTACTATTTTTGAACGTGGAACCGATAGTGTTCTATTGCTTATAGGATGGTTATTTGTCAAAGGTAATTTGGCCAGTTGGTCTGCCTTTTCATTCCCCCAGTGTCCCACATGAGCCTTGATCCATATCATAATTATCCGTAGATCACTATTGTTTTTTAATAGATTATATAATTTGATTAAGATTTCAGTATAGGGACACAGAGACTTCAATTTCTCCACCGTGGACCTGTTGTCAGTGTAGATCTTAATAGATTTGAAGTTATTCGACACCGCCCATTCCAAAGCTGTAACTATTGCGAGTTGTTCGGCTTGGTATATGCTGTTATATATGTTTATTCTTTCTGAATATTCTTTTATAATTTTGTTATTCTCTGCACATGCGATATAGCCGAAGGCAGTTCCGTTGATCATTTTCGAGCCATCTGTGTATATTTTTATGTATTTGTTGTCTATTGTGTCATTTTCTATTGAGTCTATAAAAGTTATTTGTTTGTTTATTATATTACATTCCGGATATTGAAAAGAGGGGATAGTTTTCTCTATAGTGTAGTTTTCGGGGAGATCTGCATGTTGTATATGGTTATTTAATTTTAGTGCTTTATATTTTTCTATCTCCCTTTTTAGTACGAGTTCGATGGGAGGTATTTCCAGGATGGCACATAAAGCGGAATGGGCGGTATTGGCATTGGCCTTAGATATTTTAATTAATGCTAATTTTTGGATTGCCCACAGTTTGTATACCGAATCCCTGGTGAGATTGGAGGCCCAAGCGGGGGCAGCGTACGAAATTTGTTTCTCAGTAACTGTTTCATACCAAACTTTTAACATTTTAGGACGGACCCCCCAGGACACCCCACTAACCAGGGACATATTATTGATAAAGGTTGTTACTTTTTCGTTGAGGTACTTTATATGGGGTGTAAAAGTTAACTTATCGTCTATTATAACTCCTAAGTATTTTAGTTCATTTACCGATTTTATCTTTTGACTATTTAGTTTATATCGAGCTTTTGTTCTTGATTTAATTCCTATGGTGATCGCCTGAGTTTTTTGTACAGATATATTTAATTTTAGTTCGTTACAGATATTATTTAATTTCAGTATTTTTTGGTTTGTTTTAGTTTGAAGCTTTGCTATTGTATTTTCTGATTCTAATAGTACAAAGTCGTCTGCGTATGCGAAAAAATTATTGTTTCCATCATCCATTTGTTTTAATACGGTATTAGCGGCGATCAGCCATAGGAGAGGGCCTAAACAGGAACCTTGTGGGCAACCCTTAAATATATTGTACGTTGTTTGACCTGTACAATTTTTGACTATTATTTTCCTGTTATTTAAATAATCTTTTAAAATCATTTTTAAATATTGTGGGAGGGGTGAGTTATCTATTTCTTTTTTGATTATATTCCATTCTATGTTATCAAATGCGCCCTGGATGTCAAAAGACACCAGGACAGCATATTTATGTATGGATTTCAGTTCTTTTAACCGGCCAACCACCAAGTACAACAGGTCCACCGTTCCCCTGCCCTCTCGAAAACCGTACTGGTTATCATGGAAGTAGTTTTTGCTTTCTAGAATGGTCATGACTCTTCCTTTGATCAGTCTTTCCAATATTTTCGCGGCAGTACTTAATAGGCTAATTGGTCTGTAGGATTTCGGTTGTTTTGGGTCTTTATTATTTTTCTTGAAAAATATAACCAGGGCTATTTTCCAGGCATCCGGAAAGGAACCAAATTTGAGACAATTATCATATATATTTAATAAATCAGGCTGTTGATTGATTTTCAAATTTTTAATGATATTCATGTCTATTTTGTCCGCGCAGTGTTCTCGCGCTGGGAAAACCCAACTCTGACGTTTTGACTGTTGCCAGTCACGAAGAATAGATTTCATTTCTATAATATAAAAATAGTTGCGGGTGACAGAGCTCCACGAGAATCCTTTACTTTTTAGCACGTCATTTCCCGTAAAGAAAATTGTCACGATTATTTTTAACAGCACTGACATCTGCTGAAAAATGGAAGAATGCGAGAACAGCCGGATAGATTGCCCAATGCTGAAAAAAAAGGCAGCCGTTGCTATCGCTCGACTTAACTACCAGCAAGATGGCGGGCGATCGAAACGTTCATCGCGTGCCACAGATTTAGAGACCCGTTTTTGACGACAGCTGGCTGTGCCTGCCCCTTTTCCAGCATTGGGAAAGGGTTGCGCCTCAAAGGGTTAATGAGTTTTAGACCAGCGAAGTGGGATTTTAAGGGGTTCTAACGCGTATTCACGTTACATCTGGAGAAAACCGTTCAAAACTAGACCATTAGATCGACAGCTGCGCGATGGGCCGAACACGGGACCTTCAGACTTCGGCCATCTGCCATGTTCAGTGACTGTCAAACATAAATTTTAGTAAGCGGCTACATTCGACTGTAATCGGCACCATTGTAGTCCACTAATACTGTTTTCCATACGTTTTCTAGCAAACGAAATCGAAAATACCCCAAGAAAGAAGTATAAATATTTATTTAAGTTTCAGATTATAATTCGTTATTTAGGGACATAAACAATGGATCGGTGTCCGCTATTTTGTTCACTATAAATGCATATCGAAAAGCAAAATTCGCCCTGAAACATGATAGATGGACACTGCGTTTGTGTATTAATCTTTCAGTCCTATAAAACTTAGCTGAAAACAACATTTATCAAAGATGTCAAGCAATGCGGCTGTGTCGGTTGGAAAATTTTTAATACAATACTTTGATTGATGGCAGTAATTATTCATTGATATTTATTGATAGATACGTTCTAAAAAGTCAAATTTCCATCCAAATCCAATTTTCGGTGACTTGAAACTTAAATATTTATCATACACGCTTAAATCTATTGAGTAAAATAATAATCAAACGGAGTACATTTTTACTCAATTTTTGACTTCAAACAGCCATTCTTCCGATTGAGTAAAATTTGCTCAATTCATCGACAAAAATCAATGGGGCGAAAAATTCTCAATTTTTGAGCATTCTACAACAGCTCCATTTAGGCTAAATAATAATCAAAAATGAGGAGTGTCTGTCCGTTTTTGATTAATATAACTGTACTCAATTATGATTATTATTGAAGCTATAGAATGAGCGTTTTTGCAAAATAAGCCCTTTTTTAATTAACATATCTGTACTCAATTAAGATTATTATTTTAAGCTAGAAAAAGGGTGTTTTATTAAAATTTGCTGTTTTTGATTAATATATTGAATGATTCGTTTTCTTCATTTTTTATTATCAGAGCTGTAATCTATGATTATAAGCCCGAGAAAATAAATTTTAAATCAAGGCAAATACATTACATATATCTTAATACACTATAAAAAAATATTTTTTTAATAAATAGAATATAATTTCACTATAGTCTCTCGTTATAAAACGAATTCACAGTACAGTCAGAATACAGAAATGAAATCATGGTTAAAGCAGCTGTGAGATTTAATGAATGCAGCAACCCAATTTATTGACATGAAAAAGGTAAAATACTACTTACTCACTTTGGGTGGAGATATCATCACTTCATTTGTTTTACATCAGCTTTTTATAATCCAATCGTAAGAAACTATGTCATTAAAGCGAAATCTTTACCTAAAGCATCTCCTCCATATCTAGGCTGAATTTATTTCACAACTCTGAATATGAAAAAGATGCATTTGGTATTCGGATATAACATAAAATTATCAACAGCGAATACACACACAACTATGCCCGACTATGAACCGTTAGCCGTTGAACAGCGTGGGTCACGTGATAGTAATAGGATATGGGTCGTGGGGGAGAAGAGAGAGAATACTCAAATAGACAAGATTTTTGCGGAAAATGAGTTAAATAGAATATAGCGGATGGGGAGTTCTGGGGCGAATTGAGGCATTCACAAATTATTGTCTTGAATGAGTATTTTGTGGCGTAAAAGGATTTAAATCGACCGATAAGAAATTTAATCAATAAATGAGTGTTAGTTTTAATCAATAGATTTAAGCGTGTACTGTTCTATTAAATATTATGGATATTATGTATTTTATATATTTTACCGTCTACGGATAATACACTGGCATCGGTGAATTTACTTTTAAAATATGAAGAAAGATAATAATGATGAGTATTCTGTAGCCATACCGTTTATTAAATATACTTTCCTGCTTTATCACGCACTCGAAGGAGAAAGTATATTTACAGGTAAAACAAGCTTATGAAATGATGGATTTTAAAAAGGAAGCACTTGAAAATTCGTCCTAATATTTTGCATTCATTTATTTAATATTAAATTTTAATAATCGTATCTTTTTATTTGTGTGCAAGACAATATTAAACTAAAATAGTGATGATGTTTACAGTCGGTTGACTATATCTAGTTATTTTAAATTGAAAGAAAGCATTTTTATAGCCTGTTTTTATTAACGAGAACCTACCTCGGATTTACTCATGCGTCAACAAGTCTACTTTGATTTCATCAAAATATTAGGGAGAGCAAATACAGTTACACCCCCCTCCCCTCCTTTACCCAATTCGATTAACGTTTATAGAGCTTTAGCTTCACAAATAATTTATACCTTCCAATATTAATCCATTCCTGCAAATCTTGATAATATTAGAAGTAAAGGAGAGTAATGTTTTTTTTTCATACAATTCAAACAAAAAAGTTTTCAACAGGTATTGAATTATAAATATCTTGTGCCTAAGTAGGGGACTCGGTTAAATTTTAAAGCGAGAATTTTATAGATAATTTTTTTTTCTTTCGAGAAAAATAGGCGCCCTCCCACTTTCTTCACGTCTACTCTCCTGGAGGATTATATTCGAAATGTTCTGAAATCGATTTTTAAGTATCCGGGAGCGTTGTATTTTACAGCAAGAATTTTATGGATATCTTGTTTCTTCTTTGAGATCACACAAAATAGAGCGTTTTGGATCCCTATCCCCAATAAGTTACAAATTTTTGAAAATACTCTCCGATCTGGAGCCAACGCTGAAAAAAAAACTCACATGTGCTAAAAATCGTATCATTATTTTCAGTAGTTTTGGCTAGCCAAAATACTGTCATACGAAAAAACGATATTACTACTCCTAATATTTCAGGAAAAAGAATTCTAACTGAATCAACAACTACACTAGCGTAAAAGAAAAATATCACTAACAACAAACAGTGCATCTTCATGCATCGACAACTCATGTTAGCAAACGATAAATCAACTTCCCAAAATGACATCAGCACACGCACGTTGAAAATCAATCTGCACGCTAGCATGCAAGTATATTGGCATTCATCCATAAAAATGTGACTTTTTTTTTCTTCTTCTTCTAGATCAAAATTATACATTGTGTTCTATTTAATCTTTTCACTTGACACTACGAAGTACAGAAGCTTTGCTTTTGCATGTAGCAAAGAGATTTGATTTTTTTTTTTCCTCAGGCACGCAGGGTAAGATCGTCTGATTATTTATTGTTTGCCTATAGCAGCAGCTACAGGCGTACGAATTTATACAATAGCAACTGCGGAGTGTAGCATTTCCTGTACATTATCTTCAGCAATTTTTTATTTGTAAGTTTTTCTTTTTTAGAAAAATTCCTTTTCATACATAAAGTGAAAGGAAGAACACAAAATACAATTCAAAATTCCATAATTGTTTCGTGCACATGATAAAGAAATAATATATATTGTATCAACATCTCTCAATAAATAAATAAATAAGCGAAGTTTTCACATGCACAAAAAGAAATTCAAATTCCTTGGCAACTTCCAAGTTGCTTTCTGAATTCCAAAGGATAAAGACTGTTTATTTTTGAAAATTCAAAGCCTTCTAAAAATGCACTATTAGTAAAAGTGTAAGCCATTTAACCCTTTGAGGCGCAACCCTTTCTTTGCGCAACAGCTGGCTGTGCGGCACAGCCAGCTGTCGTCAAAAAAGGGTCTCTAGATCTGTGGCACGCGATGAACGTTTCGATCGTCCGCCATCTTGCTGGTAGTTAAGTCGAGCGATGGCAACGGCTGCCCTTTTTTCAGCACTGGGCAATCTATCCAGCTGTTTCTCGCATTCTTCCATTTTTCAACAGATGTCAGGGATGTTTAAAATAATCGTGACCATTTTTTTTACGGGAAATGACGTGCTAAAAAGTAAAGGATTCTCGTGGAGCTATGTCACCCGCAACTATTTTTTTTTATAGAAATGCAATCTATTCTTTGTGACTGGCAATAGTCAAAACGTCAGAGTTTGGTGTTCCCAGAGCGGGAATACTGCGCGTTAAAGGGTTAAGAGACTGTAGATCAGAAAGCATTACTCATGAAGCCGATTTAAGCAGTTAGGATTTTGGCCAGTTTTGACCAAATTAAGGCGCTTGTGTTGTGAGTGGCTTCCGAAGAAAAAAAAGTTAAAGTTTTTATAAAAGAATATAATTACTTTAGATTAGAATTTTTTTTTCTATAAATATTTAAATAAATTACATTTAAAAATCACTTTAGTACAGGGTGTTTCAAACTATATTTCGTGTCAGAGAGTCAACATTTTGTTCCCTTTTTGCAAGAAATATGGGACACCAAACGATTTTTGAATAAATTAAAATCATTTGAATACATGACAATGGAGTGAAAAGATTGTATGACCTCATTTCATTAAAAAAATAAAATTATTTAAATATTAGTCTATAAGGGAAAAAATGCGTATCGATCTTAATCTAAAGCCCACAAAGGAAAGTTGAATGACATAGTGTAGTAATTAATCGAGTATTTTTTCTATACAAACAATTAAACAACAACAAAAAAAAATATCACACGATTGGAATAAAGTATTGCTATTATTTGATAAAAACTGTATTTCCACAATAAAACTATTTAAAAAAATAGACGTTAAAAAAAAAAGTTTTTGCACAATACTATTAATCTAATAAGTTTACAAAGAAAAAATAAATTACATAGTGAAATAATTTTATGAAATATCGTAGCCTAAACACTTTTTTTAATATTGAAAAATATTTAGATTATGATACAGTGTCCGAAAAAATAAATAAATAAAAATAAATCGGTAAAATGTTTCTCAAAATGTTTTCAAGTGGTAATAATACAAAGGAGTAGAGCTTAAAACAGATATGGGAACCCATGCTGCATAAAACTTAAACGGCGGTCAGACTTTTATATTTTCTTTTTTTTTTCCATTTCATCATTTTTATTTATTTTTTGAGTGAAATTCATAAGCTGAAAAGTTCACATAATCCCACATTATAGTTTTCAGGATTACACTGATCCACAAATTATACTAGACGAGATCAGATGAATATCACGGGCTCTTTATTATTCTAGCACAATCTCATTTTACTCATATTTTATTTCTTAGCAAATTAAACACTTGTGCGTTGTTCGCATTTTTACATCTCGTGCACCTGGAATAATAAAATACTGGAAGCTAGCGAATGAGCTTTCAAAATAAGCGTTCATGAACAGGTGTACAAATAGGTCAATTCAAGTGAAGAATAACACCAAACATTACACTAAATGCTTCACAACTAAAAGAAAATTCTAGAAAGATTTTAAAAGGTTTCAGTGGAATAGAAGCGGAATAATACTTTATATATTTACTTAATATTTTAGTCCTATTTTCTTGTCGAGTATTTTTTAAGCAGCCCACGCAGTTCTAAGATTAAAAAAAATATAACTGAAAACAAAGCACAACTGAAATAAATGCTGAATTGTACTTGTTTTCATTTACCTAACATTAAAAATTCCTCTTTTCGAGTATTTTTAAATAATCCAGTTCTAACATCGAAAAATAATTAAGCACAAATCTTTTGTTGTTGAGCGAAACAATACGCATGAATAATAATTTATAATTATGACAAATACCTTGCCTGAAGAGGAGAATAATTGAAGATTACAAAAAAGAAAGACTCTGTTCTTTTATGGCAGTAAAAGAGTTGCTTTATCAACAACTTATTAGACAATCGCTAAGATCTAGGTCATTAACAAGAACTGGCATGTAAAGAGAAAAAATATCCAATAATAATATCCACAGCAGAAGAAATAAAATAAATAAACAAATAAATAAAACAATAACACTGGCTCATCTTTTTCTTCTAAACCATAAATGCGGAAATAATTCAAAGCACTTTAACTGTTACGGTCCAGCAAGAATTCCTTCTTTACCTTCCGTTGCCATTTTTTTTTTCTCTCGAACAACATTATTATCGGAAATTCCGATTATTTGAAGACGTACGTAAACGACGGTAGAATTTATCTTTTCAATAAAAGAAAATAATGACCGAGGTAAAACAATGGTATTTTCGGCAATACATCATGTCATTACGCCACAGAACAACAAAAAAAAAAAAAAAAGAAGAAGAAGAAGAAGAAGAAAATCCAGTCATCATTTGGAAATCATCTCGTACGGCCAGTTGGCAACGACAATCTTCTCGAGTCACATTTGTGGGTATATAATTAGATGCAGAACATGCCTGCATCGAAAACTAGGCCAGTGGACCGTCAACCGAAGTAGCTCTGCGAAATGGACTAAACAAAGGCGTGTTTATATTGTTTTTAAATATTATTTGACTGTTTGTATGTTTTTTCTTTTAGAAATTCGTACGCTGATACCGACTCATTTATGGAAAATTAGGTCGTTAAAGAAAAAAAAAAAAAAAAAAAAAAATCAAACTGGGTAAGATGAGGGTCTACATTAAAATTATGCACATTACAAACTTTAATTGGTATGTTGAAAAATTCGTGCTCATTTGAAGTTCTCCGGGCTTGATTACTGAACAAGCCAACTAGGCCACGAGATATAGGTAGTGCCCAATCAGGCCCGCAGAAAGGGGAGGACAGGGAGGACAAATTGCCCCGGACCTGGAAGACGTATGTTAACGAATTTTTAGCGTACAAATCCCATACGAGAAGATAAAACATTTGTGTCTCCCAAAACCTTTTTTGGCTGCCATCATTGATCCATCTGATATCAATTCATCGCTCAAATTTGGTGCCTAATCCTTTGAAACCCCTTGAATTGTTAAATAATTTTAAAAGCTCAAAACTGGATTATTTGTACCCAATAATGTTTGTGTAGCCTTCAGTCTATTCTGTACTCTTCCAGTGTCAGTGACTAGAGCCGAGAGATCTTTTAATTTGTTTTTTAAGCAGAGGAGAAAAAAAAATCAAGAATCAGGTGGAACACCTCTTTTTTTTTTTTTTTTTTGAGTGTGTGTAACGTAATGGGGTGGGGGTTAATCTTAAGGAAACACGTATAGAGGGACACCCGGGTGTCTTAATCAAGCTTTGTACGCTCTTAATATTAATAATAAGCTTAAAATATGTAAAATAGCGCTAGAATGGAAAAAGTGATCATGTTTTTAAAAAAAGTAAGAATAAGATACACAAGATAATTTTAATACGGTTTAAAGCTCTTTTAGTTCTTTCTCCCTGTTAATACATTCTATACATGTAAGAGCGTGAATTAGTTCTAAAACTTTTTCCTGGTTAATTTTGGGGAAAAAATAGAAATTTTGTATTATTATTTGAGTTTGATGAGCTACTTAATTACATACAAGTGTCACAAGATGGGTCATTTCATCTGAATATTTCGAATAAATCTATCTCCGATTTCACTTAAAAACGGATAGCGCATTCTCAAACGCAATCTGGTAAGATGTATCAGATCTTGCAGAAATCGATTATGTAAATTCACTGTGTTTGTTTAATTAAAACAAACATTGTCGTTAACTGAATTGGGGGCTAAGGCCTCTCCAGACAGGAATTTAATTATCTCTAGAAAAATTTAGATTTTCCAGAGCAAAAACAGACGAAAGAACCCGCCTGCTCCCTTTTCTAGAAAAAAAAAGTGTGTGCGTATAATCTTCACGCGCGGTTGAAGTAAAACTTCTTTGACGTTTACGACACATATCACTGAAATGATTAAACTAAAAATAAATATCATATTATAATTTAATTATATTTATTATTCATGTACTTTACAAAGATTATATAAATATATTATATTATTCATTGGAAGTAGGTACTTCAATGTCATCATAATTTTTATGTATGAAATTATAGGTTTGTGGTAACTATAATGTGAAACATAAATTGTACTCTCTAAATTCGCTAATTTTCTTGAAAATACAGCATCTATCGTTGTACCGAAACACGTTGTTGATTGAAGTCGAGAAGTATTCATAGTTAGATCAAATTTTTCTTTTAAAAAATCAACTAACGGCAGAGATTCTTGAGAGCGAAAATTAACATTAAAATCTCCAGTAAGAATCATCGGTCATTCATGATAATTACTTAGAATCCAGGAAGTGTCCATGTTGTAGTATTATTCTTTAACTGCTTTCTTATACCATTGTTCCGTCTGGAGGTTGGGTTTGAATGGGGGGAATGTCCATAGTCTAGTACTATAACTGTTTTAACTGATGTTTCCCTCTGTTTGTTGGGTTCGAATGCAGGTAGTGTAATTTTTTTTGTGTGTTTTTCTATCACAGTATATTCTTAAGCGTTGATTTCGTCTGCTTGTAGGTTTCGAATTATTTTTCTGTATCCGTGTTTTTAAACTGCAGGTTCTGTCTATTGTTTGGGACTGATTGCAGCCAGGGTCAGTTTCTTTGTGGTGTTTCATCCCCGTGTTAAACCGTTGCTTGCTCCGTCTTGAGGTTGGGTTAGAATCCACGGAGTGTCCATTTGTTATTCTTTTATTCTGTTCTTAAACCGTTTGCAGCCAGTGTTTGTTTCTTTGTGGTGTTACATACCCGTATTCTTAAACCGCTGTATATATATCATTATAAATATATATATCATTACTATAGATAAATGTATATATATCATTACACTATATATATTATTATAAATATTGCATTCACACAAACTACATCCCTCTAAATTTACTAACATTTCTTAAAATACAGCTTTTGGGCAAAATAATAACAGACATGACATACATAATATTTAGGAGTTTAATGACCTAACAGCTAATGTAACTGGCATTTGACAAATAATAATATCACTTCGCTTCGAAACTATTGCCTATATTCATTACGAAATAGTATTATAAGACAATTATGTAATTAAAACACATCTGAAGCCAGTAATTACTGTATATCACGTTCATAAGTCTATGTATTTAATTTTTTGAACTTCTGCTAATTCAAGGATCTCCATTTACTTCGCCTCGATGGAAATATAAACAACCTGAGATGCGCAGTTACCCAGTGTGGGTATCGCCATCTGTTTGCAACAACGGCGTTATCCAACTTTCTACGAGAAGTGTCCCCTCCTATAAATTTACCTTCGTGAGATCGAAGTAGGATCCTCCAACAGTGTTCTTAAACGAAAATTTCCCTCTGCTGTTCACGTTCGTTTGCAGCCACTGTCCCTTCAATTCTGCTGTTCCATCTCCTTGTTCTTAAATTGTTCTGTCTTGAAGTCGGGTTAGAATCCAGTAAAAGTGTTCTTAAACTGACGTTTCCATCTACTGTTCCGGTTCGATTGCAGGCAGGTCCCATTTATTTGTGCTTTTCCAAATCCATGTATATTAATCTAAAAATAAGGATTATCGAGAACCTCCTGTGAGGTTGGGATTACATGTAAAATATTATGTTGGATGTACCTTCAAAACGCTTATTGATATATAAATAAAGATTGATGTCTCAAAGATACGGCTCTTGGCTGTTTTTCTCGCCGTTTCTTTCCCTAACAGGTTCCGCGTATTTTTACATGATGAAGTTGGCGAAAGCAGCGGAACGGTCGAAAAGGTAGGTTTTTCTGTGGTTCTTCTTTTTCAGGCGCTCTTGACGTAGAGTATATGACATATACGTCACTTCCTTTACTGAGCATTACTTCCGTCAGAAAAAAAAATCTGAGTTACTCCCTAGTCGCTACTAAAGAAGTTTTACTTCAAAAAGAAGGGGAAAAAAAACCTCATCCACTTACGTCAATGAGAACAAAACACACTGCGTCAATTTTTAATCCGAGTAAATATCACAAATACTCTACAAAATGAAAAATGAATCATTTATTCATACCCAAAACTGCATAATTCGAGCATTAAAAAGAATTAACTCCATTAACAAAATCCGTTGCTACTTTCCTTTCTTTTATTTACTTTTTCTTCTTTTTTTTTTTCCTTGGCAACCATTTTCACTAACGAAAATGCGGGGTCACGAATTTTCGTGCGTTCGAATTTTTCGGGACACACACAGAGGCTCTCCTCGCTTATACAACATATTGAGCGATAAGGATGGTTCCTTTTGAAAAATGCATAAATAAAATTGCCGCCCTCTGTACGCGTGCGCCCTGAATGGGAGTGAACTGTAGGGAGGGACGGAAAAATTTTTGGGAAGAGGGAATGACGGGATGGCGTCTTCGTGACTCGATTGCCATGTGAATCATCAGCTGGGGACAGATCGATATATATAGAGAGAGAGAGGGGCGTCCGGCGAGTAGCAGAGAGTGAGGGAGGATGGAGTTACCAAAGATCAGGAGAGTTTGTGGGGGGGGGGGGGGTAAAATTAGAAGGAGCAGAACGAAATGATGAGTCGGATAGCTTCATACTGAACCCTTCCCTCTGTGCATGGAGAAGGCGTAAGGGAAAATTCATTAAACGATGGGGTGGAAGTGGGAGGGCGGGGAAGAAGCGAGGAAAAGATGAATTATTTTACTTTCTCTCTTCCAACCCTCCCACCGGGCAAATTTTTTTCCCGACCGAATATTTAACCCCCCGCCCTTAAAAAAAAAGATCTCGAAACACCCTAAATAATTTTAAAAGCAAAAACTCATTTTTAAAAGTCAATCACCAACATTTATTTATTTTCTTCCTTCTCCCAGATTACTGCCGCTGCAAGGGTAGAAAAGTTATTAAAAATATTAAACGATGTGCTGTCGTTATTTTCTTTGAATAATGGGCAGAACAACTTTTGGCATTTTATGGAGGAACTATCTAGCTTCAGTGGAGTTGGCGGAGTCAGGTTTCACATATTAAAAATAAGGCAGGGTGATCCAGAAGGCTATATACACCCCCTCCCCTTAGTCGATGCAAAGACGGTAATTTTAGCTGCACTTTTTGTATCCGTGCCTTAAAATATTTTAAATTTTATATACACTTTGAATAATACATTTTGATCCATATTAATTAAAAACATTCTATTACTTTTGTAAATTCTATAATTTAACGAGTATTAAGAACAATTAACTATAAAAAAGATTAAAAATTTGTAATTCAATTGAAATTTCTTACAAAATATATTTACTATTAACCAAATTTTACAGTAAGAATGAACCCTATTCATAGCTGGACATCCCCTATCAGGGACGTATCCAGAGGTTGAGGCTGAGGGGGCTGCAGCCCCCCACCGAGTTGGGATCCTTTATTTAGCTTACAATTTGATATTTAGCTTAGAATTGAAACTTAGCTAACAATAACAGCCCCCACAAAATAAAATCCCGACTACGCTACTGCCCCCCATAGCTGAACACCTACCATGTGAAATTTAAAGCTTCGATAGTGACCCCCCCCCCCTCCTTCAGTTCCTCCAAAAACACTTCTTTAAATTTTAGCCTGTTAGATTAACTGTTGATAGAGTTGTTGATGCCCAAAGACGTTTAATATTGCAAAGAAACGTTTAAATATTCCAAAACAAATCAAAATATAGTTTAAAGTCATAATTTTAGCAATCAAAAAAGTTTTGTATAATCAGGAAAAATTAATGCAATTAGTAAATGAGTAAAGTTAAATGATTGTCAAGAAAATCGTGGTTGAACCAACTATTTGGTTTCTTAGGACATTTAATCGTTTGAATTTTTTAGCCTTACTCATATAGCTCGTAACCTTACTTTAACTCACTTTCTTATGTCATACAATGATGAAATTTCATGCAACGTAAAAATAGCATAAAGCAAATAAAATTAACTTTGATGAACATAAATGGACACTCAACGTAAAATATGGGCTTAGAATTTTTTCAAAATATGGAATAGATTTTGAAAATGACGAAAATATTTTAAATCTTTATGCATTGCGTTAAAACTGTTAAATTTAATGAAAAAAAAATCTGTATCGCGGAAAATCTTTCCCTTACTTAAAAAAAAAAAAAAAAAAAAAACTAAATTGTTTATTTATTTAATTTTTTAAATAATTTTAGATACAAGAGAAAAGCTCCATGGCAAAACAGTTGCGAAAACTTTTTTTAAAAACTTTTAATTAGCCCTTTAAATCATTTTAATTGGTTTTTAAATTTAATGAAAGCCTACTTTAAAAAGTACAGTAAATATTTAACTTGCTTAGTGAAAAGCATCATCACGAATTCCATTTGCAGTATTTGAATTAAAAAAAAAAAATTTCAATTTGAAAAGTATAATTATTAATCATTTTGGCATTGTCTGCGAAGTTTTCAAGGAATTTGCAATTATCTACACAAGTTTTCCTTTTCTTTCTTTCTTTTCTTTTTTTAAAGAAAAAAACTTACCAAACATTATACACTTATATATTCAATACACAAAGCGAGGAAAATATGAATTATTTTACTTCTATCTTCTAACCCTCTCACTGGGTAAAATTTTTTTCCATATCTAATATTTTACAGCACTTAAAAAAAAAAAAAATCCTGGAACACCGTAAATAATTTTAAGAGCAGAAACTCATTTTAAAAGTAATCAACATTTATTTATTTTTCCCCCCTTCTTCCAAATTACTTCCGCTGCAAAGGTAGAAAAGTTATTAAAAATATTAAACGATGTGCTGTCGTTATTTTCTTTGAATAATGGGCAGAACAACTTTTGGCATTTTATGGAGGAACTATCTAGCTTCAGTGGAGTTGGCGGAGTCAGGTTTCACATATTAAAAATAAGTCAAGGAGATCCAGAAGGCTCTATACACACACCCCCTCCCCTCCCCTTAGTCAATGCAAAGACGGTAATTTTAGCTGCATAGCCACATTTTGCATCTGTGCTTTAAAATATTTAAAATTTCACACACTTTTAATTCATATTGATTTTATTAAATTATATTAATTTTGTAATTTTTTTTGTAAATTTTATTTATAATTTAATGGGTATTAAAAATTTAACTATAAAAAGGTTTAAAAACTTGTAATGTAACTGAATTTTGTACAAAATATTTATAGTAAAATTTACTATTAA
This sequence comes from Cheiracanthium punctorium, assembly GCA_038373885.1. Classification (NCBI taxonomy): domain Eukaryota; kingdom Metazoa; phylum Arthropoda; class Arachnida; order Araneae; family Cheiracanthiidae; genus Cheiracanthium; species Cheiracanthium punctorium. The sequence goes on along the minus strand of JAWZYV010015659.1, from coordinate 241,869 downwards.
CCAAATTTTATAGTAAGAATGAACCCCTCCTCATAGCTGGAGACCTACCATGTGAAATCTAAAGCCTCTACAGTGACCGCCCCCCCCCTTCAGTTCCTCCATTTTATCTGTTATATTAATTGTTGATGTACAAAGACGTTTAATGTTACAAAGAAAAGTTTAAATATTCCAAAACAAATCAAAATATAGTTTAAACTGATAATTTTAGCAAAAGAAAGTTTTTTATAATAAAGAAAAATCAAAGCAATTAATAAATGAGTAAAGTTAAATCACTATCAAGAAAATCCTGGTTGAACTATTTGATTTCTTTAGACATTTTATAGTTTGATTTTAGCCCTACTCATAGCTTGTAACCTTACTTTAACTCACTTTCTTATGCTATCCAATAACGAAATTTCATGCACGTTTAAAAATGGCATAAAGCAAATAAAATGTACTTTGATGAATATAAATTGACACTCAACGGAAAATATAGGCTTCGAATTTTTTCAAAATTTGGAATAGATTTGAAAATGTCGAAAATATTGTAAATGTTTAGGCATCGCGTACAAACTGTTAAATTTGATGAAATAAAACTTTTGTATTGCTAAAAATATTTGCTTTACGTAAACTAAGAAAACTAAATGTTTATTTACTTAATTTTTTAAATAATTTTAGATATAAGAGAAAAGCTCCAGCATCGTGTAATAGTTGCTAAAACTTTTTTTTTATTTGATTGAACAGTTTTAATTGGTTTGTTAAATTTTAATGAAAGCATATTTTTAAAAATACAGTAAATATTTAACTTTTTAATGAAAAGCATCATGACGAAATAAGAACTGCATTGGCACTATTTAAATAAATAATAATTTTTTAAATGTGAAATGTATAATTATTAATCATTTTGGCTTTGTCTTCGAAGCTCGCAAGGAATTTGCAATTATTTACACGTTATTTTCCCTTTTCTTTTATACCTCACCAAATTTTATATACTCATATTCATATTCAATACAACAGAGTTTGGACTATTTAAAACGGGGGGGGAGCGATCTTAATGAACATAACACTAGCAAATTAATTCACGCGGCGTGCCAAGCATTACGATATCAATTTATAAAAAGACGTAGTCCATTGTTATTTTGAGTGATAGTCAAAGTTCTGGACTCCTACCAAGTTATCTCAACAGCTCTACTCTTCTACTTTTATTTTTATTTCTAAAGCACAAGGCAAAGCAGCTAGCAAATGTTTGGGGAAAGGCAGAGTAAAGTTGTTTTAAGCCAAGGAACATTTACTGATCGCAGAACAAGAAAACTCGGATAGGATCCATTGCTGGCGGTAAGCCAGTATAGTACAAGAAAGAAGAAGTACTATTAAAATTAATGGCATGGAAGCAGAAAAACCTTAAATGAATTTCATTACTGATTCTAGGGTGCCGCCGTTTAATAGTCGGAACAAGATAAAAGCGTGGAGATTAGTTGCTCCCTGATGAGTCACAGGAATTCAGGAAGGAGTTGGGGACAGGGTGGAAGATATAAAGCGAGTTCAACTCAGCAGAAAGTTTTTCTTGATTATATCTAAATAAACGTAAACAGTTTAAAGAAAAAAAAAAAGGTTTTATGACTTTGTGTTTGAACAAACTTCCACAATAGTGGAATAAAAACAAACTTTGAAACAGGAAAACGTACGGAGGGTATAAACATCTATCTCTTGGAATAGCTTTTCTTGAACGCCTCTAGACTTCAGCAGCACAAAATGGGAGGAATTGAAAGTTTCTAAACTTTTTAATAGATTGATTTTTTTTAACCCTTTAACGCGCAGTGATCCCGCTCTGGGAACACCAAACTCTGACGTTTTGACTGTTGCCAGTCAAGATGAATAGATTTGATTTCTATAAAAATAGTTACGAGTGACATAGCTCCACGAGAATCCTTTACTTTTTAGCACGTTCATTTCCCGTAAAAAATTGTCACGGTTATTTTTAACAGCACTGACATCTGCTGAAAAATGGAAGAACACGAGAACAGCTGGAAAGATTGCCCAATGCTGAAAAAAGGGCAGCCGTTGCCATCGCTCGACTTAACTACCAGCAAGATGGCGGACGATCGAAACGTTCATCGCGTGACACAGATCTAGAGACCCTTTTTTGACGCAGCTGGCTGTCGTCAAAAAAGGGTCTCTAGATCTGTGGCACGCGATGAACGTTTCGATAGTCCGCCATCTTGCTGGTAGTTAAGTCGAGCGATGGCAACGGCTGCCCTTTTTTCAGCATTGGGAAAGGGTTGCGCCTCAAAGGGTTAAAGTTACGTTTGGCTTTACACTACTTACAGACATTTTTTTAGGAATTGGAAAAACAACTTTACTAACACCAAGATGTTAAAGAAAAGACCGGAATTTCTATTGCAAAATAACTTAACAAATAAAGGAATCTTTTATTACGACGATCGCAACAGTCTGTCAGAGCGTGCAAGGCCAACTTGCAAAATTTATTTATAGTGGAAGTATCCGTTCCTGAAATTACGAAGTGGACAGCCTTTGTTGCAATACTGAAGAACATCTGCAATATTCCACGTCCAATCTTTCTTAATTTGCTTTCTCGCACCGGTTGAATTTACTCTGGTTTTGGACTTAGGTGTTTTGCGGGTAAATCTGCCATAAGAGTGTAAATGTTTCGACCAATAGACAAGCTGTTACAAGTCGAAAGAAGATTTTAAAATTCACTGTAATGCGAGTACGACGTAGCAGCATAACTAAGGTGACCATACGTCCCGTTGTCCCCAAGCACAGTTTGGGGACACCGTAATGTCCCGTTTTTAGAAAATGTCCCCTGCAATGTCCCGTTTTTAGAAAGAGAGCAACCCACGGTAACGATTTCAATAAAGGCCGCTAAAAATCTAAAATCATCCAACGGCAGTGTCTGTAAAAAAAAAAAAAACTGACCTCCCTCCCTCCCCTCTCGAGACGCAAAGAAAACGTCGGGGGATGTATTGTTTTTGTGTTTGTTCTTTTTTTTTTTGTCAACTATTTCAATTATTTATTTTTTTTTTTTTTTAAAGTCATGTTCCTCTTTTGCTTATTCCTCTCCCTCCCCTGATCTCCACTTTATTTTCCCTTTTCACTCTGGTTTTCTAAGATTTTTTTCCTTCCGAATGACAACTTCCTTTTTTCTGTGTGTCCTTTTGTTTACATTTCTCACTTTCCTACCTTCCTGCCTTGTGTCGGATGGTGTTTTTGAAGTCGAAGAAGGGCCTACCCCTTGTACCACTCGAAACGTAAGTTTTGCACTATTTTTAATAGTATGTGGGTGTTTTATCAGTTTTTTTTTTCATTTTATTTTGATATTAACATTTACACAAGCTTTTTTGCGCGTTTTCTTAACAACTAAAAGATACCCAGATCTGTACATTCAGTCTCCCTACACTTTTACCTTGAAAACAGTAGATGTCCCGTTTTGAGGAACAAAATAAGTACACTATTGCCAAAAAAGTAGTAGATGTCCCGTTTTAAAGGAAAAAACAAATGGCCACGTTAAGCATAACCCTACACCCATCTCCCTGTCATATTTGGTTGACCTACCTACGCAGAAATTAATGATCTACAGCAGTGGTTCCCAAACTGTGGGTGCGGAAAGGGAGGGAAAAATTAAACTTTAGTATTTTATAGTAAACTATAGTATCTTGTATAGGCAGCTCAGGTGGTGTAGTGGCTTAAGAACCTGCCGACCACGATTTGGATTCGGGTTCGAATCTCGGCCTGGACATGAATGTTAACATAGTAACATAGGTAGTAACGCTGACCGCCCTCTGGGTGCTCCCATATTAAAATGGTCAGTAATTCGGGCCTTAGTAATGGCATAATGCTTGATGATCAAATGCAGCCCATTGGGTGGAAAAATCTATTTTATACAACCAAGGGCGGATCCAGAAACTTTTTTCGGAGGGGGCGCAAATCGTGAATACTCATTTTATCTAGAGTAAAGCATATTTAATATTGGTGAAAGAACCATTTATCTTTTGTAAATATATTTTTTTCGGAGGGGGCGCGCGCCCCCTGTGCCCTTCGCTTGGATCCGCCTTTGTATACAACCTATATTGGTTATTGCTATGTAATAGTAGGTCGCGAAAAAAAAAAAATCTAGGTGAAGGTAGTCCCAGGACAAAAAAGTTTGGGATCCGCTGATCTACAGCAGTGTTTCCCAACCTTTCTCTCCCTGCGAATCCCTTTTGAAAATCCGAAAAAAATTGGCGAGCACTTTGTATAGTCATTGTGTATTAGTATATTGCTTTCACGAACCCCTTATGGGTTTGCGAACCACCAGTTGGGAACCACTCTTCTACAGTAACAAAAGTATGCAATTTATTAACAACACAAAAATCTCACAATCTGACAACGATGGGTACCCATATGAGCACTTATAGAGAGGAGAGATGTGCCACTCGCATTTGCAAAAGAGAAGCAGCAGTTTCATTCTAAAGTAATACAAAAAACGTTCAGTTTGCTACAAAAATGTTCACTGTACCAGCTTCTACGGAGTTGAGTGAGACACCACCTGCTGCCCTCCGTACGGGCATCCATGCTGACAGCATTTCTATTCGTCTTGTATCGAATCGAATGCGGAATAAATGCACACTATTCCTTCTATTGTTCTTTTTTTAATATTAGAGTGGTTCCACAGAGAGCAACTTCCAGCTATTGAAATAGCCGTAAACAATTCTTTTGATCTGCATAAAACACCGTCTGACTGGTCATTGTGCGCAGTCATCACCATTGTATTCATATCTTGAGTTTAAAGAATCCGAATAAGTAACTAACGTAAGTATAAAAATGGAACATACTCTCAACGAGAACGCCAAAGGCAGGGGCGAGGTCTGTTCATTCAAAAAATCATCAATCAACGCATGGAACATTTTATTCTTTTAATAGGCCACGACTCAACTTATCTATTATTTTATATGCCCATCTCCATCAGAAATTTTAAAGAAAGTTGTTCCTACATTTTCTGCTTAATTTATTACCAATTACTCACGACCCACCAGATAGCTAATTAAAATTTTGCTGGAGAAAGAAAATGGCAACAAAAATCGCCTGCCTTGAAAAAGAAAGACCTCCCGACTTTAGAACGATGCTAATTCTCGGGAAGTGTTATCTGTAACCTTATCTCCGGAGGAGGATGCCTTGGTGATGGCTTTACGGTTAGGAACGCCGGTCACGAATTTGTTTCGTGCCGAACGAGGACCTGTTATTTGGAGTGAAACGAGACACTGACCGACCGACCGCCATTGCACAGAGAATATGATGGAACGTTTCTGAAAGTGGGTGAGAAACGCTCGACGTGAATGAGATATTATTCTCAGAGAGAAGGTCGAGGACAGAAAAAAAAAACAAAAAAAAAACAATGACTATTCTTGCACAGGCATATATGAATGGCTTACTCAAGGTTTGAAACGCTTAAAATTATTCTTTATTTTTCACCTTCAGTGTTTCAAATGTTTATCAAGGATATTTTTGTTTCTAAACATGGAACTTTCCAACAGCTTTTAAAAGAGTTTAATGTCGGTTGAGGCTCACAAAAATTTATAATGTCTCTTCATAAGCTGTACTATGCAGCTGTAAGAATGGCCAACCTACAAGAGTGATATGAAATATTCAGGAAAAAAGAATCTTTAAGAAAGTATAAATACTTTGCAGTATTTACGTCTAACCCTTCGACTCATTTTGTGCGGCAATTTTTGAGCAGAAATTTAGGATACTGGGATATATTTCCCCCCCCCCCTTCCCGAAATTTTTTGATTAGTCGGCACAAGCTTTATGTCGTGCAGAATTTCCGTTTATTTATTCACGAATTACTTTATATCCCCCCCCCCAAAAAAAAATAATAATTCCTGGCTAAGCCCATGTGTTTAACGGCGTTGTTTGAAAAAATCATGTGATTTTGGTACATAAGTACAAATAAACTAATTATGCCAGGCACTTCGAAATTTTTAAACTGTCTCTTTACAAGCTGTACTACATACTGAAATAAACGATCAATCTGTATCCGTTTCAAAACTTTTAGAAAAAATTGTTAAAAATCGGAAATTTTCGCAAAACGTGTCGCTCTTCGAAAAATCTTGCAGCTCCGATCCATGTTTAAGATTTTTTTTCAGAAAATTTCACAAAAGCCACAGCTTTTTCGCTTATTGCAGTGTGTAAAGCAGCTTATGAAGAGCCATCTGGAATTTTTTGGAGACCCTGGTGCTATTAGTTTATTTCAATTTGTGTACCAAGACAGAGGTTTTTCTTCTTCGTCATACACCCTTAACGACTTGTTTTTAAAAAGCTGTTCCAATATTTTGTAACAATGTTTTTTTAAAAAGAAACAATCTTAAATAACATATACATTAGAGTCTCCCTAATCCAAGATAGCGCTAACTTTTGTATTAAAAAAATAAACAAGTTTTGATTTGTTTTTTGAACATTCAATAAAGCAAGCGTGGTGTTATTTAAAATACATATTTTTATAGTTACAAATCTGTGTGCTCGTTATTATTTCGCAATTCGATCTCTCTGCACCTATTGAACATAAATATGAATTTTTCTCTTCGATTTTAGAATGTCGTCTGCATAATCCGGGTTTTCAGTTATCGGGAGTCTGTGTCGGTCTCGATCAACTTGGATTACCGAGAACTGGAAAACATTTCAGCTAACAGAAGTTACATAACTTTTTACAACTCTATGCATCACGATTGTGTGACGCCAAGCTGAGTCACTCAGCACAACATACCCCCCCCCCTCCACACACACCCAAAAGATAATTATGTTACAGCACGGCCAAGGTTCAATTAGTGAGAACACACGTTCCGAATATCTTGCTTATCTCGGAACTCTGAATAAACGAAGCTGCTTTTTAGTATGTATAAGAAATCCAGGAAAAATTAACCCTTTGAGGCGCAACCCTTTCCCAATGCTGAAAAAAGGGCAGCCGTTGCCATCGCTGGACTTAACTACCAGCAAGATGGCGGACGATCGAAACGTTCATCGCGTGCTACAGATCGTCCGCCATCTTGCGGGTAGTTAAGTCGAGCGATGGCAACGGCTGCCCTTTTTTTCAGCATTGGGCAATCTGTCCGGCTGTTCTCGCCTTCTTCCATTTTTCAGCAGACGTCAGTGCTGTTAAAAATAATCGTGACCATTTTTTTTTCACGGGAAATGACGTGCTAAAAAGTAAAGGATTCTCGTGGAGCTATGTCACCCGCAACTATTTTTTATAGAAATCAAATCTATTCTTCTTGACTGGCAACAGTCAAAACGTCAGAGTTGGGTGTTCCCAGAGCGGGAACACTGCGCGTTAAAGGGTTTAAAAAAATCTTACATTTATCTTCTAGCTCATCGTCCGTTCATCGCTTGGAAAAAATAGCTTTATTTTATTTAATTTTCCAAACGATATATCCATTTTTTATTAAGTTTAAATCAGCAAATATTTTTCAAGATTTCCCATAACAGAGAGTTGTAAAATTCCTCCGCCGAATTTAAAATGAAAGTCACAACGTAATTTTCTAGCGAAATTTTTTCACGGCGATATTAAAAATATCTCCGCATTCGAAATGTTGAAAGAAGTACTTGCTTTGCAGAAAGACGGGCAGAAAACTCCTCTCATGGTGAATAAATTAACTTGAAATTTAATTATTAAAAGATGCATAATATAATGTAATTTTCATTTCAGCATCAGCAATCTGAGTTGAGCTCCCAGGATTAAAAAAAAAAAATCTACGTTTTTGTAATTAATTTTAGAAAGCATAAGGAGTAAACTATACATTTTAAAACAAATTATCCAACTAGGAGCCTTTTTTTTTTAAACGTATCTCAGTATGTAAAATATGTACATAAGTTTGTAACAACTATTTCACAATCAGAATATTGCCAAATGATAATTCAATTAAAAAAATGAAAAAATCCCAAAATGGGAAATGCTATGCAGTTCTTAAAAAGAGGACATGGAAAAAGAAAGAAAAAGAATTTTTTATTTTATATATATATATATATACAGGGCCTCCGAGAGAAATTTTATAAGACGGGGCGAAAATCTTCCCGGCCCCTTTTGTAAAGCACGAAAGTTTCGAAAAAACAGGAGGGACGGAAGGAATTTTTTTTGGAAAAAAGCTCTTTTTAATGATTTTCATATAAAATGCTAAAAGGAAAGAGAGTGGGAGGGAAGTTTTTCTGATATGTAATAGTACTTTTAATTCATGTTCGAAGGTTGAAAAAATACTAATATTTAAATGGTAGAACTAACATTTCTGCCATCTAAATCATTCTAGAATTATGTATTCAAAATTTAGTCTATTTTAAAAAAAGATTTTAATTACGGATCTATAAATGAAATTCGTAACACATTCTGAAAAATTCACGGACGCACTTTAGCTGAACACGGGCCCACTCTAACTTGCACGGGCCCCGTCTGCCCCCCCCCCTCTCGTAGGGCCTATATATATATATATATATATATATATATATATATATATATATATATATATATATATATACATATATATATATATATATTGGGGGGGGGGGTAGTTTCAATACTTATATTTAAAACAAAAGAGTACTGTGAAGTATAATTTGTTCATCACTTTTAAAACATTGAAAGTAGATTTTTAAGAAACGATATCGAACCTAAGTATATTCAAATTAGTCAGAATTTACTTATTTTATAATATTTGCTTACTATGTCGATAACTTATAAATTGCATTTGATGTTAACATTACAATGAAAGCGAGCTTTTCTTGATGCGCAAACAAATTAATCAATTGTTATTTTTTAATTATATTTTGAATAGCTTTCACTAATTTATTTATTTTGTTTAATAAACATTGCTGTAACTTTACCTTACCATATAACTTACCTAACTTACAACCTTACAAAATCGTCTTCACATACTTGTAAGACTAAACCTAACAAGTTTGCAAATGCATGGATTAAAAACCGTATTATTGCTGGGATCAATTTCCATGCATGTATGCGTTTAAATTAGTCTGGGATCTCTTATTTAATCCTAATTTTCAAGTTTCGTTAAAGAGAACATGGCAAATTAGAATTTTAATTCTTAACATACCAAACCAAAGGATGAGCGTGAAGAAGAGAACTGAATATATGAACACTGGCACAAAATTTCCAATAAAAACAAATTTACAGAAGAAGGTAAGGCGTTGTGCGTGTGCACTACTTTGAAAATGTAGAAATTATCCAAACGTAGTTTGAAAATGTAGTCTTTGAAATACTTCGCATATTTGTGGGAGTAGAAACTGAATGTAAAAATTATGAAATCTCTAAATTTAGAAGAAAGAAAACTAAACCATACACCAGTAAAAAAATTTCTATAAAATTGTACTTGATATAACTGTATTGAAGTTCTTAAAGTTAGAAAAAATAGATTCAATTAAATTTTAACATTTTTACCTCAGATAATACGATTAAATAATTTGAAAATGTTTTTGCTAACTTCTGAGTTTAGAAATATTGCTTCACTTTGTACTAATTATATTTGGCAAAAATGTTGCTAAAAGTTCGACAGTAGATTTCATATAACAAAAACTAGGCTCGTGAAAAGAATGTGAACTTTTCCGAATTTAATGAATTTAACTTTTCCGATGAAGTATTTTTTTTATAACTCTTGCTATATAAATATAAGAAATTATTATTATGAAAATTTGTTTTCATGAGAAAAAAAAATGAAGTCATATTCATTATGCCTAATTATCTACTGGCAGTTAATCATTTCTAAATTTTTTAAGGAAATTATTCTCTTCTTTCCTATGGATATAGAATTCTTGATTTTTAAATCTAATCAAAACTTTTGGGGAAAAAAACTTACAAATACATAATTTACAAAAAAAAAAATCCTAATTAAAAAAAACCACGGATCATAATTTATAACAAATACCTAATCAAGAAGGCTTAATGAATAAACATTAAACCTCCTCTCTAATTCACTTCGCAGACACAACACGATAAAAAAATAAAGAAGAAAAAAGCGGACAGGTAAATTTGGTAGGTTGCCAAAAAGAAAATTAAAACTTGGGAACATTATCTCCTGGGCTGGTTAATTGAAATACGATGAGGCTTACCTCAAGGTCTCGTTACAGCAGACGAGTTTTCTGAATATTCAAATTTTCCCTTAATTCCAGTATTTGTAATGAAATCAGGGAGTCATTCTCATCGCCAGAAGAAAATTATGTATTAGGAGATTAGGCCGGATTTCCATTTTAAAGAGAGCTCGAGTGCAATTTCGACAAGCGGTGATCAGCTTCCTGATCTGGCGGAATTTAAGTACTCTGAAAGGTTGAAGTGATTGCCTCTCATTTCCAATATTAATTTTTGAAATTCTCATTTAATTCTTTTTCTCTCTCTGGAGTGGTAGAATCCACTGGTATTTATTAATTGATTAAATGAGTTTTACGGATTGGTTAAAAGATAAAACTGCCATTTAAATTTTCTAATTTACACATATGCTGTTAATTAATGTATTTTAAAGTGCGAAGTATTGGTAAGGTTACAGTTAATGATATTGTAAAACTTCGTGAAATTTAAGGGAAACAGGGGTTAGAGATTTAAAGAACAGTTTACGTTTTGTAATCGCAATTTAAGTACCTAGATTCACACGACTGAAACAAATTTGCGTAAAGATTACTAAATTACTAAAAGATAATGGGAGAAAACTTCAGATTCAAGCATGCATATATAAAGTATGTAAAATAAATTATTAAAGTTTCCCTAAAAGTTTTGGGAGTAACTCTCTATCCATATAACGATCTGCTCTGAAGGGCAGATCATCCCAAAAATTCGTAACACTAGATTAGATTTTTACATATTATTACTAGAGGGGTGGAGAAGAAAATGAGAACCCTTTGAGGCGCAACCCATTCCCAATGCTGAAAAAAGGGCAGCCGTTGACATCGCTCGAAATAACTACCAGCAAGATGGCGGACGATCGAAACGTTCATCGCGTGCTACAGATCTAGAGACCCTTTTTTGACAACAGCTGGCTGTGAACGGCTGCCCTTTTTTCAGCATTGGGCAATCGATCCAGCTGTTCTCGCATTCTTCCATTCTTCAGCAGATGCCCGTGCTGTTAAAAATAATCCTGACAATTTTTTTACTGGAAATAACATGCTAAAAAGTAAAGGATCTCTCGTGGAGCTCTGTCACCCGCAACTATTTTTATAGAAATCCAATCTATTCTTCGTGACTGGCAACAGTCAGAACGTCAGAGTTTGGTGTTCCCAGAGCGGGAACACTGCGCGTTAAAGGGTTAATGTTGTTCTCAGCTGGGAAAGCGTTCCGGTTCTATAAACTCGCACTAGACTTATTTATCTTTCTCTAACTTTCTTCTAATTATACCATTCTCTTCTCCAAATTGTCGTCCATTCTCCCTTAATGTCGTGTACCAATCCAAACAAAGTAATGGCGAGTTTAGACTTCACTCTCCCCCCCCACCCCATTCTTGCTCTGTCTGGTCGCAGTGCACACTAACACACATATCTGCAGAGTGCGGAGGTTTTTAGCAAGTGAGGCGATCCTATCAAACGATTTACTACGGCAGTTGAACTCTTAGTCAGCCAACGCATTTCCAATTCAAGGTTAAGTTGACATGAACTTGTTCCACTTACTTGATGGTGTATGTAGTTATACAACGCGACTGACATACGCTCTCGCCTTTGGCGTAATTAGACGAACTGCTGTTTAACCCTTTAACGCGCAGTGTTCCAGCTCTGGGAACACCAAACTCTGACGTTATGACTGTTGCCAGTCACGAAGAATAGATTCGATTTCTATAAAAATAGTTGCGGGTGACAGAGCTCCACGAGAGATCCTTTACTTTTTAAGCACGTCATTTCCCGTAAAAAAAAAAAAAAAAAAAAAAAAAAAAATGGTCACTATTATTTTTAACAGCACTGACATCGGCTGAAAAATGGAAGAATGCGAGAACAGCTGGATAGATTTCCCAATGCTAAAAAAAGCGTAGCCGTTGCCATCGCTCGACTTAACTATCAGCAAGATGACGGACGATCGAAACGTTCATCGCGACAGCCAGCTGTCGTCAAAAAAGGGTCTCTAGATCTGTGGCAAGCGATGAACGTTTCGATCGTCCGCCATCTTGCTGGTAGTTAAGTCGAGCGATGGCAACGGCTGCCCTTTTTTCAGCATTGGGAAAGGGTTGCGCCTGAAAGGTTTAAAGGCGGGGAGAAAAGCTGTTTTTTAAACAATATTGGGATCTTTAAGATAAAATTAAGAACTGTGAAATCGCATCGACAGTGCACAAAAGTGTGAGCTGTCTACGTGCATGACTTCAATTAGTGACTATCTTCAATAAATTTGTTCTTTTAAGGAATCGTGTAATTTATGTTCTTTTGTTTGCCTTGTAAAAATAGTTATCAGTGTCACGTACACTACTTTGAAGGGAGACCAAAACAGTGATAAGTGCCATGGGTTCGCTGGCAATCACTGGCGAACCTATGACAAACAAAACCCATTTTAGACGACACGAGACCAAAAACTGTATAATACAAAAACTTTTGTTTTGTAAAACACAAAATATAAACCTTCAATTAAAGAAAAAATAGCTCTCAAACTTAACTATCACAAAAAACTTAAGTCTAAATGACTAAACTTTGCCTTGCTTTTTTTAAAAATAAAACACAATTACCTATGTATTTTTTTTACTAAATGCCTACACAGCTTTATGTTCTCATACCATTTGATTATCACTATGGGAATTCCCTTTTTTCTTTAATGCAAATATTAATATAAATAGGTGTCCAATTTTTTTTAAACATTTTTATTAGATTTTGAGATTTTGTGAAAATTCTCTCAAAATACGTTTCTATTTCCTCAAACATCACGTAATAACAACTAATACGAATGATACGAAATTTAGTTATAGGATAGGTAGTTGCTAATCTTAATTTATAGGCGTTGAATTTTTAAAATATTTTGATTACATTTTGAGATTCTGCAAAAATCGTTTTAGAATGCTGAAATTTTGTTCAAGCTTCACGAAATAAAGACTGCAGGGAATGAAACGAAATTGGGTGACATGATAGGTTGTCACTCAACTAAAATTCTAGGCTTCCAATTTTTCAAAAATGTTGATTAGATTTTGAGATTTTGCGAAAATTATTTCAATATGCGTAAAAATTCGTTCGCGCATCCCATAATTACGACTAAAGCGAATGAAATGATATTACTTAGTGACTCTCTAACCTGTAATATTTTAACAATACATAAAAATTATAACTTCGTTTTCTTTACTTTGGCAACATACTACATCCATTCTGTGTACTCCTACAATGCTGACGGCATAGGCGTAGAGTTATATGGGCCCGTGGGGCTCGAGCCCCCCCAATAAATTGTGAGTAGGGGCTGAGCCCACCCAATAATTTATCACTAAATACAGAAAACTGATTTATACTAACATAAAAAAAAGTATTTGCGCCATTTACGAACATTTTTAAAAAACCTTTACTTTTAAAAATTTTCTTCTTTTGATTTCAATCATGATTTAGTATTCATTGTGACGCCACGTAACACACATGTTACTATAAGCTGCCCTCGCCAGGCTCTGGTTAATTAAAATCAGATTATGCAATGTAAAGTATGAAATGAAGAAAAGTCCAGATGTGTCTAAAATGCACTCTCTCATAGAAAATGTTCTTTTTTCCTCCGTTGGATTTTTTACTTTGCTTCTATTTTTAACTTATAACATGGTAGGCAGATACTAGCATGGATACTTACCTTACATAGGTGTAGAATTCTATGGACCCATAGAGCTCGAGCGCCTCCAATAATTTACACTTATATATAGTAAGTCATAGCTGCCAACTACTATGGAATATATCTAACCACTTTTTGTAAACAGTATATTATTTAATTATTTTTTCAAAATAGTAACCAGCTCGCGCACGCAGCACAAAAATTTTGCTATATTTTAAGCCAAAAAATCATGTAGAAAAAATGGTTAATTATATTCCGTAGTAGTTGGCAGCTATGAGTAAGTTATATGTACGTAAATCAGTGGCGTAGACAGAAATTTTTCATGGGGGGAGGGGGGGGTTTATGACTTTTGCAACTCACATATATGTATACGGGTGTGTGATAAGGAAGTGAAGAATATACATTTTGTATGGCAAAATATTCCTCAATGGGGGATGGTTATGACCCACCTAACCCCCCCCCCTTGGCTACGCCACTGACGTGAATATATGTGGTTGTGGCCCCCCCCCCCCCCAATAATCTTGAAAACTTTACGCTTATGGCTGACGGAAGTTCTTACTTTTTGGAAATTTGCATTCACTAACCCGTCAAGGACGGGTACTTCAGCTAGTAAGAAATATAGGTCTTATTTCCACTGCGGCTGAAAATATTTGAAAGAAAAAGTCACGCATAATTTCTATTTCTATGAGTAGCAAGACCCTAGAGTTGTGTGTGAGCAACGGATTCATCGAACTTTCCCAAGCCGAGTTTAGTAGGTTCGCTCTCACTGGTCTAGAAAGTTATGAAATACCGCAATAGTAAAATACATATAATTTTCTCAACGGTTTTTACTTTAAAATCTAAAACAATCCGATAACCAGGGGGTGCAGAATATGTCCGAACACCAGAACGCGGTTCCAGAGAAATTCTGAAGCGCTGTGGAAATTTTTGTCCCGGGTGTATTTAAATGAAAGATAAAAAGGGAAAAAAAGTTTTTTGCAGAGATGCAGTTGTTATCAAAAGAAGCTAGCGATAGATAGTCGTTTAAACTAGAATAAAAATATGCTTCGGTTTTGGGGAAATTTTAGACAAAATAAATTGTGTTCCGGGGAAATATTGGGCCCTAAATATTTTCTGCACCCTTGCTGATAATTTAAATGACATACAATAATCTTATCTATAAAATTTAATGTTCAACAAAAGAATTTTTGAACTATAATATCTATGTGTTGAAAATGTTGCAAAAATTTTAGGTGGGAAGCTAAGAATCTATCTTCATTGTTTCAGAGTTTTCTCCCACTTACCAACCGTATATAACTCATTAAAAATTTTAAAATTTAGTTCTATTCATTCATACTCCTTTTCATCCCCACCATCACCCTTTATTAACGCTTTAGCACAAAATAGAAAGGGGGCAGCACAAGGAGGCACGTGCCACCTTCCTACTTCATTTAAAAAAATCATTTATTTTAAAATCTGATTTTTTTTTTCCAAAATCTGGAGGAGCTCCGCTTATGCTTACTCTAGTACATGTTATGTGGCCCTGCAACCCCCCCCCCCTCGGCCCCTCTCCGTCCTCAAATTTTCGGTCACGCTACGCCTATGCGCCTCGAGACCTCATTTGAAAAATTCTCCAATAGGACTTCAAAGAATTCATTTGAAGTCCTATTGGAGAAAATGGAATAAACTTGACAGAAGAGATCCGAAGCAAATAAGTTACAATAGAAAGTGAAAGAAAAATACTATCGATAATCAATATAAAATATCGATTTCTACCAAAAGAAATCGTATGGGAGTTACATTTTTACCAGATGTTACTTTTATCCCCCCTCAACGTTCACATTTACAGTCGCACTATTTATTATGAGGAATAAATAAATAAGTAAAACAAAACAAATATTTCATATGTGTGAAGCAATTATATTGACAAACCACCAGCATGACCTGCAATGAGGGCTCAGGTGTTAACACGGGGATATCAATATATCTGCAAAAATAACTCTACGTTTACTTATCGCTTCAGTTACGAACGTATCAGTATTGTCTACGTGGATTAGCCTCACTGCGTAGCTACGGATATAAAGTTTCTATGATCGGAACCGTTTCCACCGAAGGAAGAATATCGCCCTCTCCTTTGGGTACACTTAACCCTTTGAGGCGCAACCCTTTCCCAATGCTGAAAAAAGGGCAGCCGTTGCCATCGCTCGACTTAACTACCAGCAAGATGGCGGACGATGGAAACGTTTATCGCGTGCCACAGATCTAGAGAACCTGTTTGATGACAGCTGGCTGTGCGTGCGTCAAAAAAGGGTCTCTAGGTCTGTGGCACGCGATGAACGTTTCGATCGTCCGCCATCTTGCTGGTAGTTAAGTCGAGCGATGGCAACGGCTGCCCTTTTTTCAGCATTGGGCCATCTATCCGGCTGTTCTCGCATTCTTCCATTCTTCAGCAGATGTCAGTGCTGTTAAAAATAATCGTGACCATTTTTTTGAGGGAAATGACGTACTAAAAAGTAAAGGATTCTCGTGGAGCTCTGTAACCCGCAACTATTTTTATAGAAATCAATTCTATTCTTCGTGACTGGCAACAGTCAAAACGTCAATGTTTGGTGTGCCCAGAGCGGGAACACTGCGCGTTAAAGGGTTAAATGATCGATTATCAGACAGATCTAGAGCTCTCAAAATGAATCGTAGAGAATGAAACGCTCTATTTCCTATATGTACTAACAGTAATGATTACTCTTTCTCCAGAAAAACTGTTTCAATAGTGGAAAAAAAACTATAAGGCCATTAAGGTCTACAAAGCTCACTCAAAAATAATTTGTTCGTTTTTCACATGCTAAACTAAACCTTTCCAAGTTATATACATTGTTCACCCCAACCCCTCAAAAATTACACTTTGGCAAGTCAGTGGTTAGTTGAAATAAACTTACATGGGATACCATTTATCACACTATCTGAAAATAAATTTTGAATGGCTATGACAAAATTTTACGTTATAGCATTTTACGTTCAAGATAATCTCTTTTCATTGATTTTATTTGCACAATTCGGTAAAAGCAATACAGTCGAGCCTCGATTTAACGTACTTTGTTTTAACGAATTCTCCGATTTAACGAATATTTTTTTTTTTTTGTCCCGACAAAAAGGGTGCTAAAATGCTCTGATTGAACGAATTTTCAGCTTTGATTTAACGAACAACAATCGCTGAAATAAAATTCGCACATAAAACTATGAATTTTTCGCATGCAAAATATTGAATCTTTCACACCCTAATCCAAGTGTGCAGGCGCGTAGCCAGGAAAATTTTTCGGAGGAGGGGGGGGGGATATGAACTTATATGTGTATAAATAGACGGAATTTTATCACTAATACAAAAATTTCGGGGGGGGATATATCCCGATATCCCCCCCCCTGGCTACGCCCCTGCAAGTGTGTAATACAAGAATTTTTTTCTCATTTCTCCAAACAAAGCAAGTGCCTAGGAAGACAGCTATACAGAAACAGTCATTTACAATTACACCGTGGATAAAGATGATCCAAAGCCTGGATAGGAAGATTTTCCTAGTAAAGGAAATTTTACAGGATATGTGTCTTGCGATGTACAGCTAAATACCTGCGATAGTGAACAGAAAGAGAATGAAGATTCTGAAAGCAGCGATGCTGAAGAAACGGAAATTGAATTTAAAAAGGTGACATTACATTTCAAGAAGCAGTTTGCAGCTTGAACTCTTTAATTTTTTTTGGTCTCACGAGATGATGTTGTTCATACGAAGTTAGAAAATATCCACAAAGAACTTTGGAAAGTCAAAACAAAGCACTATCAAGGATTTCTTTCCAAAGTGCATGCATTAAATTTTAAGAGCAACTAGCATTAAAGTATTTAGATAATTTTAAAGTTGATCGGCTAGCTTATAATTTTTAAGCTGGTAGTAAGCAATAATCATTCTTTTTTTCATATCTATATCTAAGGGTATTTTGCATTGATATTTTTATACCATACTCTTTACAAAAATTGATATTCGATTTAACGAACGGATTTGTCGGTCCGAGTCAATTCGTTAAATCGAGGTTCGACTGTATTTATACAATACGTACTTTTTTATTCAAGACCCTTTTCTATTAAGCGTAAATAAACACTCATTAACAGCTACTATCGGTCCCCAGTGGGCCACATAAACTAGATTTTGATGTCAAAGCAGCAGCATTTTCTATTTGATTATTTTAATAAAATATCTTAAGCAACCACATACTAAATAAGCTTTTATTAAATCTGCCGCAATTTCGTGATCGAAAGTTGTTTGGCCCTCTTTCTCGTGTTGCAATCAATCCCTGCTCCTCCCCCAACCCCGAAGTAGGATTTCATTTCACTCTATTGACAGTCTGGATGGATGATTGTATTCGCCGGGCACTTCGAGTTTTAATGTAAACAAAATGTTTAATGTATTTATTTCTTGTTGTAGTTTCAACTGCTAACGGGAAAATTGGTTAAAGATGTGCTTTAGTTTTCTGGTTTGTACTTTTTGATACAGCTGAATTCAAAATAACAAATCTGGAGTGACTCCACTCGACTTTCCGAACACTTACGATTAAGATCATTACCAAGCATTTAAATCAATTTTAATCGATGAATACTTCAAACATATATACCAAATTGAAGCTCAATACAATGCACCGTTTAAACGCTAGCGCACTTTCAAGAATTTCCCCCCCATAGGCCGTAATGTAAAAGAAATCTTTGTCGTAGCCCTGTAGAAAAACTATAAGTCCTACCAATACCGGTCTTGCGACGGTGGTTTATAACATATATACCCACTTCACGCTCAATCGAATGCCCCGTTCCGTTTAGGAGCTATCGTGTTCACTCACATATATGCACACACACACACATAGATACATACGTCTCGTAAAAATAGTATAAATGAATTCAGAAGCCCCCAAAACGTGTCAATACACAAAAATCTCGAAGTCGAATTTTTTCATGATTACAATACTTTCCTTACATGGTACATGTTCGGAAAGTAAAAATATTCCAGCAATATAACTGGATTACTGGATACAATCCTTTACTCGCATGTGCGCGGGAATCTCTTCTCCACATCTCAAGAATTCCAGGTTTTCTGCTGAACTGGGCACGTGCCTTCTGTGTCCCCCACCCCTCTCCCCATCTCAAATCCCCGGCCCGGGGAGCTGACCGAACGAACGGGGTAAAGTCGGGCTAAAATTAGACAGCGCTTATCCCTTGAACGCGAAGTGTTCCCGCTCTGGGCACACCAAACTCTGACGTTTTGAATGTTGCCAGTCACGAAGAATATGTTTGATTTCTATAAAAATAGTTGCCGGTGACATAGCTCCACGAGAATCCTTTACTTTTCAGCACGTCTTTTCCCGTTTAAAAATGGTCACGATTTTTTCTAAACTGCACTGATATCTGCTGAAAAAAGGAAAAACAGCTGGATAGATTGCCCAATGCTGAAGAAAAGGGCAGCCGCTGCCATCGCTCGACTTAACTACCAGCAAGATGGCGGACGATCGAAAAGTTCATCGCGTGCCATAGATCTAGAAACCCGTTTTTGACACTGCTGGCTGTACCGGGCACAGCCAGCTGTCGTCAAAAAAAAGGTCTCTAGATCTGTGGCACGCGATGAACGTTTCGATCGTCCGCCATCTTGCTGGTAGTTAAGTCGAGCGATGGCAACGGCTGCCCTTTTTTCAGCATTGGGAAAGGGTTGCGCCTCAAAGGGTTTATATAGTCAGGAAAGCTAAGCGGTGTAAAAAAAGAAAAAGGGAAAGAACACACTCACTTGAAGAGGTAGCTTATCCCAGTTCTCTCTCGTTTTCAGGTACCGCTTTTCGAAGGTGTAATTCCAGTAGCTCCTGTAGGGGGGCTTGAAATTGAGGGTCGGGTAAACATCCGGGGTGTTTATGTCGACATTCTTGAGCGGGTTCACCGGATCGCAAGGCAACTTGGTCTTCGGCTTCACTTTCCTCAGCTCCACCTCTGCATCCACTTGCTCCACCAGCTGCACCGAAACCTCCGGGCTCGAAATAACGACGTTCTGCTGAGAAGACGAGGGGGTTTGTTTACTCCCCACGCTGTGGTAGATGATCACGGAAGCACAGGCCAGCACGGCCACCAGCAGCAAATATTTGATGCGAGGTCTCTGGAAAATCCTTGCGATTAACTTAGGCATGTTCTTCTTTCCGTTTCACTGCGATCGGTTTGGGTTATTGTTATTATTTATTTTTAAATTTCAACTAATGCACGAAACGCATTTTTTTTTTTCGTTTGCGGAGGGAGGGAAAATCCGCACTCACATGACCCACAAACAGTGCAAGAAAAAGGAGAGATGTTTTCCGTACTCCGTGTGACCATCTGAGGGAGAGGAGATGAAAACACGGCTGGCCTGCCGGCAACGTCGGGGTTACCAGATGATAACTAACGAAAGGATATCCTAGCAACGGGAGAGAATTGCGCCAAGGACTCTAGTCGCCAAAAGAGAGAGGGGAGAATTTTTCCTCCACTGTTGCTTCCGTGTTCGAAGAAAAAAAAAAAAAAAAATTCTCTTCCCTGGACAACCTCTTTTTCGCACGTATGAGAGAGGAAAAGAAGATATTGGAAAAACTTTTCGATTGCGGGAAAAATGTCTGTAAGGGCGTTAATGTGTAAAATAAAGTTGACAGATACAAAACAGCAAAAATGGTTTTGTGAATAATTTATCGTTTTTATTTCGGTGAATTTTATATAAATTTGTATTTTTAGAAATAAGACTCTCTACTGATAATTTATTCATTTATCAATAGAGAATTTTGTTCTAAAACACGATAATTTATTCATTTACTTCTCTCATGTGGGAAAGTCAAAAGCTAGCCAATAAAGAAAATAAATCTGTACTGCTTCCCCCTGTTTTTATTTTTATTTATTTTTAACCGTTTGAGCACAGTATCTTCTTATGAGGACTCTGATTTAATATTTTTGCTGCCTGTTGCAAAAGTACAAAAGTGTTACTCTGTTTTCCCATCTTAATTCAACGAATGATAAAATTAATTCTACATCCCCACCCCCACACCCCGCTTTTTTTTTTTTTTTTTCAAATATTTCCAATGCGTATTGGGCAAGTCTTCATTTTATGTTGCAAAAATTTTCAGTGGACGCAACTTTAAAATATAAGCACTCCAATATAGTGAGCTAACAACTTCAATATTTTGCCATTTTATTTATTTATATTTCAGTTGTTTGATGGTTTTACTTGCGTTTTAGATTAGAAATATTTCTAATAAATATCCAACACTGGGCAAGTATTGATTTTATATTAGAAAAAATATTATCAATGTATCATATGCAAATAATTTGATAAAAAGAAACTCGATATTGTGAGCTAATATTTTTTTTCCAGGATTTGTTCTCTTCTTACTGAAATTATAAACTGTTCTATATTATTTAGTTGTATAGTTTTTTTTCCTATGACTTAATTTACATTTTAATTGGCTTTTTCTTTTTTTAAGTTTACTTAAATAGTATTTCTTACAATACATCATTCTCTCACATTTTGTTGACCCAAAGTATGGTAAAATATCTATTCCTGTTTTGTTAGCTCAAATTATTGCTCTGATCTTTCTGCACACGTATACAAAATTTGAAAGCTGCATTTTTAATGTCTGAAAAGTTATTTCGATTTTAACTGAGAACTTGAAGATTCTTGTTTCCAAATGAAAAATTCACGCGACTTTTTCTTCACTTTTGTGTTTGAAAATTGCAGAAGTTTTTAATGTACTTGAGATTAAGTTTAATAGTTTATTCCCCCTCTTATTCATTATTTATCAATAAAACTGTGTATTTTTTAAAGGTTTATAGTTTTTAATTAAGCAAATTTTATGGAAAGGCGTTATATTTCAGCTTTTGCATATGAAAGTAAGGAAATTTATACAATTCAGTTGCATCTGATAATCAACATTTCAGATTTTCGTTTAAAGTATTTTAGTTAGTTTTTCTAATGTTTGTTTTATTACTTTGCCTTTGTGAGTGAAAAAAAAAAAAAAATGTATGACTCAGTAGGAAATCAAGCAAATTATATTTTGACATTTGTAGGCGAACAACGCCCCCGTTTGGGGGCTGACCTCCCCCCCCCCCCCCCGAGGAGGGAGGGAGAGTCAGCGAAGGCAGGAAATTAGATTTATACCCTTAAGTTACTTAGTATATTTAAATATTAATATAAAAATCAGACGAATGAAAAGAAAGTTTAAAATAGATTTTATTTTAATTATGGATGCAAAAGAATAATAAATTTTACCATAATTTTTTAAAGTGAAAAATATTTTGAGCAGATAATTTGTCTTTTCTCAATAAAGTGGCAAATTACATTACCAGAGTATGTAAATAACTTACATCGTTAAACGCAGTGCAAGCTAAATTATTTATTGATAGTGGGTTGTTTTAACTTTCAAAAATATGTTTTTTATTCGAAATATTTCCCGTGAATTACAACCATTGGGCAATTATGATATCGTATATTGTCTTAGGTGTGTACAGTACATGTTAAAGAAATCCACGCAGAACATGCATATATCATTGAAATCAGTGTTATACTTAGCCAGGGGGGGGGGCGGATATCGGGATATATCCCCCCCCGAAATTTTTGGATTAGTGTTGAAATTCCATCTATTTATACACATATAAGTTCATATCCCCCCCCCGAAAAATTTTCCAGGCGCATATCCCATCCCCCTGAAAATTTTTCCTGGCTACGCGCCTGATACTTACGTTAAGGCAAAGCTACGCAAGGGCTGTCTACCTAGTGGGCTGAGTGCCTTGGGCGGAGAGCTTTTAAAGGGGGTTCTAACGGGTATTCGCCATTCCATCGTATTCACCAATCCGTATACAAAACACTTCTATAAATCCCTTGAAATTTATAATAATGGTATAATTAAAAGGCAACTAATTTGTAATGATAATTTACAAATTCCGAAAATTTTCCGGAAATTATTAACCCTTTAACGCGCAGTGTTCCGCTCTGGGATCACCAGACTCTGACGTTTCGACTGTTGCCAGTCACGAAGAATAGATTTGACTTCTATAAAAATAGTTGCGGCTGTGCCGGCACAGCCAGCTGTCGTCAAAAGGGGTCTTTCGATCTGTGGCACGCGATGAACGTTTCGATCGTCCGCCATCTTGCTGGTAGTTAAGTCGAGCGATGGCACCGGTCGCCCTTTTTTCAGCATTGGGAAAGGGTTGAGCCTCAAAGGGTTAAATGCAATGGGAATAAATTCAAACTAAGGTACTGAGTTGAAGCAACATGGTAATCAGAAAACTTGTTCTAACTACCATATTTTAACAGAATAAAAGGGAGAACTAAAATCTTAAAATCTTGAAGGGAGACGGGAAATTAGAACTGATTTTAAGTTTGTTTTGACAGAGCACGGAACACACAATTTAAGAGTGATCTTTTAATAATAGCATCATTTGAAAGGGTTTTTAAAAAATACAGTCACGTTAAGATATTCCAAAATTTTTTTAGTGTATCTCCAGAACCAGTAGTACATGCTTTTACAAATATTTAAATTAAAAGAGTTTATAAAGTCTATATTGAAAAATAATCTTAAACACGCAGTATTTTGAAAAATTTCCAAATGAATGACCTCCTCTTAAAAAAATTCTGCTAAACATGCAAAGCAACTTGTTCTTCCTGAGATTCATGAAACAGATTTGTTTATAGTTCATAGACTGCATAGTACAGTTCGTTTGGAAGTATTCTAGCATAATTTGTCCGTTTTTGATTCGAACAGCTCGTTCAAAATACGTGTAACCTTTACAGCGTTTACATATTTTTCCCTCCTTGAATTCTTTAAAATATGTGATCTGCATCAAAAGGCCGTGTTTTATTATTTTTTTAATCTTTATTTATTTTTATTTTATTTGTTTATCTATTCAAAACTCGGGTAGTAAAGGTTATTTCTCTGTACTAAGAAAATACTAACTTATTTTGTTCAGTGAATTGAACTTGATTAAGAATTTCGCTTCCGTCACTTAAGAGGCTCGTAAACGAAGCATGACCAGAAAACTCTGTGGATTGACTCCCAAAACTCAGCTGTTCCGCTTTACGACCGAATGACAAGAAATGGTTTCGGAATTATCCTCTCTTCTTCTGGAAGCGAATCCTGACGATCGAGCCAGTTGAGTTGAGGAGTATCGCATCCCCTTCAGCGAGGAATAAAAAATTACTTATATTTTTCTCTTGTGTGTGAGATTTTTCGTCGATAATAAATGGTTCGCAAACTTTCTAATCAAATAGCCGGAAGCGTGTTTTGATAATCTGAAAGTTGCGAATATGATTTACGATGGGAATTTGACGTATGTGATTTCGCTTTAGTCAAAAATCGTCTGCTGGAGAGTAATCTCAGGAACGGAATTTCCTTTGTGAAATAAAAAAAAGAAGTATTCACCGACCATTTTCGCCAGAGGAAATTGTTTTTCTTCGGGAAAACTGAATTGTATTCACCGTATAAGGTTATACACAAATTTAAATTTCTGATAGTAAAAAAAAAAAAACCAGAAAAATAAATCATTCCAAACGCATCGATTTTTAAAGCACTATCTAGCGCAATTATATTTTACGTTCACCCTCTCAAAAAGTATTTGAGTAAGAGATAAACTTCTTACGGTGGTACAAATTATTTATCATAGAATATGAATCAAGCTATACCTAATTATGACTTATTGAGCTATATTTATGTCAAGTTGTGCGTTTTTCAAAAACTCAATAATTATTCAAAAAGCTGAAATAGGAATCGCTATACTCGAATCCGTTTATGAGAGGATGTACATATAAAACTGATCAACAAAAATTCCAAAACGATATCTCTAACGATCAATCATTACCGATGGAGCACAATCTGCTGTGATGTATTTGAGGGCTATTATTCTGAAGGGGGGGCATAAATCGAGCAATAAAAGAGCAAGAGCATAATTAACACACATAATTTTTCTTGCAAAAGAAACAGATTTTCTAAAGCTAAGATCTCGTGTACTCCTCAGTCTTCATCCCATATTGACTTCTTGGAATGTATCCATTACTTGACGTGTCTTGTAAATCAGCAGGTTTTTTTTTTTTTTTTTTTTTGTGTGTGTGTGTGTGTTAATTCATGCCCTATTTTATATTTCCACTCGATTAACATAATAGTTTTGGAGTTACTGCCTTTAAAATTTAAAATTGTTCAAAAATTGCCAAACAAATCGAATTTTTCGTATTATTTAAGATTTTTATCAGTCATTTATCTTCATAACTGCATAAAATGTTGAACTGACTGGTTTAATAATAGCGGAGACATTTTAAAAGTTTATAGTAGCAAAAACTACGAGAACTAGATGTATTTCCTGATGAAAAATAAATAAATAAATAAACAGCCCCTTTTCTGTTTCTCCATCTTTTTTATTTTATTTATTTTTATTTAATTAAATCGAATTTATTAATTCACTCATTTTGTATCAAAAGTAGTCTTACAAATCAAATTTTGTAAAAAATGAAAAAAAAAAAAAGACACAGATAAATGAAGGTGGTCTTCAGAAGAAAAAATTGTGTAGTTACTTTATTCAATAAAGCACATAGTGAATACAAATATTAATATGAAATAAAAAAAACAGTTAAATAGAATGAAGTTTGTAATACCTTTATACTGCACACATTTGTAACATTTTATTGAGATAGAATGCGTTGCCTGGCAACACAGCCGCCCTGAAAGAAATTGTTTAGTGGGTTTCGTCATTTAATTTACACTCGAAATAAAAGAACAGCCAGAGATAATCAATTTATGAGAAGAAAAAAGAAAACATGTTTATTGATTGGTAGGGATGTAAGACGAGGCGTTTAGAACTTTTGAGTAACTCGTCAAAATATACATATAATTTTACTAGAAAGTTCCCGTTTTTGTCAGTATGTTTCATAATTATTGGTAAATAAACTATGATGTTTTCAAAATACATTTTTTTAAAATTAAATTTCATTTAAAGGGAAATTGGGAGTGGTATCCAAAAGTATAGGGGTGATATCCAGACGAAGAAGAAAGAAAGAAAGGGAAAAAAAAAACCATTTAAAAAAATTAACATATTTTAATTTTCTTCCCATTGACCAAAACTGCACGGAAAAAAATGTTTTGTCGAATTGAACAAAATTGTGTTGATTGAACAAAAATTTGGATTTTAAAATATTAACAAATAATTTGGTTGTATTGACTAAAATTTTGTTGATTTAACAAAAATATTTCTTTAAATAGAGCCAACCAAAATTTTGTTGAATCAAAAAAACATTTTTTTCGGTATACAGTAAAGCAACCTTTATACGTCTTTCATGGGACAGACCTAAAACGACGTATAAGTGAAGGGACGTATAAGTGAAACATTAATGAACTACTTTATAGGTTTAAAGGTACTAAGGGAAATTTATGTGAGTATAATAATTTTAAATTTTTATAAGATACTAGCAAATAACTTCATAATAGTTTTTACACTAAAAACAAAAACTGAACTTTAAAATGAAACATTTATCATAAAAATGAAAGAAATCGTACAGTTATTGTACAATGTTACAGTATTAATACAATTATATGCTATGATTCATGTTTATGCAGACATTAAATTAAAAAAATCCTTCATAATCGTTTGATGTACTGTATTATAGTTTGAATAAAGTTCCTGAATCTTTTTTTTTTTTTTTTTTTTTTTTTTCACTTGTGTTCTGAAACACAAAATAAGTTCTAAGCCTATTTCAGTGCAGTCGATTTGCGTCTTTAAAAGAAGGTGGAGTCACTTCTTCGTATTCTTCTCCTTCATTACATAAGCAACAGATAAAGCACTTTTGAATTAAAATGAATAGGAATGAATTGGAACTGCACGAAAACCACGTATAAATGTGAAAGTCCCATAAATGAGAAACGTATAAACGTTGCTTTACTGTAAATCAATTTTGTTTCCAATACAGTTGCTGGTGATCCGTCTAATGTTAACGGTGAGACTTGTTAAAATGGCACATGATTTTTAATTAAAAACAAATTTAAAACTATGCTTTTTAGTCCTTCGTATTAAATAAATTGAATAGGATTTTGATTCTTAAGTTTGAAAGGAAAACTAACAAATTCAGACTTACATTCACCTAATTGTTCTCTTAATAATAGAGATTAAATTTGTAATTTAAAAAAATCCTGATCATTATGTTTTTGCGGAAAATATGTTTTTCTTTATACGGACAAATAAGGATTTCCATACTATATACAGTATGAAAATCTAAATTGGTGTCTTATTAACTGGTACGTGAAAACGGCGTTTATGACCCCACATTGCTGTACGATTCTGATTCCTTATTACGTGCCCTATCGCCCCTTAAATTTTCTACCAGCAGTTATGGACAACCTGTTGACGATTTTTGTGTTCTCAATTGTGGACGCCTCTCTGAAAGGGTTGAAGTGACTTAATACAATAAATTTTTTTTGAACTAAAATGGGCCGTCTTGCTTCACAAATTACAACAAACGTTCATTTAATATGAATATAGGGAGAACTACATACAACTTATATGATAATAAGCGTAATATTTATTAAAAAAATTATCTTTCTTGTATGAAAGCTTACAAGATGAACTATTTTCCTCATTTAAAACTTTTTTGCTACTAAAAATCAGTCTTGAAAGATCGACTGCAAAAATAAAGACTAGGTAAGGACTCTGTTCACCCTGTCCTTCTGAGTACACTTTTTTAAAAACAATTGCATTTAATAAAAATAACTAATAATGTTAATTTATAAGTTCCAAATATTTAAAAAAATTAAAAATTTCTTCTTAAAATATAACTTTTCCACGATAAATGAGTTTGTCTAACAACAAGAAAATACTTTTTGTACAAACACCAAAAAAAAAAAAAAAAAATTAACATATCTTATTATTTTTATTTTTATTAGTAAAATATTTATTTTATACTGTACTTTAAAAACATTTTTATGCAGACCAGTTTTATCTTGATATATTTTAGCCACTTGTTCATCGTAAAAGAGCAGATTAGGATTAGTTTTTCTTTTCTTTTTTTTTTTTTTTTTTAAGAAAAAAGCAAAAAAGAAAAGATATTTGTTAATTAATGTACAAAAAGTACGGTGCCAACATGGCTTAGTTTCGACTTTTCTCAATTCATTAGCTTGAAATGCTCGCGTATCAACCTTTGCGTTTGACTTGTTATTTTGTAGCTTAAAAAGGTTACCCTTTCCTACCCCTTGCTAATACGCCTAGACTATCTGTGCAAGCAAACTGCAACGTATTATTCAGCATGCTTATTTTGTTTTCCTAAAGAGTTAAAAAAAAAAACTAAATTATCGTCTGCGGTGGTTTAACTGCTTGTAAAAGAACACAATTGATTTAAAAAGTAGCTGAAATTACACGTGCAGACAGCAAAAATGAATGGTTACCTACCCTGATCAATCTTATTTGAAGAAAATAAACAAAACGATTTTCGTCTAAAGAACATTTTAGGAGAGATTACTCAAGGATGACAAGAAGACAGCTGTGTAGCAGTTATTGTGAAATGATTTTGATAAGCTGAAAAAATCACGTAATCCTTTTTACCAAACAGAATTTTTGTTTTTCAACAGTTATTTCCCTAGAATGTGCTATCCAGTATTTTCAAAGCTAACTCAAGGTCCTGATTATGAAAAATTGAGGTCCGGGTATACGTTTGAAAAGGGCCTGTTTTAGAGGCATTTGCAAGCAGGAGAGAATGCCGGGAATGGCATTTAACGCTTGAACCCAGGTTTCATCTAACAAAACACACTCAAAAGAACTGTTGTTTAACCCTTTGAGGCGCAACCCTTTCCCAATGCTGAAAAAATGCTGCCGATGGCAATGCTGCCGTTGCCATCGCTCGACTTAACTACCAGCAAGATGGCGGTCGATCGAAACATTCATCGCGTGCCACAGATCTAGAGACCCTTTTTTGACGACAGCTGGCTGTGCTCGCGCACAGTCAGCTGTCGTCAATGTCGGATGTCAAAGTCAATTTTTATTTATTTTGGCAAGATTTTTTATCAAGGTTTGGGAGTAACCTTTAAAAATTCAGACCATTAACATATACCCCATTACTCACAAAATAATCAGGGTTTGGTTCATTTAATGTATGGTCGTCACAAGGACGGCTCCAGCGAGGGGGGGGGCATGGCCCCCTCCAAAAATTTGTTTTACAACTTAAGATTCGAATACTTCACGATTTCCCGCATTCACTTTGCATTTTGAAGCATTTATAGACATGTAAAATGTTCAATTGCCCCCTCCGAGAATTCAGTGTGGAGCCGCCCTTGGGTCGTCATTCATAACACACAAAAGAGGTGCTATTTTAGAAGAAAATATTGCGTACGATTGTACTGTTATTTGAAATCGATTACGAGAATTGATATCGATTACGATTGGTGACACTTTTTAAAAATGTTATGACTAAGTAATGGTTGAATTGTAGGAAAATTGCAGGAATAAAATGTTCAAAAATTTAGGTATGTGAAATTTTGCGAAAGCATTTCGGTAAAATTTATAAAATACCACATTTGTTGTCGACTACAGTCAATTACTGTTTTTGGAAGTGATCATAGTCGATTACGATTTTTGTAAGCTATTAAATCGATCTTTAGAGTCGAGTGAAATGAAGGCCTGCATGGATTAGAGATTGATTTGTCTAAAAATTTCTGAAAGCTTTCAATTTACAGATCTGATAAGAATGTATTGCATTGCTTTCATATTCGTTAGAATGATTATTCATTTGAAAAATGCTTCATAGGCAATGCATGCACAGTTTGCGTTGCTCGTTATTACGTTATTCGAAACCCTGTCTTCTTAACAATTCGAAGCGCAACCATTTCCCAATGCTTAAAAAAGGACAGCTGTTGTCACTGCTCGGTTTAACTACCAGCAATATGGCGGGCGATCGATTCATTCAGGAATCGTCCGATATCGAGCGGTGGCAACGGCTGCCCTTTTTTCAGCATTGGGCAGTATGTCCAGTTGCTCTTCTATATCAATGTATTTCCATCGTATTCTCCCAGTTTTCAGCAGACGCCAGTACACTGTTAAAAATAATCCTTACAATTTTACAAATAGTCGACAATAGTTACGGGAAATGATGAGCTAAATCGAGAAGCATTCTCGTGTAACTATGTCCTCCTTAATTACTTTTCATTGTAATCGAATTTATTCTTCATGAATCAAAACATTCAAAATGTCAAGAGATGTTTCCTTATCAGGGGCTGCCCGACACGGTTAAGCAAGGTAAGCGTAGCGTCGGGGCGCCATTTCGAACTCAAAAACTGAGAAAAGCATTATCTCTGGAGCATAAAAGCGGACGCCTTTACTACGTTTGCGGAGGGGGCACCACATACCCTAGGGCCGCCCCTGGTCCTTACGGCGAGGACACCGCTCGTTAAAGGCTTAATAGCCCTGGTTTTATTCGAACTCATCATTTGATATTCGGTATCTGGATTGACGTTAAGTGATGCGTCGTAGTTTTTAAATTGCATAAAAAGTCAATGACATTAACCCCTTAAGAACAGATCCCGTCTCTCATGGACTTTGTTTTCGCTGTTTATTTTCCAATACTGTGTTACATATACTGTGAAAAAATTCAGAAATTTTACATATTTATTGCAGAAAGATTTCCGAAATATGGCTTAAACTACCAATGCTCAATTCGGACTCTGCACGCTTAAATCTATTGATTAAAACTAACACTCATTTATTGATTAAATTTCTTATCGGCCGATTTAAATCCTTTTACGCCAAAAAATACTCATTCAAGACAATAATTTGTGAAAGCCTCAATTCGCCCCAGCACTCCTCATCCGCTATATTCTATTTAACTCATTTTCCGCAAAAATCTTGTCTATTTGAGTATTCTCTCTCTTCTCCCCCACGACCCATACCCTATTACTATCACGTGACCTGACCAACGCTCTTAACGGATAACGGTTCATAGTAAAAAACGCGGGCATAGTTGTGTGTGTATTCGCGGGCATAGTTGTGTGTGTATTCGCGGGCATAGTTGTGTGTGTTTATGTTATATCCGAATACCAAATGCATCTTTTTCATATTCAGAGTTGTGAAAGAAATTCATCCTATGCTAGGTAAAGCTGCTAGGTAATGCTAGGAAATGCTAGGTAAAGATTTCGCTTTAATGATATAGTTTCTTACGATTGGATTATAAAAAGCTGTTGTAAAACAAATGAAGTTAGGATATCTCCACCCAAAGTGAGTAAGTAGTACTTTACCTTTATCATGTCAATAAATTGGGTTGCTGCTTTCATTAAATCTCACAGCTGGTTTAACCATGATTGCAGTTCTGTATTCTGACTATACTGTGAATTCATTTTACAACTAGAGACTACAGTGAAATTATATTCTATTTATTAAAAAAATACTTTTTTATAGTGTATTAAGATATATGTAATGTATTTGCCTTGATTTAAAATTTATTTTCTCGGGCTTATAATCATAGATTACAGCTCTGATAATAAAAAATGAAGAAAACGAATCATTCAATATATTAATCAAAAACAGCAAATTTTAATAAAACACCCTTTTTCTAGCTTAAAATAATAATCTTATTTGAGTACAGATATGTTAATTACAAAAGGGCTTATTTTGCAAAAACGCTCATTCTATAGCTTAAATAATAATCATAATCGAGTACAGTTATATTAATCAAAAACGGACATACACTCCTCATTTTTGATTATTATTTTGCCTAAATGGAGCTGTTGTATAATGCTCAAAAATTGAGAATTTTTCGCTCCATTGATTTTTGTCGAAGAATTGAGCAAATTTTACTCAATCGGGAGAATGGCTGTTTGAAGTCAAAAATTGAGTAAAAATATACTCCGTTTGATTATTATTTTACTCAATAGATTTAAGCGTGTGGAATTCGGAAACAACCCACATTTTGAAAAGAAATATTCACGGCGGCAACAAAATCTTTTTCTTGGACGTTCTGCACATGCGTGTTTAAACCTTTCTAAGCTCTACGTGTGTTTGTTTTTCCATTCATAGAGAGCGCCACTAAAATTTCAATGAGACGTTTTAGCGATAGCTCCAATATTTCAGTAAGCAACTCCGAGAGTCTTCATTTGGAAACCTACAAAAGCGTAAGTGAATTATTAATTGTGAGTATTAAAATAATAGTTCTTTGTAATCTGGTGTCAGTCAAAAGTTAATACTAAAAAGTTAGATATACGGCGAAATCACAAACTGACTGGCCGTAATTTTTACGGTAACATTTTTTACGGTGAGGTTTCTGAACATCTTTCCGAAATATACACAAAGGTTTCAGAATACTTTTCCGCCAAATGCGAAAACGCTTGTGAATATTTTCCTGCCAGTTACGAAAAAGTTCGTGCAATTTATAAACTACAATATCAGCTGCCACACGTTTCCGGATAATATTTCCGGATTTTTCTAGTGTATGGGTTGACACATTAACAGACTTCTATAAGAACTAACGCGTTTGCGTTAGTTCTTTTAGAAGTCTGTAAGTAAATAAATTACCTACACTTTATGTGTTCTGTTGATCCACTAGAACTCTAGACAGCAGCACTAGCTCGAAAAGAATGCGTTACAAACAGTATTTAAATTTAAATTTTTATCCTGTTTACGATATTCATCTCTGCATAAATGTTTTAACGTTTAGGACAAACAGAAAGTTGAATAGAAATAAATAAATAAATAAAACTATTTAAATATTTCTAAAGATAGATTTATTAATTATCTGTAAATACTTCTAAGAGAATAAACAAGTAATATTTTTTATCCATTTATTGGAAAACTGATAAATTTAGATCTATAGTTATGCGAATGTTTTTTCCATAAACCTAAAAAACAATTTAATTCTAGCCCAAAAACTTGAAATAATAGAATATTACATTGAGAAATACAAAGAATATTACAATTGGCGATCAAAAAATTTAATGACCTTTACGACGGTTTATTTTATTTTACTTTTTCTTGGTAATAATCTGCTTGAGCGGTTCAAAAGCTGTGATATAAAATTTGCGTTAGTTAGAAGTAAAGTAATTCGGTAGTTCTTCACAGTGACGTAAGCAGGAGGTGGATCTAGGTGGCCCGGGACCTTTCCGTAATTTTTGATTGGAGCATTTGGAACGAGCAAACCAACTTATAAAAGCGTGTTTTAGTTTTAAACACTGAATAATACGTGTTTTCAAAACTAAATAATATTTAAAGTAACACCAGATGTATATATCAATTATCTTAAATAAATACCTTTTAAAAAGTATAATATTTATGTGAGTTTTTTAAAGAGAATTCTTGAAAGGGCACATTCCTTTTAAATATCTGCTTTATTAAAAACAGTTTAATATCCCTTACTGCGTCCAAAATTATTACTAATTATTTTTTATTTATTTATTTTTTCCTCTCTCATATTTTCTGTGTCTTTTTCCCCCTTCTCTTCCAACATTTCTTAGGTATTGAGCAATAGGGTATATGGTGAGGCAAAATGAATATAAAGACTGAAATTTTCGTACCGATGGACTGTTTTCTTCTACTTACTATAATGCTAAAAATTCATTTTTTGAGTTATTTTATGCATGCATTCATCCCCTTCACACTCAAAAAAAAAAAAAAAAAATATATATATATATATAGTTATATCAGTTTTAAATTCAAAGATATTAAGCTTTATTAAGAGCTGTTTTTTCCATAAAATTGAGATAAAATGAGTAATAGGTTTTTTTTTTCCTTTTTTAGCGAAAATGTTAAGACATTTTAGGAAATTTTATTTATTTCCTATCATGGATTTACAAATTATTTAAATTAAAAAACATTATGGTCAAGGATGTTAGAATTAAATTATAAATAAAAATTGTATTCTTGACATCTCATTTTTCCAAGATAATTACTAACATATAATTTTTCCAAGATAATACTAACTACTTTTATATTTGATTAAAAAAGAAATGCTGACTCATTTTAGAATCTTTCATCCAAGATAAGATGAAAGATTCTAAAATGAGTCAGCATTTCTTTTTTAATCAAATATAAAAGTAGTTAGTTTTTAGATGATTTTTTAGCCTGTATTTTTAGACACTAGTAGACGATATCTACATACTCTTTAAAAAGTTCATTCGAAATCATGATATTAACTAAGCGTAACTGTGTGCTCATTTGACCCCACCATTAAAACATTAATAAAAAGACGTATTTTTAAAAATTCTTACTTTTTCCCCATAATAAGCTATTTAGACCTTTTGTAAATTGCGAATAATTACAAAATTTCTGAAAATTTTCAGGAATATATTAGTTTCTTGGATTTTTTTTTTTTTTTTTAACACAAGAAAATTATATGGATTCAGTAAGCAGATAAAAGTTAATATTACATTTCCAAATGCAATTAATAAATCCCAGTAATATATTTATTAATGAGCATAAATCTTGCCAACTAATGTCTGAAAATGTAGACTAAAAAAAAAAAAAAAAAAAGAATATTGGAACAATTTATTTATATTTTAGATCAAACAGAAATACCTGCATATTGTGTACTGCACTGCCTATTTTACTTCATTATCACGGATGCATTTCAATCAAGAGGGGGCGGGGGGCACGTAACCCCCCCCCTTGTCTATGCACAAGCGCTAATTATGGCCAAATATTCACCTTTTGAGTTCATCCTCAAAATAGTATACGGTAAAAAGAGAACTTTATAAGAGAGAAGATTATTGAGAAGTTTTAAAAAAATTATATAAATTTTGTAAATTTTATAATTCAGTGTGTAACAAACACAATTTACTATAAGGAATTAAAAAATATCTTAGGTGCTATCGAAATTTTTTACCAGATATATTTATTTTAAAATTTACTGCCAATCAAATTTTATAGTAAAAATGGACACCCCCCCTTTCTTAGCTGGACCCCTCCCAGGAGAAACGCCTGTGCTCACCATATTCCACCGGGAAAAAAAAAAAAAAAAAAAAAAAAAGAATTACTCAAACTTCGGCTCCAGAACAGAAAATATTTGACTCCGAATCTGCAACTTGATTTTTGGTGTCCACTTCAAAAGCAAAAATCCTGCGTATGCCACTGGTTCTTGAGATTTAATATCGATATACACATTTTTCAATGATGGAAAAAAAAAAAAATGCACACCAAAATGTGAAGCCGATGTTTTCCTTAGTTTCTATATATGTTTTTTGTGTTGCCTAGGAAACCAAGGTTAACAAACTGAAACAGATGTGCTATCGTTGTTCAGTTGACGGTTCATGTTCAGTTAAACGAACTTTCAATGGCCTATGACTGCGGCACGAAAACTGTTATTTGCAGTAACAGTCAGTTGAAAGTTAAATGAAGAACATTAAATTGCTTTCTGTTCCGATTATCGATAGGAAAAATTTTATCTTGAAGTCATTCATAATGCAGTGCAGAATCCTACACTACCTCAGTAGCTCATGATAATTCGGAAATTTTTAATTTCAATGTGGAAATAAAACTTCGTCAGTTCTGTAGTTATTAACAGAATACAGCTAAACTGAATATACTTCCCACTTCCCCCATCAAAATTTATTTGCATAATGTTTGGTAAGGAATATGTTTTGCTGGCCAAATGCTTGTAGTGGTTTGACTGTGTTTTTATTAATTGAAGTTAAACGTTAACCCTTTAACGCGCAGTGATCGCGCTCTGGGAACACCAAACTCTGACGTTTTGACTGTTGCCAGTCACGAAGAATAGATTGGATTTCTATAAAAATAGTTGCGGGAGACATAGCTCCACGAGAATCCTCTACTTTTTAGCATGTCATTTCCCGTAAAAAAAAAATGTTCGAGCTTATTTTTAACCGCACTGACATCTCCTGAAAATGGAAGAATGCGATAACAGCAGGATAGATTGCCCAATGCTGAAAAAAGGGCAGCCGTTGCCATCGCTCGACTTAACTACCAGCAAGATGGCGGACGATCGAAACGTTCATCGCGTGCCACAGATCTAGAGACCCCTTTTTTGACGACAGCTGGCTGTGCGCCGGCACAGCCAGCTGTCGTCAAAAAAGGGGTCTCTAGATCTGTGGCACGCGATGAACGTTTCGATCGTCCGCCATCTTGCTGGTAGTTAAGTCGAGCGATGGCAACGGCTGCCCTTTTTTCAGCATTGGGAAAGGGTTGAGCCTCAAAAGGTTAAAGGAGGGCTACCAGGTGGTATATGGACTAAAGAAACAATTTGTAACAACTTGGGATAGGGATCGATTTTCGGATTGGACTTGATTGTGAAATCGTCTATCTTTTCATAGGAGGTAATGTTGACAGTTGTAATGAGAGCACTCTATTTAGAGTGCTCTCATAATAAAAGGGCTAATACTTCGGACAACGGGCGTTTCTCATGAGAAGGGTCGAGCTGAAGGTGGGGGGGGGGGTCAAATTTGATTGGCAGTAAATGATAATATAAATATCTGGTAAAAAATTTTAACAGCACTAAAAATTGTGAGACTCTTTATCGTAAATTGTGTTTGTTGGGTACTTTATTATAAAAATTTACAAATTAATATAATTTTTTTAAAATTTCAATATAAATTTTTCAAAATTTATACAAAATTTAAATCTTCTTTTACCGTATACTATTGTGGCGGCACGAGATCACCTCCGCGCACACAACACCCGGCAATTGAATGCCAGTCGAATAGGTACCTTTTGGCCGAGCTGGATTGCGCCTCATTCTACCACCCATAAGTCCCTGGGTTCAAACCCAGCTCTCGCCCCACGCTCTCTCCCTTCATTGGTGACCCGGACAACGAACACCCATTCTCCTTCTCGCCTACAGCGACAGATGGCGCCAGCACCGCCCTCTTCCATCTCTCGCTCGGCTCTTCCAAAGTCCGCAACGAGCGGCAGCAACCTCACAAAGTCCACAACGAGTGGCAGCATTCCATAACGCTTGGAATATCGTTCGTCAGCCTCCGACTGACTCTCTAGGGGGGGAGTAGTGTGGCGGCACGAGTAATCCTCCGCGCACACAACAGCCGGCAATTGAAGGTCGGTCGAATAGGCACCTTTTGGCCGAGCTGGATTGCGCCTCATTCTACCACCCATAAGTCCCTGGGTTCAAACCCAGCTCTCACCCCACGCTCTCTCCCTTCACTATTTTGAGTGATAGATTCAAAAGGTGAATATTTGACGTTTGTGCGTATACAAAGAGGTGGGGGGGGGGAACCCCACACACTACCCTTAAATATGTCCGCGCTCTGTGCTTCAGGCAGTAGTAATTGAGAATGCCTCATCGGTAGGTGCCCGCCCTTTAAAAAAAGTTAGCATTAAATGATCTTATCTTGTAGTATAAATATATTTTTAAAAGTTCTCTCACAAATGAAATTAGGTAAAAACTTCGCTGATAACATTTATTTCAATATTAAAGTAATCTATAATTTTCTAAGCAACAATAATTATAATTCTTATTCATTTATTTGTTTATTGAATATAAATTTTTAAAATATAGAATGAAGATTCAATTTACATTGATTATAGTATATGCTTAATACAGAGGATTGAAGAATCTTCTAACATAATTTAGCTCTTTTTTTTTAATTAAAAAAGAAAATATTTGTAGTGTAGTTCATTTAATATAAAGTTTATTTAGAACACTCTATTTTTATAGAAAATTTTATTAGAACCGGTTGTAATATTTAATACTTTTGAACTTCTGAATGTTTGTTATATTTATTTTGTTATTTCTGAATATTGTTATATTTATTTTTTTTTCCCAGGGAGTTTTCAGATTTTGCGTAACCAATAGACATAGACTAACAATGCATAAGAATAAATTAGAGGCAGTATATTATAATAGAATAATTCTGAATCTGATCAACATTTTCAATATGAAGCAACCCTGCCAAAATGGCGATCCTAAGCCAAAACCTAATCCCCCTTTCAGAAGTTACGTCACACATAACGCATGCGCTTAGGATACCGTTACTTGGCACGTTGCCATGGTTATTGGGGCTATTTTCGGACGCATGTACGTAACATTCTGGCTGGCATAATAATTCCCGCTCTTCGGGAGGTACAAAGAACTAACTCAAGTGCAACTATTTGCTCTCAAAAGAAAGTGAACGAAAAGAAGAGAAAATACAGCTATACTAATTTAGCTAAGAAAAATAATAATGGAAAAAGAAAGTTTAATGAATTTAGAATTGAGGGTGTTATTCGTTTTTGAGAACACTTTTCACATGACAGAGACGAGATAGATAGGAGGATCGAGTTTGATTGTTATGAAAGCGTTTTCCGTTTATTGATTTTGTTTCCCTTGCAGTGATTGCTAGGTTGTATTTATTGTGCTGTTTCATCCAAAAATAATTACTTATCTGAATTGTTCAATGCAGTGTCCTATTCCCGTCAGGTCAAACGGGGTAGTTGCCCAGGGTCCACAAATTTTAGTGGGGCCAAATATCTTATATTTTTCACTTTTAAATATTTACAGTAATATTACAAAAGAGAAAAAAAATTCAAATGTTATACTTGTGATTTTTGAAATATGACCAGAGAAAATAATTCACATTTACGCTTGTATAAACTAATTTTAATCAATAACATATATTTTTCCCCAGTTCTTTGAATTGCCCTATAGTCGATAAAGCATATCGACATGTCGTTTCACGGACATCATATTCGTTTATTTCAGATTACTTACAAAAAAAAAAAAAAAAAATGCGTTTGGAGGGAGGGGGATTGCTGTGTGGGGCCCATTTTTTTCTTTTACCCAGGGTCCACAATTGCCTTGATCTGATCAGGTTCTGGCTCAGTGAGTATCCAGAAAATTTTCAAGGGAGGGACGATAAGCATATTATCACAGATAGGTAGGTCACTCAATGGTGTTTTTCTTAAAAAAAAAAAAAAAAAAAATGAAGTTTAATCTTGGCATAGGCGTAACTTACTAAAGGCAAGGGGGAAAGTGGGGGGCAATTTTTTTGTTTGATGGCTCGCCCTCAATTTTTGTTTTTTTTAATTCAGATTCACCTATTTGAAAATAGTATTTTCTACGTTAAGAAATATTTTGCCCCCACCCATCCTCCCCCAATGTTACATGTCAATTCTCGCCAATGATCTTGGACTTGGACCCTTGTTTAACCTGTTCGCTCTCATCATTAAAGAGGCACAAGGGGAGGAGAGCGTTCAAAGAGCCATCCCTGGAAGCAACATCGGTCAAAGAAGGGGCCCAGACAGCACAGCAAACTTGCATCAAACTTGCAGCAAGCTTGATTTATCAAGTCAATAAGCTTGAAAATTCCAGTCGTGTAAGCTTGATGCAAGCTTGAATCAAGTGTTCTAGTTTACACTTGCCCAGCTTGCATTAAGCTTGACATTTCAAGCTTTACATTTCAAGCTTAATTTCAAGCTTAAAAAAATTTCAAAAAAAAAAAAAAATTCTAAATACACGGGACGCTCGCTGGCGAACGCGCCCCACATACTTTATTTTTCCGCGCATTTTCCCCCTCTATGCTGTAATTTTAAGTTATTTTAATCTGTTTCCATCGAGTGTCCGTGGCTAGAATATAACCCGGGACCTTTCGATTCGTAGCCGAGCACGTTATCCACTCAGCCACCGGTGCCTTGTGCAGCTATGACTAAAGTTTGAAGTGAATTATTAAGCGGTTTTCTGGCCAGATTGATAAGTGGGCGATATGTTATTTTTTTTTTTCATGGGATGCATCAAAATTAAAATAATCTTATGTGTGATTTAGAGACTCTACTAATAGGGAAATAAACATAATATAAACTTAAGAGCAACACATGTTTTAAAACTTTCGCAACACTCATGAGCAATACTGCCGCTGGCCAAAATAGAGACAAACGACTGATTTTGAAATCAAATCCGTAGTATAATTGTATTTTATTTTGAAGAATTTCCATATTTGGAAATATAGTATGGGTTTACTTACTTAACACAAATTCTGTGTTAAGTAATCTGAAATCAAAGAAACAGATAGTTAAACGTTACTTCGAAATGCTATATCACAGTTGCTAACATAACATGTATGGAATACAAACACTTTAGTCATTTTTGTAAATATTTCTTATAATAACAAATAATTGAAAAATTTTGTTATTTTTTAACGCTAAAAATTCTCTTTACAAATGTGGTTAGTTATTTTACTACATATATTGGTATGCTATATCGATATAGAGCATTTCGAAGAATTAAAAATAAGTTTAAATTAATTTATGCAAATGTAAATTTGAATTATTTTCATTGTTCATACTTTATAATTAAAAAAATTATTTAACGTCTGAATTTTTTTTTATCCTTTGTAATTTTATTTTAAAATTACAAAAGTGTAAGATGTAAGATTTTTGGGCCCTAAAATCTGTAAGCCCTGGGCAGTTGCCCCGTTTGCCCTGCCGGTAATATGGCACTGGTAATAAAAAACCCATCTCCGTTAAAACACATCTTTTACGAACTTTCAACAAATTTGAGGACGCTAGACAATTAATGTCCATTCTCTTTCACAGATGGCGCCATCACCGCCCTTTGCAAGTGAAAATCCAACTTAAGCCAACCTTGCATTGCCAAGCCAAATCTCAAGCTTGATTTAAACTTATGTGCTGTCTGGGGGAGTCTTCTCCGTCCTGTTTCTTCAATGAGAAGAGCGAACAGGTTATACACAGGTTCAACAGTGAGTTAAAGAGCTCAGAATGGGAGATCTGCTTTTTCCCGCACGTCTCCCTTGTTCTTATTTGCTATCAAAACAAAGAGAAAACTCTCTAAATGGTTTAGCACTAATTATAGAAGCTGGGTGTTTCAATTACTTGATATTTAATTGCCGGTCCGGAATTAACATGCCTGAAACATGATAATTCCATGGGCTTCTCATTGCATGTCTTGTCACGAAATAATTTATTAATATAGAAAATTTTAAAGTTGCGGTCCTCTTAAAAGGATGACAAACATTAAAAAAAAATTAATTAACCTTACCGTGCATGATTTTTTTTGGCTTTTTCTTATATATTAATTTTCCATTAAGATGAAAACACAAAAAATATTTTTAAAAATCAAACCATATTTTCTCACAACCCTTTATTTAAATTTTATTTTGTTACACAATACTTATTTTTTATGCATAATGTATATATATATATATATATATATATATATATATATATAAATGTATATATATATATATATATATATATATATATATATATATACGTTGATGAAGATAATTTGTTTCCCGTAGCTATTTGGCAGCCTGATGGCGTTGTCAGGTTAATAAAGTTGTATTTATTTAGATATTGGAAAAAAAAAAAAAAACCTCTCAGTCATCCCTTTAAGATCTATAG
This sequence comes from Cheiracanthium punctorium, assembly GCA_038373885.1. Taxonomy (NCBI): domain Eukaryota; kingdom Metazoa; phylum Arthropoda; class Arachnida; order Araneae; family Cheiracanthiidae; genus Cheiracanthium; species Cheiracanthium punctorium. The sequence continues at coordinate 200,827 of JAWZYV010015659.1, read as the reverse complement.
CTTTACATTATTATAAAACGAGCTTTGCGTAATTAAATAATAATAATAATTTTTTATAGGAATTATACTTAAATGGTGTTGGTAGTATAATCAAAATAAATTGATCCAGTTTAAATTAATGGAAATTCACTTCCTTAAAATAAATTTTAAAGGGAAAATTTGCTGCGGAAATGTTGTCGATAATGTCTCTTAATAATCTGTGGTTTAATAATCCATCTTTTTAGAAAGCGGATACCAGATACCCAAAATTGTTTACTTCATTGTTAACTAAGTCCGGGAGCATCCGCATAGTCGCGTCTCTGGCTGTGACTCTGTGACTAAACTACCGCGCTTCAAAAGGTCAATCCAACACCTTCTAGATACAGAAAGCCTTACAACTGAAGCTTTTGACGTCATCACTAGATCTTCTTACAAGACGTCATCACAGTTTTATTTTCACAAAGTAAAACTATTTTAAATTTGCGGTGAATTTTCTCACGCATAAACTATTTTAATGCTTTAAGATAGAAGGATTAATTTTGCGACAAATGGCGATTTTTAACCATCACTAATTATATAATAGGATACAGAAATAGATCACAATGAATTATTTTGCATCAGAAAGGTATTTTAATTTTCTTCTTTAACTCCAGATGTTTTCTAATATTTGTAGAATTCACCAGAAATTTTAAATAGTTTTACTTTTTGAAAATAAAACTGCGATGACGTCAGTTAAAAAGATCCACTGATGACATCGTAACCTCAGTTGTTAGGCTTTCTATATCTAGAAGGTGTTGGTTAATCTGTCAATGCCACTTTCGGCGAAAAGTCAAGAATTGTCCTTCGCAGTCCATCTCCAAACCGAAGTCAGTCACAGTCTTCTCTGATGGAGGTTTCCCAACAAACCAAATTCACCAGAGACTGCCTCTCTTTTTTTTTAAAGAGAACAATTAATCATCCATGATTTGAATGAGGTAAACTCCACCCTTCGGTAGGCACTTATCATGATTTACGAAAACTTAAATTACCTGGGGAGTAATTAAGGCGAAAACTGTGCGTTAAATGGTCGCTTCTTTTATATCTTCATTCTCTCGGTAAAATGTTCTTGTTGGGGAAAAGTTTTCAAAAGATCGAAAGTTTTCCTTTCTTAATGAATTCTGCAATAACAGAACTCCAGAATTCTATGAGTTTGTGTAATTCATTTTAAGTTGCCGTGCTAATTAATTTTATTTTTACCATTTTGTGCTGACCTTTAAGTTGTTTTGCAAGTACAGTACGCACAATCTTGATTATCCGACAAATACGTGACCAGACAACCCCAGAAATTATCGAAAATTTCTGGATTATCACTATCGGGATCTCTTTTTGTTGATACTAGATTAAGGGGTGTTGTACCCCTTAAAAATGATAAAAATCGAAAAAAGTTCTCTTATGTGATCATATATATACAGGGTTGTCCAAATTAAACTTCCCCAACTCAGAGGCCTGTGCAGGATGTTCTATGGGTCATAATGTGATGAAATTTTGAAAACAGACACTTCGGATCACGCGCTCGTGATTTATTAAAAAAAATATTAGTACAAGAAGTTGCCGATAGGTGGCGCTGTAACACTAGTAATTTGCATATTGCAACAACGCGATTTGTAGAAATAAAGCCTCTGCGCAATCCATCAAGTGCCCTTGCACCCTGCAAAGGTTACGGTCTGGTGCAGTTTCACCGCAACATTCGTCATTTGGCAGTATTTTTTTTGAAGAGGTGACTCCAAGAGGGTTCGACACCTGCTCTGTCACAGGAAAACGGTATCAGAAAATGTTGCAAACATTTATGATCCCTCAACTGCAGCAACATGGCCGCCTTCAGGGCACGATATTTATGCAGGATGGTGCACCTCCCCATATTGCTCGTGGCGTTCAACAGGTGTTACGGACAACTTTCACCGATGTACGTGTGATCACCCGCTGTTTCCCAACAGCTTGGCCTCCTCGCTCACCTGATCTCACACCGTGCGACTTTTGGTTATGGGGATTTTTAAAGGATCAGGTGTACCGAGAACACCCAGCAACCTTGGCACATCTGAAAGACGCAATTATTCGGAATGTCCGTAGAATTAATGTGGACTTACTGCGTTTTGCTGTGGAACACACTGCTTTACGAATGGAAAAAGTTATGGAGAACCGCGGCACACATATAGAACATCTGTAGAACGTTTTGTTGATCTGCAGCGGCACCTATCGGCAACTTCTTGTACTAATACTTTTCTTTTAATAAATCACGAGCGCGTTATCAGAAGTGTCTGTTTTCAAACTTTCATCACATTATGACCCATACAACATCCTGCACAGGCCTCTGAGTTGGGGAAGTTTAATTTGGACAACCCTGTATTTACCAAACTATTTTATTTACACAAAAGAAATTTTGTAAATCGATACAATGGCCTTTTCCGTTTAAATTATTGTCTTCAAAATTTTCCTGAGTTAATTACGAAGAATTAATTTATTCACTGATTAAAAGCAACAAATTTTCATGTTTGGTTCACTGTGTGCAGCCTAACACACATAAAAACCATTTTACGAACTCAGTTTTTTCTAGGTACACTCTGATAATACGTAATTAAAACGGCCTATTATTATGTGCACATTATTACATACGCATCTACAGAAAAAACAAAAATTTTTTTCCTAATTCACAAATTAAATCATTTGTAAATAAAAAAATTGTTTGATGTCGGGAATAAAAATTGGTCATTTTAATTATGCATTATCAGAGTGTATGTAGAAAAAGTATTGCGTCTGTGAAATGGCTTTTACGTTTGTTGAGCTGCAGGCAATGAACCACGAAAAGAGAATTGTTGCTTTGTTAATTAATTTAAATTTCCTAATAAAGTTGGAAAAAAATTTTGATGGCATTAATGTAAACAGAAAAGGTTATGGTAATTGCAAAATTTCTTACATCTAAATAAATTATTTATGAATATATTTAATCATATACATTAAAGCACTTTTTTCGATTTTCATAACTTTTAAAGGGTACAAGACCCCTTTAACCCTTTAACGCGCAGCGTTCGCGCTCTGGGAACACCAAACTCTGACGTTCAGACTGTTGCCAGTCACGAAAAATAGATTTGATTTCTATAAAAATAGTTGCGGGTGATAGAGCTCCACGAGAATCCTTTACTTTTTAGCACGTCATTTCTCGTTAAAAAATGGTCACGATTATTTTTAACAGCACTGACATCTGCTGAAAAATGGAAGAATGCGAGAACAGCTGAATAGATTGCCCAACGCTGAAAAAAGGGCAGCCGTTGCCATCGCTCGACTTAACTACCAGCAAGATGGCGGACGATCGAAACGTTCATCGCGTGCCACTGATATAGAGACCCTTTTTTGACGCAGCTGACTGTGCTCTTCGATCATCCGCCATCTTACTGGTAGTTAAGTCGAGCGATGGCAACGGCTGCCCTTTTTTCAGCATTGGGAAAGGGTTGCGCCTCAAAGGGTTAACGGTCTGGAGTTTTGGTAGGTTTTCTCCAGATGTAACGTGAATACGCGTTAGAACCCCTTAGAAAGTCCTCCTACCAAGGCACCCCCCGTTAGGCAGATCGCCCTAGAGTATCGTTGCCTTAATCACACAACCACATTAGTGGAATGAGCTTTCATAGTCAAAGAGTCATTTAGAGTTTCAGAAGAAGATGCTAGTAATAAATATTAAACGGAAAAGAAAGAATATGGGAAATGTTTTTTAGTAGTTAGTAGTCTATATTTAACACTACAACGCCATTTGATTTTATTGCATTTAAATTATTTTACTTGATGCGTGAAAAACTTTATCATAGTTTACGTAATACCTCAGACAGAATTCAAATTGGTATAACATTCAAAACCTGTAATTTAAATACACTAACTGTCTTCTATTAAACGAAATTTCATTTCATTCCCTTAGATGCTTTGACGAAGTATATGACAAAATATTCTGAATCCTTTTTTGTTTAATTAGAAAAAATTCAATCAGTATTATTTCACTCAATCTCCTCATCTCTAGCTAAATTTTATTCGATTAACTATGGATATTTTGATATGCCTATAAAAACGTCGCACATTTTTTTAAAAACCAATTAAAATCTTGGGGGGAAAATCAACGTTATTTATTTAAATTAATGGCCCACTATTGTAATACCTTCGGACCCATTAAAGTGATACCCCTCTCTTCAGCGTGTTTATTCCACTTGAAAGATCGTCAGAAAAAGAAAATATTTAAAATTTAAAGCTTGATATTGGGGTTAAATTTTCTGGATATGAGGGAACGGGAGGGTTTGGAGCCATTAAGAATAAAATCTAGAATTAGAACTTTAAATCCAGGAGCAATCGATGTGCCCGTTCCTATGTGCCTATGTAGATTCTTAGAAGTCCGTTTTTTTAATGCCCCCCCCCTTCCCCCCAAAAAACTATTTTTTTTTTCTTCTTCAAACTTTCGAAAATGGGCCATATCACTAAAATACACAAAGCGACTATAAAACCATTTGTATCGTAAAATTAGGGGTATTTTTGTTTTACTTAGTGTTTATAATAATACTGAAATAGACAATTCTAACAGATGAGGATTCTGGGTTATTAAACTCACTTAAGCAGTTCAAAGTTTCGGTAATACAAAATCTTAAACTGCATGAAACCATTAAGCAAGCTAATGCAGTCAAAAGTCTATGATCTACCACGCTATAAAATTGGAGAAACTGTAAAGATATTTTTAAGGATCTTCGATCGGATTGCCTTTTATTTTATGCAAGAAAACTGACCGAAATGATGGATATGCTTGCTGGACTTTGAGTTTAAGCAGCCACGCTACTGAGTCTGACGAGGAAATATTAATTTGATTACGAAGCACAAGAAGTTTCAGCGAAAGATCCTAAATTAAAATTCAAAATATGATTTATTTTTATTTTTTTTTTTACATTAGACCATGCGATTAATGCCTTGGAGTGAAGATTTACTGTAATGAGTACCCACAGCAATTATTTTCATTTTTTATACAACATATATGATTTAAAATATACTTCTAAAAAAATACTAATTTAAGATATCTTTGAAGGAACCTGTAACCAAAAAAAAAAAAAAAAAAAAAAAAGATTCGGAAATATTGTTGACCAACGGAGAATCAGGGGATATAAACGAATTTCATCTAGCGCACATATGGGCAACCCGCGGGCCGGATGTGGCCTGCCAAGGCTTTTGATCCGGCCCTCGAAACATTTCAAATTTCTATAGACAATCCTTATAAACCAAATCAAAATCTCATGTAAATCCCACTCATACGGCCCGCTACTTTGCTAGCATCCTTGATTTTGGTCCGCAACATTCCAAAGGTTGCCCATACCTGATCTATAGCGGATGAAAATATAGTGCCAGTTACGGCTTTATTAGGCAGAAATTAAAGTCCTGCTGAAATTTTAAAACTAATTTCGGCTCTAGAATTAGCACCAAACCTTACTATTGCTTTTAACGAATTTTTCTTTGACGATAAACGTGGCGAGTGTAGATTGGAGTTTCTCAAAATTAAAGTTAAATTTAAAAAAAAGTGTGTGCGTGTAATCTTTACGCGCGATTGAAGTAAAACTTCTTTGACGTTTACGATAAATATCACTGAAATTATTAAACTTTAAGTTAAAATAAATATCATATTATAATTTAATTATATTTATTATTCATGTACTTTATAAAGATTATATAAATATTATTAGGTTGTAACGAAAGTTTCCCGCCACCTCAAACATCGTCAGCACACAGTTCGCGTTGGCGTATTTGCTCATATTTTGTCAAACGATTTTTGGCATTTGGAAGAAAGAGACTTACTTTATGGTGTGAAATCTGTAAAAAATATAGTTATCATTAAGTACAAGGTGTCTCAAATGACACTACCACTCTAGAGGATTAGAACCATCATTTACTTCCAGTTGTGTTGCAAAAAGTCAGCTACAGAATATCAACGAATTATGAGTACAGCTTTAAGTATTATTGTTGTATCATGTGACACTGTGCAGGTTTGATACCGAAAGTTCATAAACAGTTATCTAAGGAGTTAGAAGTGAGTTTTTCTGGCAGATTTGGCAGAAAAATTTCGTTACAACCTGATATATTCATATTATTCATTGTAAATAGGAACTTGAATGTCATCATAATATTTTATGTATGAAATTATAGGTTTGTGTTAACTATAATGTGAAACATAAATTTTACTCTCTAAATTTGCGAACTCTCTTGAAAATACAGCATCTATCGTTGTACCGAAACGCGTTATTGGTTGAAGTCGAGAAGTATTCATAGTTAGATCCATTTTTAATTTTTAAAAATCAACTGACGGCTGATATTCTTGGTAGCGAAAATTAACATTAAAATCTCCAGTAAGAATCACCGGTCATTCATGATAATTATTTAGAATCCAGGAAGTGTCCATGTTGCAGTGGCGGCCCGTGGTCAAAACTGTTAGTGCAGCCGGAAGCATATGAGCGCCACCCCCCCTTTCCTCCGGACAGGATTGGAAAATCTTTGTTACTGAATTCGAAAGCTGGCGGATTAAGCCCTCACCGAGGAAAAAAAAAAAGAAATTACATAAAAAATGTAAGAGATCCTATTTTACTTCCATAAAACGGACATAAATTTCAACCAGCCGCTCTTATCCTCAAAATTGCATTCATCCGTGTCTGATTCGAAGTTTCCTTAGAATTTTCTTTTGTAACGATAACTTGAGAAGAAAAGAAAAAAAAAGAAAACTTACTTATTTTTTATAAGTCAAATCAATCCTCCTTTCTTTTAAACATGCGAATCGGTCAGTGATGTCCCCATAAAAAGGCGTTGTTTTAATTCAGATATCAATGATTTTAAAAGCTCTTTAAAATTTCCCATGTTTCAAGAATTTTCTCTCTCGCCATGTCCTCTAAATGCCAGTTCTTGCTCACTTAAAAACAATACTACTTTGATGGGTAATTGTCCATTCATAAGCGTCTATTCAGGCTTACCTTCTTGATAAATTCAGCAATATAAATTCGAGAGTTTTCCAAACATATATTCTCCTTACCCCCTCCCTCACTTCTCGTTCGAGCCAATCAGTTAGTCCAGTTCTCAAGTTCAGCCGCCGTTAAAAATTTTTTATCGGCTGTATCAGCTGCATACTCCCTATGCCAGAGAGGCTGCTTACGTAGTCGTTGTCATGGCAACGGTGCTGCCAATTTTCTTTTCAGCGCTCTGGGCTGAACCAAAGATTTTCCCAATTGAAATGCAGGAAGATTAAATTGCTTTTTTTCTGAATGAGCGATCCGGCCACAATACGTTTTTTTTTTTTTTTTTTGTTTGGTTGGTTTTTTTCGGAGATTTTTTTAATTTACCGTAGGAATTCCACAATTCTAATCTGAATTTAGGAAAGTTAGTAGAATAAATTATTTTAAAGTATGTGCTGATAATTTCAAGTACAGCCCGGCTGTACTTGCTGTATCCCACGAGCCGCTACTGCCATGTTGTATTATTATTCTTTAACTGTTTTCTTATACCATTGTTCCATCGGGAGTTTGGGGTTGAATGGGAGGAATGTCCATAGTCCAGTATTATACTTTGTTCTTTAACTGATGTTTTCCTCTGATTGTTGGGTTCGAATGCAGGTAGTGTAAATTTTTTTTTAGTGTTTTTCTATCACAGTATTCTTAAGCGTTGATTTCGTCTGCTGGTAGGTTTCGAATTAGTTATCTGTATCCGTGTTTTTAAACTGCAGGTTCTATCTGTTTGGAAATGATTGCAGTCAGGGTCCGTTTCCTTGTGGTGTTCCATCCCCGTGTTAAACCGTTGTTCCGTCTTGAGGTTGGGTTAGAATCCACAGAGTGTCCATTTGTTATTCCTTTATTTTGATCTTAAACCCTTTGCAGCCAGTGTTTGTTTCTTTGTGGTGTTACATACCCGTGTTCTTAAACCGTTGTTCCGTCTGGATATCGGGTTAGCATCCAGGAAGTGTCCGTGTTGAACTATTTTTCTTTCACTGTTTTCTTAAAATGTTTTCCCGTAGGGTTTGAATCGAAAGAATGTCTTTGTTGTGGTATTTTTCTTTAACTGTGTTCCTAAACTGGTGTTTTCTTCTGTCGGTTGGTATCGAATGCACGTAGGGTCTATTATTGCGTTTTTCTATAGCAGTGTTCTTAAACCTTTGTTTTCCTCTGCTGTTTTTGCTCGAAGTATTATTTTGTTTAAAAATTTACATTTGGCTCATTATTATAAATAACTCAAAAACACATATGAGCAATATTAAAAGATTACATATTATTTAAGTACAGACAAACAATATTTATGTATCATGGCAACCAATCATGTCAAGTTTTTACTCATAATTCCATTAAATATTGTATTAATGCCATTGAAAACATGTGAGTAAAGCAACGGAATGCACCATAGTGCCACTTTCTGTATTCGGTGCGTAGGGCTTGTTTATCGGAGGTGACGGGTTGGGTCGCCGCCTATAACAACAGTGAGAGACAGCAGGGCCGGCCCAAGGGGGGTGCGAATATAGGCTATCGCCTAAGGCCCCGCGCTTTTAGAGGCCCTGCTCCTCGGCCATTTATTGCTATCTCATAAGACATGATAGAGAAGAGGCCCCGCACGCCCCTCGGGCCGTCTCTGGAGACAGTCAGCAGAATCGCCGCCTGTTCAGCGAAAGACTTCACACAGTGGCTCTGACAAGAGCCGGTCCACTTATCCACTGAACAGGGTCATGAGACAAGATATTGCTTCAAAACAGGTAGGGAGTAATGTCGACGCGCAGGGAGCACAGTCGACGTTCTTATTAACGAACGCCCGAGAGCTGTTCCGCAAATAATTGAACTTATAAATATGGAAAAGCTTGTTAAGTGTGACGTCAATATGAAGTAAAAATCACTTGCAATAGCTAATTTTGTCACGCAAATGATTAAATTTTTTGACTCTCGGATATGAAATGTTGCTGAAAATAGCGAAAAATCGCTTTAAAATGAGGGAACGGGTGGATTTTCAGATTTTTAAAGTAGCGCAGATTGTTTTCTATACTTTTATACATGATTATGGAAATTTTCAAGGGGATCGTACAAACGGTGTAGAAATTATCAGGCTTTTTGTCCTTGGCATTGCAATGTTTTTGCAGTCATGGCGGAATGAAGAAGCAAGGGGGAAAAATATACGTCATTTCCTTTACTGAGCGTTACTTCCGTCAAAAAAAAATCTGATTTACTCTCTAGTTCCGCCTAAAGAAGTTTTACTTCAAAAAAAAAATTATGTTTCACAACGTTTCAAGACACCGTCAGGTTTAGTTACCACTACTGAGGCTACTGAACATGAATTAACCGAACAAATTTGTTTTTAGATTATTGGATGGTTTTTAATATTTTTTTTTCTTGTGTTGTTTTTTGTTTGAAAGGATTATTCAAATTTATTGGAATGTAATTGCCAACCATTTATTTCTTTTAAGAGGCATTGCAGAGGCAAATCGGGCAGGGCGTTCCCATCACCATCTCAGAATTTCATGATTTTCTTTTATTGTGTTGCCTTACCCAAGGAAAGAACAAATCTGAAATATTTTTGATTTACCTCTTTTAATTTTGGAGTTATGGGGGTCAAAGTACCCCAGAGGAGCAACGTCGAATTAATTTAGGGCCATTTTTGCCACTTTATTGTCTCGACTGTGACTGACTCAGAGGCGCTTCAGAGAATTTTTTCATTTTATCCTATAATATACCTTGTATATTAACATCTCAAATTGATAATTCATCCGAAAATTGTCAGGGCCCCAATTTAGGGCCCCCCAAAATACCCCCAATTTCATAAAAAATACAGTTTTAAGAATGCTTTAAATCTTTTCTCTGACGTGATACAGAAAACATTTTTGCACAGTGCAGTTATATATCTTCATATAAAGTGAATCCAATGTTAAAAATTTTTGAAGGCCCCCAGGGCCCCAAACAGGGTTCTTAGCGCTAACTGACGCAATTTCGAAGCATTGGTACAGCTGAAGCCGACTTCCCACAGGAGAACTATTGACATGGAGATGTAGTATCAACATAGTAGTTTGATATTATGAAAAAACATTTCTTTAAGGTACAACTGTTTTCAAGAAAAATCCCAAAAAGTACCTCCCTATTTGGGACATTCCACTGGCATGCATTGGGGCATTTCGGCGTTACTTTTAGAAGTTTAATCGACAGTGGCAATATTGAAAAGTAACTTATTCTTCATATATCTCAAATATATCCTCCATATATCACAAATAGTTATTTTACGGGGGCACTCATAGGTATTACATTACGCTGAAAGTGGATCTCTGCATCTAGTGAACCGATTCGGAAATTTTTTTCACTGATAGAAAGCTACACAATTCCTGAGCATTATAAGCTACCTTTCAGCACGTAGCATAACTAGTTCTTTTACAGGGACACTCAAAAATATTCCAGCACATGACGGTCTATGGACATCTCGTAACTACTGAACCGATTCTGAAGATCTTTTCACTGAAAGCTACATTATTCCTCAGTAACATAGCCTAAAATTCCTGTATGTAGTATAATTTACAGGAACACTCAAAATGATTCGTAAACATTGTCGTAACTATCTCCATTCGCCACTCAAATTTATTCAAATTTTATTCAACTCCATTCAAATTTTTGAACAGTGCAGTCAGAGGCGCCGACTTTACAAAATTTCTGTGGGTGCCCTAAAAGTCTGTGGGGGGGGGGGGGTAACAAAATGTTGAAAGTCGCACAAGGTGGTTTGTAATTTTTGATAAAGGATCGCTAAGTTTGGTGCCAAAACGTGACAATTTATTTTAAAGGGGGAGTACAGTTGGAATGTACTTGGCTAAGAGCTGGATTCTCCGCTCGTCGCTAATTTTTCGCAGTCGTTAACTCTGCCCCGCCTTGAGGTGGAGTTTTAGGGAGGAGCGTCAAGGGGTTCATGTGATTGGCTAAAAGACCTCACGATGGCCTCCGGAATCGTTAGCGCAGTCGGTAACCAAACAACTGGTTCTGCCCAGTCGGCAGCTAACCACCGACGATTTCGGAAACCACCGGCGGAGAATTCTACCCTAAGATTGTAAAATAGTTTTAGTAGGTGATTTTAAGATAGATTTCGATTCCGAAGATGGGTTTTTATGGAACAAAGAAGAAAAATACGGCACACTCATGAATAACGATACACTTTCCAACCTTATGGAATCTTTTCCAACTACCCTTCAATCTTTTCCTATAATTATTTGCTTCCTTGCTCGTAACAACTCAATCATTTGACTTTTCGTGCACATTTTTACCAGTGGGAAATGGGTAATACAAATAGTCATTTTAGCTCCACATAAAATATCCAATATCTGAGGGTATAGATCGAAGAAACGGTATCTGTCTCACGGTTTTGGTACACAAAATAAACTAACTGCACCAAGGATTCGAAAAAATTCAGGATAATTCTTTACAAGCTGCACTACACACTGCAATAAATGCGAAAACTTTCATGAAACTTTCAGAAAAAAATCTTAAATGTGGAACTGCACAGCAAAATATTTCTAAGAGTGGCCATTCTGCAAAAAATTTTCGTTTATTCGGGTGTCTAGTAGAGCTTGTGAACCTACATCCTAAAAATTGTGAAGTGCTTGAGATAATTAGTTTTCTTTTTTGTATTTATATACCAAAATTGCGTGTTTTTTCCGAGCGCTGAAGGTGACATTCAAAGTTTAATTTAAATGAATAGTGTGAATTTTGGCATCCGATTATCTGTACTACGGTGAAGCAACGCTGGGCATAGAATCAAAGTCTCCACCGTTTTGTGTCTTAGTAACGATAACAGCAAAGCAGTTAAAATCAAGATTCTTTTTAAAGTAATGAAGTATTTCTGATGAAATACCCTTCTTTTAGAAAAATCTGCTTGTGCTGGAGTCACCTTAAATTTGTTTGCCTTACGCAAATTCTCTGTCAAAATTCGAGAATTCCTGGGCGCACACCCCCTTTGCCCTTGTAATAAATCAGACCCGAAAGAGGTGTATTACACTATTTCACTTTTTTTTTTTTTACTTTTAGCTATAGAATTTTGATTGGTTTTAACTAATCATTATAAATTTCAAAGCAAAAGAAAAGTGTATTGGGGGGGGGGGGGGGAACATGCAACAATAATATCACAATCGGTCAAATTTCTTGTCATGCAAATGGAAATTTTGTATAAAAAGTGATTCAGTTTTCGAATGTAACAATTCACGATCAATGTTATTCTTGTTTAATCTATCTCATCCCTGTGTGAAATCCCCAGTTTTCAAAAAATGTTATTCATAGTATTGTTTCTCAGCTCATTCATTTCCTGTATTTTTTTTTTTTTTTTTTTACATTTTTGTACCCCTGTAAACAGCTGCAGCTAAGCCTTGACTATTTTCTTTTCTTTTTTTCCCCAACAAATTAAAAAAATTACAAACATTATACCTTTAAAATTAAACTAGATAATTTCCTCAGAATGAATTAATGCAACGTTTTCTATGTTGAAATGTGTGTAGGACCACATAAAAAAGATTGGTAACTATTTAAATGCAAACAGAAAAATAAAGAACAAAAAAAGTTGTTTATCTTAGAGTTAATAATTATTCAAAAAGTATTTTTAATTGTAGGCCATATAACATCCAGGCATGATTTTGAGCATCCTCCTGAAGTAGAGCTATTTTACCCTCTACCCTTATGTGTTCAAATTTGCAAAATTACGAGAGACATACATTTCAGTAATGTGTGTTCATGCGCCCATGATTTCAGTATAATTTTACAAAAACAGCATTGGGCTAGATCAAAGCAAATAGTACCTAATTCCGCTTTGTTAAACAAGAACGAAAATTGAACAAAATATTCGCAGAAAATGAAACAGAAGGCATCTCGAAATGTTAGTGTAGACGACAGTCTGTTCCATCCTTTTCAATAAATAACTGAGCACTAAAAATCATTCAAAAATAAGAAAAGGAAATTAAGACTTTAGAAGAAAGTGACAAACCTTTATACCTTAGAAGCCTCGCCTCAGTCTCATTCAATTAACACCAAAGCGCCGACACTTTTTGATGAATGGGCATCTTTTTTTGTTCCAGAGACATACAAAGTGTTGTATATTAGGTGCTTGTAAACAGACAGATCTTGATGTTCTCTATTTACAATAAAAACAATTAAACCTACTCACTTCGGAATCCTGAAGTAATATTATTAGAACTATCTCAAAACATTTCCATAATGGGAATGTCTTTCACCTAACTCCTGTGTTATCTTTCCCGCGTGAACTTCTGATTGTAGCCAGCGGCTTTGTCTCAAATTCTCCGTTTTCCGGTACTCTTGGGCTAACATAGTAACATTGTATTCATGCATTTTCCCATGGAAAATGAGGATTCTGGGATGAGGTCTGTTTGTGTGGGTCAGAAAGGGGGGGGGGGCACAGTGGGCAAAGGCATTGCCTGTGGGGCTGTAGGGAGTCGCACAGGCTGTAGGGAGTCGCATTGTGAAAAAGCTTTGAATTTTAGAAAGACATTGTTTCCGTGGGCGCCAGATAGGAAGGCAAGTGGCAGTGGGGGATTGAGATTTGAGCCCGCCTAGTATAGTAAACATTTTTACAGCATACTGAACTTCTAAGTATTATTTTCGTGCTAAAATGTCTGAAAGTTAAGATGACCCCCATACACCTCTAAATTAGTACTCTTATGAGAAACTATTATAATAATTATTATTATTTTAAGTAGACAAAAATATTACCTGTTTGGATTCCTTTTTTTTTTTCCATGCACTTTTTAAAATTTTAGAGTATGTGCTAAGTTACTACTTATTGGAATTTTATTATAATTACTCCAGTTCCGAGGCACATAAGGGTGTATGCCGAAGAAACAAAATCTGCATAACGGTCTTAATACACAAATTAAAGTAGACTATCGCACCAAGGATTCTAAAAATTTAGGATGATTCTTTATAAGCTGCACTACATACCGAAATAAAGAATAACACTTCTTTAAAATTTTCGATTTTTAAGAATTTTTTCTAAAAGTTTCGTAAATGATACAGGTTTATTGTTTATTTCAGTGTATAGTGCAGTTTCTAAAACATACATCCTAAAAATTTGAAATATTTGACATAATTAATTTTTTTGAATCTATGTACCAAAATTTCATGTTTTTTTTTTTTTTTTTTTTTTTTTTTTTCCCGAACTACAGCGATAAGCTGAAAGTAGCTGTCATTCAGTTGCCTTTAAACAGGGTTTAATTTCTATCCAAAAAAGTGCAAGAGCCCTGATTTTTTGTATTGCAATTTACAATATTAATTACCTAATTTAAGGTATTATTAAGTTAATTTTTGTTACCTCTGTATTAGTTTGCGATGTAATAACATTAATATCAACAGAAACAATTACGATGGTAATTAAAAATTTAAATTTAGTGTAAAATTTCCCCGAGAAAAAAGAAGTAGTGGAGCTGTGCTCCCTCCCATGCAAATTAAGCACTTCCTTTAAATACATGCAAGTATTTAGCAACCACGAAAACTTTTCTGTGGGTGCTTGAGATCTGACATACTACATAAAAAAAACAACTGTCCCTCACTAAAATTTTATTTTCGAATTATGCAGTAGCAAAGCACTCGTCGTCATCAGTGGCGTGACTATACCGTTAGGGCCAGTAATGAATTCATTGGATAGGGTCCTTCATCATTGTACAGAATCTCAACCAACATGTTGCAGTTCACTTTTTCTAGCTTTCTATTTGGGAAAGGCTCCCCCTCCGTCCGGGGGACCGTGGCTTTTGCCCGTTCTACCGCCCTATAGTTACGCCAGTGATTGTCTCATCGAAGTTTCTCATACGCATCTAAATTATAAAGGACATGGGTGCTCATATAGGGAAGTAGGTGGGGGCTCGGGTCCCTCCCTCTAGCCGTCGGTATAGTGAACATTTTTATATTAGCTAACCTTTTTTTCACTATTTCAGTACTAAAATGTTTGAAAGCGCGATTGCCGATGACCTTACAAATGCCAGAAATAACCCCTCACCCCCCTCGTCTTAAAGTACTCATATGGACGTCCATGCCGAAGCACCCACATACATTTGGCCTCATTAAAGATTTTCTTTTAAACTTTTAAAATATCACACAACTAATAAGCAAATAAAACATTTTAGTACTGAAATAATGCAAAAAGTTCCGTATGCTTTACAAATATTCATATTACGTAATGGCATAATTGGGGCGGGGGAGGTGAAACCCTCCTTGAGTGTACATCACTGTGTTGGGGTTATCAGACGATTGCTGGTGCTCAGCATTCAACGTAATTTTTTTTACAAGCCCGAAGCACCCACATAAACGCCTTTTCCTAGCTCTTTCTGGGAAATTCAAATTATGACTTGGCACTAAAATTTCTGTGGGTGCTCCGCACCCACAGAATTTTTTCAGTGGGTGCTTGAGCCCCGGAGCACCCACGTAGTCGGCGCCACTGAGTGCAGTTATATGTCTTCATATAAAGTGAATCCAAGGTTAAATATTTTTCTGTCGTCAAAATGCCGTCGTCGGGTCTCTAGATGTGTGTATGTATCTGTCTATGGTTCGCGTGGCGACTAACCATCCTGTCGAATTGTACGAAATCTTGCACGGGGTTCAAAGTGGGTCGGAAATTCGCTTCTTGGGCATATTTTTTTAATTAGTTTTTAAATTATATTACGTCCTGATGATTTAGTTCTTTGATTATCCAAACAATCTTAAGATGTTCCACTTGAAGAGAGATCATCGTCCCAGGACTTTAGAATAGCTTTAAAAACAAAGTAATGATGTTAAGCACTCGAAAAAATTAATAATGTTACTTTACCCGATGATGCACTTTGGACTAAAACTGACAGTAAAGCTGTATGTTTCATACAGCTTTCGAAATAAATTCAAAAATCATTAGCAAAAAATTTGCCTTAAAATATGGGCCGAGAAGTTACCCGTTTTTGGAAATATCGCGAAATTCCGTATGTTTACCATTATTTCCTCAGTGTTCCGTAACTCCTATAGGTTCATTGCCTGGAACAATTCACTGTACAACTTGTAAAGAAACATTCTAAGTATTTCCGAGTCTAGTGCAATTAATTTTTTTAAAAAGCTGTTCAAAAGTTGCATGATTTTCAAGAGAAACTGCTTTAAAGATTTTTTTTTTTTTTTTTGTCTGAAGAAGTGAACTAATTACCAATACCAACCTGTGGACTATTTATGGATGTATAAAGCTGTTTTAGGTTTATAAAAAATGTGCCTTGAATAAACAAGTTTTACTTTATTAATTTTATTTGCATATAAAGAAAAAGTATCAGAATTTCAAATATTTCATATGACGCATTCTGAAATTTATAAAAAATATACAGCATTTAAAAAAAATTTAGTACCTTCTCCGTGCATTTCTCCCAGTGATCAGAGTTTATTGTAAACTTTTTATAAATATTTGAACTAATTAAAAAAGAAATATTGAACAAGTGGTGAATTAGTCATATAATTTTCTATAAATTTTATGCATTTACTCAAGAAACGTGTCAATGCAGGGTGAAGGTAGGAAGAAGCTCCTCTTGAAATTTGAACTTTAGTTTTAAACAGGGGTGTAATAAAGATGAAAGGATAGGTAGGGCTTTGAATCTAATTTGGGGGACTACCCAAGTATAAGTATTAGTAGTCAGGGGTGGGGGAAGAGTGTTTTTCAATCTGAACCTATATCTTTTCCAAAAGTGTTTCTTTCACAAAATACCGTGTTTTTAAAATATTTACCTTCATTTCACTAATAATTTTTTAAAATTGAGATACAATGAAAATATTTCAAGGATATTTTGCGAAAATATTTCTAGAAACAAGCAAGAGCGGCAGTTTTGGTCCACTATCTTTGGTCCAAAAAATCTAAGATTCGGCATTACATGAACATTTAACCAAGAGCAGCAGCAAAATAATTAACTGTATAGAACATAGGCGTAGAGTTATATGGGCCCGTGGGGCTCGAGCCCCCCCAATAAATTGTGAATAGGGGCTGAGCCCACCCAATAATTTACCACTAAATACAGAAAACTAATTTATACTAACATAAAAAAAGTATTTCACGCCATTTACAAACGTTTAAAAAACGTTTCCTTTGCTTCTATTTTTAACTTATAACATGGTAGAAAGATACTAACATGGGTACTTACCTTACATAGGTGTAGAATTCTATGGACCCATAGAGCTCGAGCGCCTCCAATAATTTACACTTACACATAGTAAGTCATAGCTGCCAACTACTACGGAATAGAATTAACCACTTTTTGTAAACAGTATATTTAAAAAAAAATTTTTCAAAATAGTAACCAGCTCGAGGGCGCAGCACAAAAATTTTGCTATATTTTAAGCCGAAAAATCATGTAGAAAAAGTGGTTAATTCTATTCCGTACTAGTTGGCAGTTAAGAGTAAGTTATATGTACATAAATCAGTGGCGTAGCCAGAAATTTTTTAACCCTTTGAGGCGCAACCCTTTCCCAATGCTGGAAAAAGGGCAGCCGTAGCCATCGCTCGACTTAACTACCAGCAAGATGGCGGACGATTGAAACGTTCATCGCGTGCCACAGATCTAGAGACCCTTTTCTGACGACAGCTGGCTGTGCTCGCGCACAGCCAGCTGCGTCAAAAAAGGTCTCTAGATCTGTGGCACGCGATGAACGTTTCGATCGTCCGCCATCTTGCTGGTAGTTAAGTCGAGCGATGGCAACGGCTGCCCTTTTTCCAGCATTGGGCAATCTATCCAGCTGTTCTCGCGTTCTTCCATTTTTCAGCAGATGTCAGTGCTGTTAAAAATAATCGTGATCATTTTTTACGCGAAATGACGTACTAAAAAGTAAAGGGTTCTCGTGGGGCTATGTCACCCGTAACTATTTTTATAAAAATCCAATCTATTCTTCGTGACTGGCAACAGTCAAAACGTCAGAGTTGGGTGATCCCAGAGCGGGATCACTGCGCCTTAAAGGGTTAAGGGGAAGGGGGGTGGGTACGACTTCTGCGACTCACATATATGTATACGGTACGGGTGTATGATAAGGGAGTGAGGCATATACATTTTGTATGGCAAAAAATTCCTCATGGGGGGTATAACCCCCCCTTGGCTACTCCACTGACGTGAATAAATGTGGTTGTGGGGCACGGCCCCCCCAATAATTTTGAAAACTTTACGCTTATGGTATAGAAATCTCAAAAAATCTAAGATTCGGCATTACATGAACATTTAACCAAGAGCAGCAGCAAAATAATTAACTGCATAGAAATCTGGCAATTACGGTGATAAATTCACCCAAAACAATATGTATTTTCAATTCAACGCTTGTTAGAAAACACTCTTTCCTAAACTCTCGTATTTATCAGTAAATTTACAAAATTAATAAATTAATAACTTTGAAAATCTTAGGGGAGGGGGGGGGGGGTTGTGAGATTTCTAGGATTATCCGTAGTCCTAGTGACCGAAATATTTCGTGAAATACTCTGATTTTTTTGCGGTTCACATATTTCCTGGCTACATACATTTAGTTACATCTGTGTAATTTATTGAACCTAGTTAAAATATCGTAGGTTCCTCAAATCAGAAAAAAATGGTCAAGAAAATTTTAGCTTTTTCAATTAATAAATAAGAAAATCCTGATTATAATATTAAGTATAGCGCATGGCAATTAGATACACAAGAAAAATGACAAAAACGTATTTATTTATCTTTATTTAAACAATAGTGTTTTCATCAAAACAGCTTGACGGTTTCCGAGTGATTACGGATTTTGCCGCTAGATGACATGCTCGGTGACAATCAATTGGTTAGTATGACATGTTCAGAAAGTTTCCCGAAGTAGAAGTAGCTCAACTCCATCTTACACTCATCGGTTGTAATGTAAAGCAACAAAATGTGTTTCCTTTTCAAAACAATAACATCTTAAACAGTTTATTACTTTTTTATGCCTAAAATATGTGTAGTAGTCAGTAAATTCTATGTACTGTTAATCACCTAAACTTGCTGTAAATTAGCTTAATAAGAAAACTTGTCGCAATCCATAAACCTAGCACTGTATATATATTTGAAATCGTTCTTCATCTTCCACAATGAGCATAACAACACGATTGTAAGTGACCTTCGAGTATTTACTAATATTATCTCTTATTTGCCCCTGTTGAATTAGTTTTGAATC
Source organism: Cheiracanthium punctorium (assembly GCA_038373885.1). Lineage (NCBI taxonomy): Eukaryota > Metazoa > Arthropoda > Arachnida > Araneae > Cheiracanthiidae > Cheiracanthium > Cheiracanthium punctorium. Next base: position 181,667 of record JAWZYV010015659.1, on the reverse strand, counting down.
ATTGAAAGGATGGCAATATTTTGAATTGTTTTTCGTTTCTTTTATTGACCCGTGGGTCATTCCATTCCAAATCAACCAGTGAATTCCAAAAATGTCACCCACCGTCTCGGATTTCTTTGAAAATTTTTATAAATGTAGCCATTAGTGTTCTAATTAACAATATAAAATTTTACTTCAATGTCTCTAATACTTTTTAAGATAAAAATTATTAAAATAATGGGAAAGTGGCCATAAATGGTGTTTTTGCATACACTTATTTTAATGGTACTTTTTCAGATAAAAAATCATAACTTTCTTTATTTTCAATATATTAAATTAAAATTGATACCAAACTGTTCACAAAGGTTTGGAGATTATAGAAAAAAATAATTTGAAGGTCCTGTTTAAAACTGAAACCCCCCTCAAAAATTCATAAACTTTGTTTTTTTCAAAATTTTTTCAAAAAACAATAATTTTGCAAAAGCTGTTTCAGAAAAAGGCGTAGCTCTTAACAAAGCAAACTATTTTTTTTTACTTACATGTAAATGCATAAAGTAAGATAATTTAAAATAAAAACGGTGGTAATTTGAGTCCTAATAGGTTAATTTAATTAAAAACTAAATATTTTGATGATTTTTCTTAAAATGTTATGCTGCATGCAAATGTTATTATAAAATCATTTTTTATTTATTTAATTTTAAAAAGCACTTATTTAAAAGTTAATGAGTTAAAGTTATTTTACTTAAAATTTAAATTATTTTAAAATTAAAATTTTTTTAAACAAAATCGGAAATGCATAGAGTTAACATGCGTCAAAATTTATCTAGCTTTTTTTATTGTCAACTACAAATTAATACTTTAGTTAAAAACAAACATTTTTCTTGAGATTCACCTACGTTTTGTAATGATACATTAACATCTTCTAAAGCTTCTTGATTTGAAATTTGTGACAGTTCCATCACTTGCCAGAAGATACTTTGTCACTGGTATCACTGCCAGTTGATACTTTGTCATCAATCTCAGAAATAAGTTTGTTTACGTTCTTCCTACAAAAACTACATATTTTTTATCCAGGAATCTATTTTTCACAGTTCAGCAATTTGTTAATTACCTCAGATAAATTTAAATTAATGGTTCTCAAACATTTTTTTCTCTTTCTTTTATGGCACTTAAACAGGTCAAAACATGATGCTTGAAGTATTTCAAATTTATTCAAATAAAATAATTTGTGATGTTCACAAATATTAAGTAAAAGCTCAGATTGTACATTACTTATCAAACTTATTAAGTTCAAGTCTGAAGGGCTTAATAATGCAGAACTTGATACAGTTTCTACTTGAGTATAAGTCCTTTTATGGCATTCAGTTCCATTTTCTTAGCCAATACTACAGCACGTTTGGGAATGTTCTGCTGCCATATTAAATGGAATTGATATTCAGTAATAGTACAAAAAAAAAAAAAAAAAAAAACATTCTAATTTAGTCTTTCAATTAGATAAACAAAAATGAGCTTATATATCAAGCTGAATAATTTAGCTTTAGATTATTGGTTTAACTCTTTAAAATATTTTCAACAATCCCAGAGAACATCAAAAACAATTCCAAATTACTCAAAGAACATCTTCACTTAATCAAAGAAAGGCAAAACTGATTCCAATTCTCAAAGCATCTCACCAAGGAAGAGATACTCACACCTGCAAACAAGAGGGTGACTCATTAGAAGAGGGAGTGGACCCCACCCCTTTAAGGCCGCTTTCCACATCGAGAGGGAGCCACTCGTCGCTTGGCCAATTATCACTTGTAAGCAATAAATTTTTTGCACTGCAGAGAAAGAGGAGATACTCCGGACAAAAGGTAATTGGGGACCGTGGAAAATATTGTGGGGCCCCACTCTATTGTTCCCCCCACACACCCCATCTATTGTTCAGTAGAGGACAGCATATGTGTCACCCAATGTAAAACGTGGCTAAATATCCTCATTCAAATACATTGTAGCAGCAGCAATCACTGGGTGTGGACAATGGCCTTTACTATCTTACACTACTCAGTATCTCCCCCTGCATCTTCTCATATTACACTAGCTCCTTACCACACAACAAACAGAAAGCATGTGATCTGATCTTGTTACAGTCCAAAAGCCTATTGACTGAAAAGGGACTACTTAGTTCTTTTAAACTGATGTAAAAATAAACAAAATTATGATAAAAACAACAGTTTTTAAAATTGTTTTATATATAAACAATATATAGATATGCCTTCTTCATGCCTCTGGCAATTTACACCACTCCCTCCCCCACCCCAAAAAATTACAGAATTGGCTGAGACAACATTTAAATTTGAAAAATTTCCAACCATGCAGCACATAAATTTAACAAAATTTCTTTTTTCTGCATGTTTCATTACTGTTAGAATAACTGTTCCTAAAAGTGTATAGTACAACTTCTGAAGAGACATTCTAAAAAACTTTGAATCTCTAAATTAGGATAACTTAAGTGCATAAAAGTAACTTAAAAAGTTGCATCATTTCTGGAAAAAAAAAAAAAAAAAAACAGCCTGTTTCCACTTTTTCTCTCCAACGCCCATTTTTTTTATTATTTGTTATTGACACACTCTCTCTTTTTCCTTTTTGCTTGAACTGATTAAAAAAATACTGATTTAAACATTAATAAACTATTTTAACTTGATTTCCTATGACACACAATCAAATATAAATAAATACCAAGTTTTTACCTGACAGGTGAGGAGATTCCATTATAAACAAAGCATTGTCTACATTAAAAAAAATAAAATTAACAGTTATATTACTGATCTAAAATAAGTCAGAAGGAGTGTAATTCAGCTTGTAGTTGACAATAAAAAAATAAAGAAAAACTTCCAAGTTTTGACACATATTTACTATATGTATATATTCAGATTTTGTTTAAAAAGTTTTATATTTTAAAAATAAAAAAATTAAATTTTAAGTAAAATAACTTAACTCATTATTAACTTTTAAATAAAATAAGCACCTTTTTAAATTAAATAAATAAAAAATTATTTTATAATAACATTTGCATGCAGCAAGAAATTCATCAAAATATTTGGTTTTTAATTAAATTAACCTATTAGGACTCAAATTACCACCGTTTTTATTTTAAATTATCTTACTTTATGCATTTACATGTAAGTAAAAAAATAGTTTGCTTTGTTAAGAGCTACGCCTTTTCCTGAAACAGCTTTTGCAAAATTATTGTTTTTATGAATTTTTTTTGAAAAAAAACAAAGTTTATGAATTTTTGGGGGGTTCCAGTTTTAAACAGGACTATCAAATTAATTTTTTCGATTATCTCCAAACCTTTGTGAACATTTTGGTATAAATTTCAACTTAATATATTGAAAATAAAGAAAGTTATGATTTTTCATCTGAAGAAGCACCATTAAAATAAGTGTATGCAAAAACGCCATTTATGGTCACTTTCCCATTATTTTAATAATTTTTATCTTAAAAAGTATTAGAGATATTGAAGTAAAATTTTATATTGTTTGTTAGAACACTAATGGCTACATTTATAAAAATTTTCAAAGAAATCCGAGACGGTGGGTGGCATGGCCTGGTTGATTTGAAATATTTATAAGCCAACCCTCCAACTTTTTTAATCAAAAATTTGACCAAGATTTCTCGGCTTATAGTCTAGTACCATACGAGGGGTTCACAACCATACTGGACCAAGAACGTATTTTTTATAAATGGATATACTTCATGTTGGAGTAACCTAAAAATAACTGAAAAAACACTCAAAATACTGGTGTTAAACGATAAAGTAATTAAAAAACTTTGTAAAAAACACACATAAGAAGTAAAAGGAAAAAGGATACTTTTACTTCTTATGTGTGTTTTTTACAAAGTTTTTTAATTACTTTAACCTAAAAATATGTTCTATTTACTTGCTATAGGGAATCAAATGGTAGATACTTTTCTCTTCATGAGATGGCATTTAGTACTTTGCCGTATAATGCCACTATGGTACCTACGTATTATCCTGGCGGTCATTCCCTCCAAATTAATTTTACGGAAAATGTGCCGGTGCCGGCAAACTGTTGCTAATCGTATTCGGAACCATGAATAATTTCATATGTCCGGCATTTACCTTGGCGGACATAACCCCTTTACCAGTTCTGTATGCATGCATAAAAAAACAGGCTAGATATTTTGTATCTTTTGGATGTGACATTGTCTTTCCACACTCTGATCTTTGCATTAAGTTGCATCATTTGTAATTAAAAATACTGACTGTCTGATTTATAATATTTTTATTTGTTCTCATTAGATTAAGAAATGTTTGCAACAGGTCTTATAAAACGATTCTCAGCAGTGCATATCTTTTGTGCAAAAGAGATTTTCGACCATCTAAACCTCAGTGCGATCTGATGGAGTTTTTTGATGATGAAAAAAATTGGGGTGAAAAAGAAGTTCGATCAGGTAAATATACTTATTTAGTTGAAATGATAGTTTTTTCACATGCTAATACTGTGAGGTTTGAGCTATTTTAGCTGCTTATTTCTCTGTGGATTAAATGTTTTTGTATTTTTTTAAAAGTAAAATACTGGGAAGATATATATATATATATGGAAATAGTTTCTTTTCATAATTTGTGAGGGGAGGGTCATTCCAAAATTAAAACACCCTTTTGAAAAAAAAAAAAAAAAATTAACTACTAAATGAAAGCCAAAATACTTTTGATGTGATTGAATGCTAATTGGTGAATAGAAATTAAATATCAATAGCACACTTTAATATAAATATTACTTAGTACTCTTAGAAACATGAATATGTGGACTAAAAATGTCTCCTGTGTTACCAAATTTTAAATAATCAACCCATTCTGTCATCTGTCTTATCTATAAACCTATTTAAAAAGCAAAAAATACAAGTAATCTGAAATGTAATAATTATATGATCATCATCATAATAATAATATATATGGATTATCTTGATGTTTACATTCTAGTTTGGAACAAATTTTGTATGAAATATAAAATCAGTGTAGGGACATAAAAGGTTGCTTTAATTTTAGAATGGACCATGAAACTTTAAGCTGTTCTTAAAGTTTATTCAGAAAGTTCTTATTCATAATGAAGGAACTATATAACTGTACTAAGAATCAGTATTTAATGAGAAATAGTTGGGAAAAGCATGTTTTTAAGTCAAATAGTTTCACATAAGTAAACATCATTTTTAACATAAAATTTGAAAAATTTCTCAGTAAAAACTTATTAAAATGTTGTACAAATACCTGAAAATATTTTTTTTTCGTAAATAAACTTTATTTACAGGGTTCAAAAGATCCTGGGCATCAGGTTGCCCAGGTGATTAAAAAAATATCCCTTGGTGACTAGCTTTTTTTTCATTAGTGTAGTTCAATATATATGTGACTATTAAAAATTTTTGCTGGCTCCTAAGATTTTATAATTTTTTTTTTCGACCCCTGATTATTTAGTAAAATTGGCCTCAGTTACTGAACTATGGCTACTAATGTAATGTACAAAAAGTAACTCTTAATTCTAGATCTTTTCATATACTTAATTTTGCTTGATTCTGCAGTCTATATGTATTTATTTTTTATAATGAAGAGCAAGAATCTGAGAGAGTGACATACCCGTGATTCATGCCATCTCAGATTTTCAAAAAAGCATTTCCAGTTGTTATTTATCTCATTAATGTATCAAATCCAGAATATTTCATTCCAAAGTTGAGATGTTCATTTTTTATGGCCCCCTGAAAAAGACACTGCAGCACACAAAACCCTGAAGTAGCCATACATTTTGCATGTTAACTGAAGTTCACCTTTTAAAGACATCTCTGGTATGGTATCTGGTATTTTAAAGACATCTGTGGTCTCACCTTTTAAAGACATCTCTGGTATCCATCTGGGTAGCCATATGATTGTTTGTGGGGGGAAGGAGTCAAGGATCCTGTCCCAGAAAGATACAATATTTAATGTTGAAGCACTTCCACGTTATACCAGTACATGTAAATCATAAAAAAATGGGAGCTGCGCTTATAATCACTGGTTCGTATTCTTCATCTTATGCAAAACATTTTGGCCAATTGATGATCAAAAAGGAGACGTGAAAGTGTAATAAAAATAATTTATTTCTTAGTTTCAAACCCTCAGGATTACGGACTTAATCCCTCAAACATTTGTGGCCCCCTGAATCCCATTCCCACAGGATCGGGATTGCATTCCCTACATACAGGTACCCCCAATTTAGTCTCAGAATCTTTTTTACTTTCAATGCTTGTTTTGAAATGTAAAAGAAACTTCTCTTTTCAGCTCTTGAATTCAATATGTGCCCCAAAAAATTTCAGTCACGATATGCTTATAATTAAACTTATTTCTTACAGTGTCGAGAAAACAACATTTTTTTTCTCAGATTGTAAAAAAATTTCTTTTTAAAGAAATATGTTAGCAGGTGTCAATCCAAGAATTTTTTCCAGGATCCCATTTTTCTGAAAATAGCTTAGTTTTGTGAATTTCAACACATATTTTTGTGAATTTTTATATCAGTTTTTATAAAAGTAACTTTTTATTGTTAAAATAATTGATAAAACAAATTAAAATGTAGAATAAAAAGCCATTGAGAGGCCGTTTTAATCGACTGGGGCTGGGGAGAGCAAGTATTTTAAACCTTAATACTAGAATTAATATAAATGTTTTAAAATAGCTGTTTTTTAATAATTGCTGTACGTTTTCAGAGAGGGGGGCAATGCCCCCTCCCACCTCCTTAAATACACCCCTGTCGTATCCAGAAGTGCATATAGTACAAAATCCAAAATGCAGAATTCCCTAAAATGAAGAACTATGTCTTTCAGATGTTAGGTTTAGTTTTCTTCCCCATCCCCACCTGGGATCCTTTCATATTTAAGCAATAATTAAGATGAGAATATTATGTGTGTCCATCTTAATGCATTGCCGTGCTGTTCTGGGATTGTTAGTTTTAGATAGATAAAAGAAGTAAAACATGCTTTTTATATCAAATAGCTGTTTTTGTCCTTTTGCTGTGTCAGTGTTTTTTTTTTTTTTTTTTTTTTTTTTTTGCCTGTAGCAAAGATTTTTACTATTATTTCATCTCCAAGTAAATAACTTTTCTTATTCTTTTTAAGTATTAGAGATAATAGTTTTATTTTTTAGGAAGAGCTTGGACAATAGATGAACTCCGTATTAAAAGTAATTCTGACCTGCATAAATTATGGTATGTATAAGTTGGGGGAACTCAGGTGTATATGTAAACTGTTATTTGTTTTCGGCATGCAAGTAAAATAAGTGTTGAAAATTTCTTATTAACTTATAAAAGACAGTTTTTTAAAGGAAGAATAACACTGAGATTTTTTAAATGTGCCAAACTTACTGTATAATAAAATATTTTGGTATTTTCTTTTAAAAAGATGTGATAAAAGTTCTAATAAATGCTGTAACTTATCCAAAAGAAAAAAAATACAGTCAAACCTTGTTAATAAGTCGCCTGGATAAGACACCACTCTGTATATTTTGTCGTCTTTCAGAAGTCTCAACCTTTTTAGTACTTCCTTTCACATATTGTGCTCTGCTTATTGCTGTTTTTTCAACCACCCTGCTTAAGATGTTTATTTTAAGAGCACAATACACAAACTCGATCCTACTTCTTTTTCAAGGCTATCTCTGAAAACACTTAATTTTTTCGAGCACGATTGTCAACATTTTTCCTGACAAAGACTGTTTGCCTCATCAACAAATTTTAAGAATTCTTCCGATACTATTCTTTGTTTCAACTTCTATTCAATGACAGATTAAATGTGGCAGATTGTACAATCAAATAATAAGTACTAAGTATTATACTTTCCTTAATTTGTAACTCATTTTATGAATCTAATTTATATAATTTATTATGTAAATTAATTTTGGACTTACTTATTATATAAACATTTTAAATTTCACTTTACATTTAATATAAAATATGCTTAAGAAATCATTCTACGTAGTAAGTTATTTTTAAGTGACCCCAACAGTGTCGTCCTAACGAGGTTTGACTGTATGTAGTATACTATCTTATATGACACTTATAATTTATCATCTGTAGATTTTAAGTTATATTTTTGTAGTTATTACACCTTAATGAAAGAATGAATGAATTAATTTTAACTACGTACTATATATATATACACTGAAGAGCCATTACATTATGACCACTTGCTCAATAATGCGTTGCACCTCCTTTGGCTTTCAAAACACTTGCAACTCTCCTGGGCATTAGGATGGGCCGTTTTTCACTTTTTTAAAAATCCAAATCGCCTGTGGTAGGAACAGTTGTGTATTGCCATCAAATGGCTGTAAATTTTTTTTAAAAATTAAATTAAGATCTGCCAGACCCATAAAGTCTCACCAAATGTGTAAAATTTGATGTTTTTTGTATTTATTTTAAAAATTTTTTATGTATCAAATTTTTAACCACCTGTAGTGGAAATAATTGAATAGTAAGACCCTTCGTTTGTGGCAAAATTTTTTTTTAATGTCATATCATATTTAAAGCCCCCACCAGGCTTTTGTAATTTGTATAGTTTGCTATTTTTTAAATAAAGCAAACTCTTTCTATACCATTTTCTCTATGCAATTTTGTTCAGTTTAGTTAATATTACTGATCGATATTACAGTAATAGGGTTCTTCTCAGGCCTTTAAAGAAGGACGCACCACCCAGCTGATTTTACTGACTGCCCGTGTTTTTTTAAAAAAGGAGATCCTTCTCGATTGTTCAGTTAGCTTCCTATCGACACCAATCAAGGTCAAACAGAAATTCCGATTGCATTTGCCCATTTGCTTTGGATGCACAAACAGAGTATTGAATCATGCAAAACTAAACCCTAAACTGCTGTTTCTTTAAGATCGGAGCTAGACTATAATGTAAGAGTAACAAATAAAATGATAGTGAAGACAGACTCTATTATGGATATCAATAAATGTAATAAAATTTACAGCCAAAGGAATAAAGTTCTCCTGGACTTGTAAAATAGTTTAGCAAAGAGTAAGATAGCTTTGCAGGCACTATATTTAGATAAGAGAAGACTGAACCTTAGCAATTGTTAAAGAAGGGGGATGTTTCACATAAGGACATATAGTATTATTGCAAGAGCCAGAAAGCAATTTCCTTCGTTATGTATCACCAGAAAATGCCACAGCTAATGAAGTGGTGTCTAGCATTCTAAACTAACGAGAGGGATCTCATTTTTTAAAAAACCCGGTCAGTCAGCAAAATCACCTTGGCAGTGCGCCGTTCTTTAAAGGCCTGGGGAGAACCCTGTTACAGTAATATTCAAAACTAAAGTGAACAAAATTATGTAGAGGAAATGGTACAGAAAGAGCCGCTTTATTAAAAAAATAGCAAATTATACAAATTTCAAAAACCTGGCAAGGGCTTTAAATATGATATAATATCAAAAAAAAATTTTTTTTGAAGGGTCTTACTATTCAATTATTTCAACTACAGGCAGTTAAAAAATTTGATACATTAAAAAAAATAAATAAAAAACATAGAAATTTTATATATTTGAAACTTCATGGGCCTGGCGGGGGTCTTAATATATTTTAATTTAAAAAAATTTTTTGCAGGCATTTGATGTCAATACACAACTTTTTCCACCACAGGCGATTTAGATTTTTTAAAAAAAGTGAAAAATGACCCACCCTACTGGGCATGGATGCCACGAGTTCTTGGTAGATATGGAGACAAGTTGTACAAAATATTTAAGCAGCAGTCACACAAAGTCAAGATATTGGAACATGGTGGTGTTTGAGATCTGAGCTGACGGGAAGAGGGGAGCAGCTGTTCTCCTGTAAGACAAAATACCACGACACGACCATCAACGTGATGAAGGAGAAACCAGAATTCATCCTACCAGGTAACTCTTTTCTGCATATCCGTGGCCCAGTCTCGATGTTCCCATTCCCACTGTAGCATAGTTGGCAATGACGCTTGGTAAGCAGAGATACACGAGTGAGATGTCTTCTCCACAGTCCCATATCCAACAGTATTTGCTAAATTGTGTGTTTTGAATCACGTGTACAAGTACACACGTGATGTAGCCTGCATTGTATTGTGCTTTCAGCTGAGCTGCAGTCTGCTGCCAATTTTGCTATACTAGGCGGGACAGCCTCCAATGTCCTCTTTCTTTGATGATGCATGGACGTCTAACATCTTGGCATCTATTGCTGGTTTCAGTGTCATTAATCCACTTTTTATAAATACTACCAATGGCAGATCGTGAACAACAGACCAATCGCGCAGTTTCCCCTGGCCATTACAATCTGCCCTCTGTCAAATTCGCTTGGATCAACAGCCTTTCCCATCTCTCACAAACTTAAGTGCAAGAATGATTCCTTACCATCTCCAGCAACAGTTAAATACCATTCCCACTAAATTACGTGATCTCCATGTCGTCCAGACAAGTTTATTGAAAAATGTGTTGGTGGTCATAATGTAATGGCTCTTCAGTATATATATATATTGATTGTTATGCATCTCTAAATACTGTGCCCAGGGTTCCCATTAGAAAAAAAAAATTGGGGGAGATTTCTCACCCATCCAAAAATTTTGAGTGAGATTTCTGAAAGTTAAGTGAGAACATAAATATTGTTTACCATCATTTTATTTATTTCAATAACACCGATTTTTCTGTTCATTAAAAAATTTTACAGCTTGATCATATGGAAAACTTTCTAAATTGATATTTCCATCAGCTATTCTAATAAGATTGCTTAAATTTGCACTTGAAAGTGCACTAAAATTTGCACTTGAATTGTTAATGGATATACAAAGTTAATCAATATTCAAATTTATTCAAAGAATCACATCCAGTTTAACTAAGCAAAAGAATTATTAACTATAATATTTTATCTAGTATAATAAAATTATATAAAATAACTTAATATTTATGTAATATATTTATATAAATATTATATTATATTATATTACAAAGTTGGTAAGATGCAAATATGTGTGACAAAGTTAAAACAGATATAGTTAAGTTCAAATTCTTACTACAGTAAAACCTAGATTATCCTGCATTTAACCAAAAGATTTCACTTCCCTCCCCTTTTTTTTTTTTTTTTTTTTTTTTTTTCCCTCTCTTTTCTTCTTAAAAGATTGATTAACTCTTACTGTGAACCGCAACTAAGAACGGAAAGGGAGGGGGTGCAAATTTCAAACTGCCAGAGGTTATCAATAATTCCATGAATCGTGGTGGTATATAAAAAAAACAGATGAAATGCTCTCAAAACTCATATATGATGGACACACATACAAAAACATAACATTTTATAGCTGGCAAGCAGGAGGAGAAAAATCAACACGTCAGCTCAGCGCCGATAGCATTAATTAATATTCCCCCTCTGCATTCCGATGATTTAACTGTGTTTTCTCTGAACAAAAACTCAAGAGAGGAAGGGGGGGGGCGCTTCATTGCGGCCGCGGCACACTCATTATCCAACAGTAGTAGAGTAAAAACAAATTTTTGTATCTGTAAACTGGCGTTTTTAAACTTTCAAACAGCGTGTGAGAATCTCGCGCAGGTGGCGAATATTTTGCAACGTGAGAATACCTCGCGCTGTAATATTTTTTGCGCGAGATTTAAGAAATTTATGCGAGATTCTCGCATTCTAGCGGGAACCCTGACTGTGCCGATTTAATTATTCAAAACAGATAGTGTGCTAAATATACGCATCAGCAAGTATAAAAGTGAATGCTTATTACTTTCTGATGCATTCTAATTTTTATAAATATTCGAATAAAGTATTCTTTTCATTTAGCGGATGTAAATAATTTTTACTTATTAATGAGGAATCCGAGATTACATGGTCAAAAGATTGTTGTTATTTAATAACTAGCTGAAGTACCCGTCCTTGACGGGTTAGGGAATGCAAATTTCCAAAAAGCAAGAACTTTTGTCAGCATTGTAGGAGTACAAAGAGTGGATGTAGTATGTTGCCAAAGTAAAGAAAGCGAATTTATAATTTTTATGTATTGTTAAAATATTACAGGTTAGAGAGTAATTAAGTAATATCATTTCATTCGCTTTAGTCGTAACTATGTGACGCGCGAACGAATATTTACGCATATTGAAATAATTTTGCAAAATCTCAAAATCTAATCAATATTTTTGAAAAATTGGAAGCCTAGAATTTAAGTTGAGTGACAACCTATCCTGTCACCCAATTTCGTTTCATTCCCTGCAGTCTTTATTTCGTGATGCTGGAACAAAATTTCAGCATTTTAAAACGATTTTCACAAAATCTCAAAATGTAATCAAAATATTTTTAAAATTCAACGCCTATAAATTAAGATTAGCAACTACCTATCCTATCACTAAATTTCGTATCATTGGTATTAGTCGTTATTACGTGATGTTTGAAGAAATATAAACGTATTTTGAGAGAATTTTCACAAAATCTCATAAAAATGTTTAAAAAATTGGACACCTATAGTTTTTGTTGAGCAGCCATCTATCATGTGACCAAATTTCATATCATTCGCTTTAGTCGTTATTACGTAATGCGTGAACAAAAATTCACTCTTTGAAATGATTTTCGCAAAATCTCGAAATCTCATCGATTTTTTAAAATTAGATGCTTATAGTTTAAGGTGAGTAACCACCTATCATTTCACCAAATGTCATTTTTTCACCTTTGCAGTTATTACGTGATGCTTGAAGACAAATTTACGCAGTTTGAAAGGATTTTCGCAAAATCCCAAAATCCAATGAAGATTTTTTAAAAATTCGACGCCTATGTTTTAAGTTGAGTGACCACCAATCATGACACCCAATTTCATATCATTCGCTTCAGTCGTTTTTACGTGATGCTTGAACACAAATTTACGCAGTTTGAAAGCATTTTCGCAAAATCCAAAATCCAATGAAGATTTTTTAAAAATTCGACACCTATGTTTTAAGTTGAGTGACCACCAATCATTACACCCAATTTCATATCATTCGCTTCAGTCGTTTTTACGTGATGCTTGAACACAAATTTACGCAGTTTGAAAGGATTTTCGCAAAATCCCAAAATCCAATGAAGATTTTTTAAAAATTCGACGCCTATGTTTTAAGTTCTGTGACCACCTATTATGACACTCAATTTCATATCATTCGCTTCAGTCGTTTTTACGTGATGCTTGAACACAAATTTACGCAGCTTGAAAGGATTTTCGCAAAATCTCAAATTCCAATGAAGATTTTTTAAAAATTCGACGCCTATGTTTTAAGTTGAGTGACCACCTATCATGACACCCAATTTCATATCATTCGCTTCAGTCGTTTTTACGTGATGCTTGAACACAAATTTACGCAGTTTGAAACGATTTTCGCAAAATCTGAAAATCTAATCAAGATTTTTTAAAAATTCGACCCCTATGTTTTAAGTTGAGCGACCACCTATCATGACATCCAATTTCATACCATTCTCTTCAGTCGTTTTGACGTGATGCTTAAACAAAAAAAGCGTCACTGACAGAATGACAGACAGACAAACTTTTTTTTGAGGGTGGCATCGGATTCCCGGGTGCTTGAAACGGATAGAAATCGCAAAATTTTTGAATTCCAAGAAATGTACAGACAAAAGTCTAATTTTATTTATATAGATATTTATGGTAGTAAAAATTGGTATGAAATTGTGATTTAGCCTTATTTCTCTCTCTCTTTTCACCGCCCCCCATAGGTTAGATTTAAAATGTTATCAATTATAATACACCACCCCCATGATATTGTATAGATGTACCTAGAATTATGCAGCAACAATATTTTGTTTTACCATGTCATTGTAAAATTTCTGCATTTTGTTAAGAAAAGAGAAACAAAACGGATATTTTTCCTTTCTTAATAAACTAAAAAATCTACCTAAGAATAAAATACTCTTTATAAATGATATAACAATGGATTTATTTATTAAATATTTGAAATTAATTTTTCTATGTTGGGAATTCTGTTTAATAAAATAAACTTTTAGTAATTAGCTTTTGTAACAAAAATAACCATTAAAGATCTATGTGAAAATATTTTAGGCAAATCTTAAGATAAAACTGAAAAAATGTTTATAATGCTTAAAATGTTCATAAACTATTATATACATTAAAGTGAATAATGATTATTAAACTTATTCATTGAATAAAAGATAGTAGCAAATATTTTCTGGTGGTGGCTAATTTTTGTTTTTTTTCTGCAAAATCATTGTAAAATTTCTCACATATTGTTCACAGAAGAACAAAAAAGCTATTTTTCCTTTTTTAATTTACTGAAAAATTCCATCTAGTAAATTATCCTTTACAAATGATATAACAACAGATTTCTATATTAAATGTTTGAAATTAATTTTTCTGTATCTGAAATTTTGTTAGTTGAAATAAACTTTGTTTTTGTAATATATTTTGTAACCAAAATAAGTCAGTCATTCATATCTTTCTATGCAATTTTAAAGCAACACTTAAGAAAGGGAAAGTTTTAACTTAAGAAAGGTTATAATATTTAAAAAGTTCATAAACTATTATATAATTTATTAATTCATTACTGTCTAAGATGACTGTTTTTCTGATGAACTGATTAATATCACCACATATATATAAATTAGTGTTTGTACTTTTTATTTTCTACGATATTACCAGAGGTGCCTGATGATTTGTATTAAATAATGTGGTATAGCTGCTTTACTTTTTACTTTGTAAAACATGTTTTATTCTCATACTGCAGAAAAATTTTATCTCCCTAAATTACAGATATTGAATTAATGCATTTGTTTTTGCATAATTGTTTCTTCAAAATTTTAAATTGCTAAATTTAAGAATATTTATTTTCACAAAGTTCCATTAGTGTGTATGAATTCTTTAAATTTTCTATATTTTTATGTAGGTACGTTTTGTTAAAAGAAAAGAATATGTTGATGACAATGGAGCATGCTGCAAAGAAAGAAGTTGAATTGTTTCCTAGTCCTGAAAGATATGACAAGGTATGGTATCAGAGATGAATAAATAAAACACAATACTCACCATTCTCAAGCATACCATGTACATAATGATTCATTTGAATAATTATTATTTAAATAACATCTTTTTAGTGTATGGTGGAGTGAGGCATTGGATAAATTTTAAACAAGTATGTGGTGTTCCTTTTTAGATCAGTGAACTACACTAACACTTTATCAATGTTTTTTTAAACACGCATATCTTTGGAAGACTGGTTATGATAAAGTGCAATTTGACTTTGGGATTCAAGAAAGAAGGATGCATGATAATCTTGAATAGAGAGAAAAACTCACTACATATGGTGAATTCCTGTATTACTCCCATCCTATGCTGAAACAGTAAATATTGTGTTATGGAGAAATGAATTAAATACAATTTTAAGTTGAACAGACCATTTATGAAGTGGAAACTTGTATCTTAAACAAAAATATTTCCCCGAGCCCTTTTGCCACTGATCTGTTAAATGTAATTTTTTATTAAATGGGGAAGGAAGGAGTGTTCTTTGCAATTCTATTTGCGATAGGATTTACTATCTGCTTACCTTTTTAATATTATTCAGTTATCTCTTTGTTTAATGAGCACTTTATTTTGTGGTCTGACTCCTATATGCTGTAAAAAAGGTGCTGTTTAAACAGGGTGGCCACGCGTCTTTGAAAACCTCCTTGATAATAAATCCGCGTACCATGGAGCTGTTATGTACAAACACACTGCAATCACAGTTGTGTGTGCATATATCTTTCCTTCCTGTAATATGCATTTTTATTGATCTAACTCATTTGTAGTTATTAAAAATATTGATTATTATGTGAAATTTCATAATTATGAGCCATAAGTGCCATTTTAACGATCTTTGGTTACCAACAATAGGAACTTTGCATGGGTCTCTATGGAGTTATACACAAGTTAACAACGCTCCCAAAAGAATTAGATGAAAACTAAAGTTAACAAGCACTAGCGATAAACACACCGGTTAAGGAATTTGAAGACACTTAATTATTAAAACTACTTTAACAGGGTTTATACTCATTTTTTGAAATGAAATTCCCTGAGTTTTCCTGGTGATTTTTCAAGATTTTTAAGGTTATTAGAAAAATAAACATAAGTACCGAGTGACTGCTTTTTATTTACATGCCTCTCTCTGAGGTAACTATGATAATAGTAATCAAAATTATGCTCCTTCCTCAATTGTACCGTAAACAATGGATTACATCATCAAATATGGTTTCATATTCAGTTTGATTTATAAAAAACCAGGAATTATATAAAAGCTTTACAGAAGTGAAAGGAGTTTTCAGCACTTCACTGATTGACAGATCCATGATAAATTGTTTATACAACACTCAGTACCAGTGGCATAACCAGGATTTTTTCAAGGAGAGAAGGTTCATTTTTTGGATTACTTATACATAAACACACACACACATATATATATAACAATATATACACACGCACATGTGAGTGTGCATGGTTCAGTTACACAAGTTCATGCTTTCCTTAACAAATTACTTTTCTAAACAAAAATATTTTCAAGTGGTGCATTGGTGGATATAGAGGAAGAGAGGGGGGGGGGACACCCTTACTTTCTTTTTCCAGTAGTTTTTTTCTCCCGCAAAAGTATTCTTCTTTTATTGGTCAAACATCCAGCCATGTTGAAACATAAAATAGGCACCCCACTCAAGGTCACCCCTCTTATCTTTGTGGGGTATCCTGTTTATCAAAGAGCACCATTTTCACTCTTAAAAGAGTTTGTTTATTCAGAAAAACAGTTTCTGCAACAAATGAGTCTTCTAAGGGCAAGGTTAATTTTAGGAGTTTTTATCATGACAGAGTAATGAAAAAAAAAAAGTTGTAATTTTTAAACACATTCGTAGAGAAAAGATTCTGTTTGTTATGCACACATTTTTCCCCAACATATGATAAAAAGTGTAATGAACAGCCTAATTTTCCTCATCACACTTTTAACTCTGACTAGAACTGCAACAAAATACCCTGAAAACCTAGTTTTTAGGTTATATTTATAAAAACTTTGAAAACTTTATTGTCAAAATGAAAAAAATAAGGACGACTTATAATCAAGCATTGCTAAGAATTTACTAAAGGTAATATTTTTACACTTTCCTTCTTTTTAATTTTCTAAACTGCCTCATGGGAGATTGGAGGATAAACTTCTTCACATGTAAACAAATGTTTACCAAAGTTCTGCTTTTGCCAATAACTAAAGTAAAATAAGTAAATTTAACCCAAACTATTAAATTGCATAAAACACGGTACAAAGTATTTTTTCAGCCCAAAAATTCTTATTTATCTTTTATTGTTTGCTCTGTACAAAAACTAATAACTTCTTTTTCTTGTTCGATCAAAGTGTCCCAGTTGATGACATTACTTGATAGTCAGATTGATAAAGAGTTTATTAGAAAATATTTGAATTATTTTCTTTTGGTAAAGCACTACTTTTCTGCAAAGAATGTAAGTTATCAAACTCTTACTTTCACAAAATGTTTATTTTTTATAGTTTAATATGAAGCGTGTCAAAATGCTTATGAGCCTATTTGAATATTAAAATAAGCTTTAGAAATTAAA
Organism: Cheiracanthium punctorium; assembly: GCA_038373885.1. Taxonomy (NCBI): domain Eukaryota; kingdom Metazoa; phylum Arthropoda; class Arachnida; order Araneae; family Cheiracanthiidae; genus Cheiracanthium; species Cheiracanthium punctorium. Next base: position 164,090 of record JAWZYV010015659.1, on the reverse strand, counting down.
ATAATCTAGATCTAGAGACCCTTTTTTTGACGACAGCTTCAAAAAATCTGTGGCACGCAATGAACGTTTCAATCGTCCGCCATCTTGCTGGTAGTTAAGTCAAGTGATGGCAACGGTTGCCCTTTTTCCAGCATTGGGAAAGGGTTGCATCTCAAAGGGTTAAAGGAAGTTCTTGTTTGCATCTAAAAATATGAGAATTTTATTCTTGAATAATAGCATTAACAAGTTTAATTGTTCATTTCTGAAAATGAAAGGCTAAGTGAACCAATAAAGAGAAAAAGCGAATAATTTACTCTACTTCTTGTCAATTTTAAACTGAGCCATTTTTAGGCTGAACGCAAGACTCAGTAGAACACAAGCTTCTTCTGTTTTCAGTGGTAGATATAAGTTAGACATAGACGTTAATAAGATTCAAGATACTTCAAAAATAATTCAGCACATCCCTGATGAATATCAATGATGTTTTGATAATATCCTTCAATATCCACCAACTCAAAAGAAGGTTGACTATTATCATGTAGGTCTTTTCATTTGATATTGGCAAACTAGATAAACTTTAAAAATCTGGAGTGACTCCACTCGTCTTTCCGAACACTTACGATTAAGATCATTACCAAGCATTTAAATAAATTTTAATCGATGAATAATTCAAACATATATACCAAATTGAAGCTCAATCAAATGCTCTGTTTAAACACTAGCGCACTTTCAAGAATTTCTCCCCATAGGCCATAATGTAAAAGAAATCTTTGTCATAGCCCTGTAGAAAAACTATAAGTTCTATACACACCAAAATCAATACCGGTCTTGCAACGGTGGTTTATAACATATATGCCCAATTGGAGATCAATTGAATGTGCCGTTTAAATGCTAGCGCACTTTCAAAAATTTCCTCCCATAGGCCATAATGTAAAAGAAATCTTTGTCGTAGCCCTGTAGCAAAACTATAAGTCATACACACAAAAATCAATACCAGTCTTGCGACGGTGGTTTGTAACATATATACCAAATTGGAGCTCAATCGAATGCCCCGTTTAGGAGCTATCGTGTTCATTCACATACGGACACACACACACATACATACATACATCTTGTAAAAATGGCATTAATGAATTCAGAAGACCCCAAAACATATAAATACCTCAAAATCGAATTTTTTCATGATTACAATACTTTTCTTACATGGTACATGTTTGGAAAGTAAAAATGGTTAAAGATTATAATAAATTTCCTGTGGAGTACTTTTTACTTTCCGAACATGTACCATGTAAGGAAAGTATTGTAATCATGAAAAAAATTCGACCTCGAGATTTTGGTGTATTGACACGTTTTGAGGTCTTCTGAGTTCATTGATGCTATTTTTACAAGATGTATGTATGTATGTGTGTGTGTATGTATGCGAGTGAACACAATAGTTCCTAAACGGGGCATTTGATTGAGCTCAAAATGGGGTATATATGTTATAAACCACCGTCGCAAGACCGGTATTGATTTTGATGTGTATAGGACTTATAGTTTTTCTACAGGGCTAGGACAAAGATTTCTTTTACATTATGGCCTATGGGAGGAAATTCTTGAAAGTGCGCTAGCGTTTAAACAGTACATTCGATTGAGCTCAAATTAGGTATATATGTTATAAACCACCATTGTAAGACTGGTATTGATTTTGATGTGTATAGAACTTAGTTTTTCCACAGGGCTGCGACAAAGATTTCTTTTACATTATGGCCTATGGGGGGAAATTCTTGAAAGTGCGCTAGTGTTTAAACAGTACATTCGATTGAGCTTAAATTGAAAAATCTAAGAATTTTCGCTGAATTATTCATTTATTAAAATTTATTTAAATGCTTGTAATGATCTTAATCGTAAGTGTACGGAAAGTCGAGTGGAGTCACTCCAGATTTTTTTGTCTTTGCTTTTGCAAAATTATCATCTGTATATGTATTTGACAGTCCCTTTTCTTTACCTATGAATCAGTGGCTGTTGTCTGTGTCTATAGAAAGCCATTCCACCAGGACTGTAGCAATTCAATAAGTTTGTTGAACCCTCAGTATGTTTAGATTGATTCTGAAACTAAAAAAAAAAAGACACCATATTGTGGTAATTTTCTCCCTTCCTCCAAGGGTATGAGAGAGGCTTGAGCACGTAAGCCCCCATTCCCCCCTTCCTATGCCACTGTGTTCCATACTAGGTTTATTCCTGTAAAAATAATTTCCATAATGTTTAAAAATTGATTTTATGATTGAGCAGAGAAAGTGAATAACTCCAGGACCTTTAAATCAATAATAACAGTGGAAATGTATTTGAATATTTGCAATATTGTCCATATGGATGTTCTTTATCATTTAATAGCTGCGAAGACTTCATTTATAACAAAACTAAAGGAAAGTCAGGGGTCCTGCCCCAGAAAGATACTATAGTTTAATGTTGAACCATTTCTATGTTATTCCCAGTGCCGGCTTAAGGTACCAGCATTTTGGGCAGCTTCTGGGGGCGCCATCAAAGCACGATCTTAGGGGGAGCTAAATGATTTTTGTTTCCTTTTTAAGTTTTATCCGAGGTTGAACTGTCTCATCTGCCCATGGCCAGGTGAGGTCCCTTTGTAGCTTCTTCATATTCTTCGTAATCATAGTCATTTTAATTGACTTTGAAATGTTAAAAGAATTTTTCTAAGAAAGGATTACCTTAGCTTGGAGGGGGGAAGTCAATAGAAATTTTATAAATCTAGAAATATTCCTCAATATAACCAGGCTTTACTCATTCAAATCGAGTTATACTCCCATAGACTTAGCATAGTGCTAGCCAAGTATTTCCCATTTCCTGGTTAAATTCAGCTTCTTAAATAAGGGCTCATTTAAAATTAGATTTATCTAAAAAAGGGTGTGAGAAATTAGCTTGCCAGGGACATCAACTAAATTATAGCAGTACACTGGATTCTCTTTTTACATGGTTTCAAAAAAACATGATGTAAAAATAATGACAACAAACATTTTTTCTGTCTTTATTTTTCTAATGTGTAACAGTAAAACTTCTATTGTGAGAATTTTTACATCTGTTGTATCTGTTTACTACTCAGCATTCACTGAGTTGTATATGGAGCAGTTTATACTAATCTATCACTAGCAATAAAATCTCCATCGCAATAAAATCTATCCACTATTATTCTTTGTTTAAGCATACTTCTTTTACATGGTTTTCTTTTACACAGTGTTGTGCAGAACATATCCACCATTTAAAAGAGAATCCTGTGTATGTAAATAATTACTGTAATATATATTTTTCTTGTGGCCTATGTTCCGAACTTAGCCCAATTTTTGCAGTTGAAAGATGTATGATGTTTTGTTTGTTTGTTTTTTCCCAGAACTACACTTCTGCTAGATTTAATTTTTTTGTTCACTGTAGGTTGAAATTAGCATGGAAAATTTAGAAGCTGTTGTTAGAGAACGTAATGAAGCTTATTTCCAATTAGAAACAGGAAGGTCAGGAGAAAGGCCTCATGATTGGAAAGAAGATTATTTTGGTAGACATGAATGGTAAGTGACATAGCCAATTAGCACACACTGTGGATTTTTTACTAAAGTATGAAATTTACTCCCCTAGAGGTTATAAAATAAAACAAAAAGCGACTGTTTCTTTATTATATTAGTAATTTAATCACAATAAAGCCATTTAAGGAAAGAGAAAGGAAATAAAAAGGTTCAACCTATTTTCAATATGGAAACCTTAGGTTTTGCAGCACAAAGCAAAGTATTACCAGTGACTTATCGTCAAAATTATTGATAATACACTTCTTATACTAGATATTAAAGATGTGCTGTAAAGTTGTATCCATACTGCAGTTGTCTGGTAAATGAAAGAAAAAAAGATCCATTTATACTTTTATTCTTTGAATCTAATACCATTGTTTTAAGACATTTTTATAGTGAGTGAAAGAATGAAAGATACCTAACTTCTTATTATTTTTAGTGCAATAAAGCATTACCATGATGAAAAAAAAAAGACTAGTTATACTGGTGTCGTCTTATTTGCGACCGAGGTGAAAATCGTCGCACTTGCGACCGCTTCCATTTAAAAGCAGGTGCATTGCATGATTGGTAGGATGGGACCGTTACATTTGCGGCCGCTTTAAGTGTGAGGGATTGATGGGTGGGTAGGGGGTGAGGGAGGAGGAGGGGGGGGGTAAGAACCACGTGCCCATTCACATGTTCATTTAAGAATATTTCTAAATGGTGCATTTATTTAGCAACAAAATAACACAAAGACGTACAAAGGGTAAATCTATTGTATAGTAGATCATTTGTAGATTTAAAATTAAATTTATTAAAAGATCTGAAGTAGTACTGAATTAATAACATTAAATTTATTAAAAACTCTTAAGTCGTTATAAGCAAAACTTTTAGATTTTAATTTAAATACAGCAGATTCTTCCATAACATCATAGCTTCCAAGTTGTACGATTTTTTCGTGCAGAAATTTAAATTGTTTGCATGATTTTACTAATGATTAAGGAAATCGTAAGAATTTTTATTGAAAACCTCTAAAATATGCATTTCTGCAAATATTGAATGTATTTAATGTTTTGTTTATTTTCAAGGTCATTGGATTTTTGCATTTTTTTCTACTTCACATCAGTACATAATATTGTACATTCTAAAACTAAAAGATTACTGGAATTACAAAAAAAAAAAAAAAAAAAATATTAAATTACTAACGTTGTCCACATTACCTGCAGTATATCAAATAATATTTTTGTCAGTTGCACACGAAAAAGGGGTATTTTTCTTTTTATAGTAATATTTTTAATAGACATGAATAAAGGCCAAATACATGACTGTGGCGTTTATGCGGGAAAAGTATTTTGTCGATTTTTTCTGCTTCAAAACGAGGGTGCGACTATTACGCGAGTAAACACGGTAAACATACCCAATAGTATTTTTTTATATAAATGTTTTCTAGAAATTATAATTTTCTATATTGTTACTTTTTCGTCGCCTTATGTATTAAAAATTGGTGAAATTATCTGTTTAATATTAATGCATATGTAACAGGAGGAAAAAATCCATTCTTCTATTACAAAAAAATGCAATATCTGAAAAGCATTCAGAAATAATAATAATAATAATAATAATAATAATAATAATAATAATAGAGCACTGATCTTAGTACTTAATATGTACACTTAAGAACACAGAACATCTCGGCGAGTAAAGAGAGGCATTTCTTGCAAAAGATTTAACATGTATTTTAATTAAAAATAGATATAGAAATGACATTTTTTGTATGCTGTATGTACAGACATAACACTCCAATATAAATTTAAAACAATGAATTTGATTCAAAAATTAGTCTTTAATAGCTAATTAACTTTTTACATATCATTACATATACTAACATGCTGTTCAAAGAACTCTTTTGAACAGCGTGTTAGTTTGGTACACTTTTCTAAAAAACTATTAAGTTTATTAATCTTAAAATTTGGTACGGTATCAGAAAACATACTGTCTGAGAATAAGAAGAAGTGATATTGTTTTTGTTAAAAAATAAATAACAGTAAAAAAAAAAAAATCACCAATAAACCCTTTTAAAACATAAAAATTAAAAAAAGCCCAAAAAGCATTATTTTCAAATTATTTTTCACTCAGATCTCTGTTAGGTATTTTTAAAGAAACAGGTTAGGTAAAATTTTTTCTAAAGTTTCAACTGTTTACCTGAAACAAATTCAAGTAAACAGTTTTGTTACCTGAAATGTACTGACCCCCCACCCACCCCAGTGACAGTTTCTGACTCATCCCAAGCCACCCTGCACATTTGAACAAAAGCGGTCACAAGTGCTACGCTCAAATTAAAGTGGTTGGAAGTGTGAGGTTTTTCACCCCGGTCGCAAATAAGACATAATCGTTATACTAATTCAAGTTTATAGTCGTAACAAAAATCAGATTTGTTTAAATTAATATTACAGGGTGACTGCCAACAGGGGGGTGCCAAAGAATTTTCAGGGAAATGGAGAATTTACAGTTTCTGGATATATCAGGGAATTTAGTTAAGAATTGAACAGACCTTTTAAACTCTAATGCTAAAAAGAACTTTTCCCCCTTGAAATGCATTGTATAAAAGTTTGTCTTAAATGCCAGCCTTTTGAATTTTATTGGTGTATTTAACTTTTTGCCATATTTTTCCCCAGGCATATTTTAAATTAGCTTTTTTGCAAACTTAGCCAACTAATGCATTAATTAAAGGATATTAGTCAGTTAAATGGGGGGGGGGATTATACCCTCCAATTTTCATTGTTCCCAATTGGGCACATTGGTCATTTCTGACTACTTTTAGGGGCCATACTTTTACAGATAGTTTAATTAATAAGTGAAATATTAAGAATAAATGAAAGATTTATTTTTAAATTTAAGTAAAGATATGAATTAAGTTTGAAGGAGGAGGGGGCATGTATCAAAATACGTAGCTTTGTAAAAATTTATGAAAATGTCTATTTTTATGATTTTTTGTCCAGTTTCCACTAATGATAGGAACCCAAATTCTATTTCAAAAGATCAAGTCATCTTTTAACTATATATGCTAATTTTAAGTCAGTATTGATAAAATTTTATTTTTCAATAAATTTTTAATTTGATGTTCCTATTTAGGAACATTGGCCTGTAAAAGATTTTAAAAAATCATGTATATATATATATATATATATGTCACATCCTGGGTGGGGAAGATTGTTGTCATTGATTCAATGTGGGGACTGTTTATAAGATTACAAAGGAATTGCAAGGGACTGTGTAGTAATTGCAGAATTAAGCAGTTTTAGATCTCAAATTTCTTTTGTTCTCAACTACGCAGCTTAAAAACTTTTTTAATACTTTAGAATTTTAACATGTTTTTGATTTCGTATGTTTTATATATATATATATATATATATATATATATATATATATTTGTTTCCCATTTTTAAAAAAATTATTGCACTATACCTTTTTAAAATAGCATTAATTTAGTTATCATTAATGATTTCTAAATTTAAATACATTTGAATTATAATTAATTAAATTGCTGGGTTATTCTAGTTCTACTTATTTCCTAGTGTACATGAAAGGTTGATTAAAATGTGCAAATGTCAGGGAGCTTGCAAATAATAAAATGGTTGGGGTATTATGTTTTCTAACCTGGAGTGACAGGAAATTCAGGTAATTTGCAGCTCACTTGAGCCCAAGATCTGTGCTGCACATCCACACCTTTGTGACCATGGGCTCTAGGATGGGGAAGCATATGTCCCAGCTAGGTGGTCAGCCTGATGCAAAGTCCCCAAGCAAGTTTGGCCCTCATTTTATTGATCCACTTATGGGATGAAAGAGAGCCAACCTTGTGCAGTCTGGAAATCGAACCCTGCACTTGTGCACATTGGTATGGCAGCACAATGTGCTAACCATTACTTGACTGGGCTGCAATTACAATACAAGTTTTAAAAACACTTTGCATGTATTTTATATATTTGGTGTATTTTGTATTGAAAAAAACATTGTGATGTATTTATCCAAACTCTACTCTAATCGCATTTTAATTATACAACCATTGGTTTATTTTCAAATTCAATTTCCACAACGTCCAAAAAACTTTTTGACGTTTTTATTTTTTCAGTGTGCCTTTGGAAGAACATGCAATTCCAATGCGTGAAAATAAAAAGTATTTGGAAGAAGATCTTTTTCCTACTATGGAAACCGTCAACCCAACTGTTCCAGAATTTCTTTTGTTATTGAAAGAGAAGGAAAGAAGAAAAGAGAGAGCTGAAAGATTTAAGAAAAGAGGTCACATAAAAAAATTGCTTAAAGCATTTCCGAATATGGATATGGAAGCATTACAAGCAGAATATCCTGATATTGACGTATATGCATATAAGAAAAAATTAGAAGATAATGATAAGCTCTAAGGTTTCATTCGCATTTATGACTGTGTTATAGTTTTTTTCTTTATTTGTAATCTAATTTTTAAAAAAAAGTAAGGTAAATTAAGGGGGAAAAAAAGAATTAAAATAAAATTTTTAAAAAGTACATTTGTTGATTTTATATGTATCGCATCCCTTTGATTATTGAGAGAGGAAGAGAGTCGGGAGAAAATATAATTTCTGACATATCTAAATTTAATTTTTTAAGCAATTGAAATAAAATAAAAAAAACTTCTTTCTGTACGCTTAACTGCAATAATTTTTCAACTTTTAATGGATTTACAAAGGAAAGTACTTTAATTCTATTTTTCTTTCTTGTAAAAAGTAAAAGAAATATTTATATATTAATTCCTTTCTGCAAAACAGTCTATGAACCAAACTGAAAAACCACTGTGTACTTCATCACAACGTAAAAATTTAAAAGCTCACGTTAGCTAATAAGTAGTATAATTGCTCTCTAATAATAATGAGAAAATTTCAGGGGGTTGGGCTTTTATTTCACTATCCCCCCAATGGCTTCATCCCTTCTAAGCACAATGTAAAAGTTCATATTAAATTCTAGACAATGCAACAAGAACTTGCGATTTTTGGCCCCCCCCCCCCAAAAGAGATTGCTCAAGAGTAACATTCTGCTTTATTATACACTTTAAAGAGCTAAAATGATCATATTTTATTATTTAGCCCCCTCCCCCCCCAAAAAAAGCCTAATACATTGGTTTAGACTAAAATTTTGATTTATAGTACATTTAATTGGGTGAAATAAGCTTTTTAAAAAATTTAGCCCCTCCCAAAAAAAATTTCTGGATCCGCCACTAGTTGTGGAGACTTTCACTTTTCCTCATTCGCTTTCTTGTATGGTCCGATTAAGGGAAATTTTGGTTCAAATAAACGAGTAATATTATGCTTATGTAATAGTGTTTGTTTTGGTTTTTTAAGATTTGGTCTGAATAAGCAGCTCATCCTTTTAACCCTTTGAGGTGCAACCCTTTCCCAAAGGGTCTTTAGATCTGTGGCACGTGATGAACGTTTTGATCGTCTGCCATCTTGCTGGTAGTTGAGTCTAGGGATGGCAACAGCTGCCCTTTTTTCAGCATTGGACAATCTATCCAGTTGTTCTTTGCATTTTTCCATTTTTCAGCAGATGTCAGTGCTGTTAAAATTAATCGTGACCATTTTTGTTACGGGAAATGACGTGCTAAAAAGTAAAAGATTCTCGTGGAGCTCTATGTCACCCGTAACTATTTTTATAGAAATCAAATCTATTCTTCATGACTGGCAGCAGTCAAAATGTCAGAGCTTGGTGTTCCCAGAGCGGGATCACTACGCCTTAAAGGGTTAACTAAAATCGACTGTATACATCTTTCCACTAGAAGAAAAAAGTTCATGCAGAAAGGTGTTAAGATTTTGACTATTCTTAAATTTGACAAGTGTCTGCCTTACATCTCAAACTACGTATGCATTTATGTAGTTTCTATTTTGACTAGTTTTGGTGCAATTCCATACATACAGTTTTCACATAATTTAAGGAAAAATAGCCATAAATGCTAAAATTTTATATTTGGGACTGTTGTAACATCCAGTTGAGCACTTATCTTTTTTACATCCTTGTAAGGAGTATAAGCAAGTAATGTGATCGCAAAAAATTTGGGGGGGGGAAGGCAGATTTCGACCCCCAACCCCCCCAAAAAAAAAAGATTTTGACTACCTCTAAATTTACTTTTAAGCATTTTTTAGATGCATCTTATCGTACACTAACATGAACATTCATATAAATGTGTGGGCAACTCATTTTGACCAAATGTGAATCTATTTAGACCAGTTTTTCCATGCTGTCTGTATGTACGTATGTATATAACTTACGTATCTCAAAAACTATTGGTCGTAGAATGTTGAAACTTAATATTTAGGATTGTTGTAACATCGAGTTGTGCACCTCCCTTTTTGGTCCCAATCGACTGGATAGTTTATCTACAGGGCTGTCCAAAATAGGGATGGACGCGAGACGACTTTTTGCAAGACGAGACAGAGATTTACAGCTTTTTTGCGAGACGAGACAAACATTTTTAACATTATGATATAGGGATTTTTGCGAGACGAGACAAGCTTTTCGGCTGCTTTGCGAGACGCGAGACACCAATTTTTCGTCTCGCGTCCATCCCTAGTCCAAAAGATTTTAAATGCATTATGCTCTATGGGCAGAAATTCATTAAAGCTTATTTTAGAGGTATTAGGCTACTTCAAACGACTCAGAAATGATATATGCTGTTAAGGGTTACAAAATGAATCTCTCCATCGAAAAAAGTGTCTGTCATTTATAGTTCTGCTACAGGAACACTCAAAAGATTTCCAACACATTACTGTCATGGCAGTTTTAGGGACATTCATCCATTTCAAGTACAATACCATCCTAAGGTAATGATCTGACCACGGTCACGTGCCTCCCTCAAGAATTATGCCAAAAGTTGGAGAGCTAAGCTTCTTTTGGTATGCGTGTCTATGTATTTAACTCAAAAACTATAAGTCATAGAATGTTGAAATTTCATGTATAAGATTGTTGTAACATCTAGTTGTGCATCTTGATTTTGGGTTCCAATCTACTGAAGAGTTTATTTACAGGACCACCGAAAAGAATTTCAATAAATTAATGTCTATGGACATCTTCAATATATTACATCTGTAGTCAGTTATTGTTGGGTCCATGCCCAAAATATCGCCATTTGTCATCAACCATGGTGACTTTGCTGAAATATCACCAAATTTGGCGCCAAAAATAATTTCGTATTTTGCTTAACTCTTAAACTTTTAACCATAGAATGTTGAAATTTTTTATTCAGAACTACTGTAACATCTAACTGTGCATCTCTTTTCTGATTGCAATCGACTGGGTAATTTATTTACAGTGTCACCCAAATGACTTTAAGAGGCATTGCAGGGGCAAATCAGGCCGAGCGTTCCCATCACCATCTCATAATTTCATGAATTTTTTTTCTTGTATTGCCCTACCCAAGGAAGGAAAGAACAAATCTGAAATATTTTTGATTTACCACTTTTAGTTTTGGAGTTATGGGAGGTCAAAGTACCCCAGATGAGTGACGTAGAATTAATTTAGGGCTATTTTTGTCATTTTATTGTCTCGACTGTGACTGGATCAGAGGTGCTTCAGATACTTTTTTCCTTTTATCCCATAATATACCTTAGATAGTAACATCTCAAATTGAAGATTCATTTGAAAATAGTCAGAGTCCCCAAATAAGGGCCCCCCAAATACCCCCAATTTCATAAAAAAAATACAGTTTTAAGAATGCTTTAAGTCTTGGCTCTGACGTGATACAGAAAATAAAATTGCGCAGAGCAGTTATACATCTTCATATAAAGTGAATCCAATGTTACAAATTTTTGAAGGCCCCCAGGGCCCTACAGTACGGGACACCAAACATGGTCCTTAGTGCTAATTTATGCAATTTCGAAGCATTGGTACAGCTGAACCCGACTTTCCCCAGGAGAACCATTGACTTGGTGATATAGTATCAATTTAGTAGTTTCATATTATGGAAAAACATTTTTTGAAGGTACAATTGTTTCCAAGAAAAATCCCAAAAAGTACCTCCCTATATGGGACATTCCACTGGCACGCATGAGGGCATTTTGGTGTTACTTTTAGAAATTTAATCGACTGTAGCAATATTGAAAATTAACTTATTCTGCATACATTATAAATATATCCTCCATATATCACAAACAGTTCTTTTTACAGAGGCACTCAAAAGAATTACATTACGCTGTATGGGGATCTCTGCAACTACTGAACCAATTCAAAAAAATTTTTCACTGATAGAAAGCTACACTATTCCTGAACATTATAAGCAACCTTTCAGAATGGAGCATAACTAGTTCTTTTACAGGGATACTCAAAAGACTTCTAATACATTACACTATATGGAATCTCTGTAACAACTAAACCGATTCTAAAGATCTTTTCACTGAAAGCTACACTATTCCTGAGTAACATAGGCTAAAATTCATGCATGCAGCATAACTTACAGGAACACTCAAAATAACTCATAAGCATTGTCATAACTGTCTCTGTTCGCCAAATGGGGGGGGGAACTATCTGAATTAATTAACTTTACATATACCATGTCTTTACATATACCTTGAGAGGTTTAAAAGCTGTTATATAAAATTTGCGTTAGTTAGAAGTAAAGTAATTCAGTAGTTCTTCACAGTAGCGTAAGCCGGAGGTGGATCTAGGTGACCTGGGACTTTCCCGTAATTTTTCATTGGAGCATTTGGAACAAACTAACCAACTTATAAAGCATGTTTTAGTTTTAAACACCTAATAATTTGTGTTTTCAAAATTAAATAATATTTAATGTATTACGAGATTTCTATATTAATTATCTTAAGTAAACACCTTTTAAAAAGCGTAATATTTATGTGGATTTTTTAAAAAGAATTCTTGAAAGAGCACATTCTTTTTAAATATCTGCTTTATTAGCAGCTTATTCCAAAATCATTACTAATTATTTTTTATTTCCTCTCTCATATTTTCTCTTTTTTTTTACTTCTCTCCCAACATTATTTAGGTATTGAGCTATAGGGTATGGTGAGGCAAAATGAATGTTAAGACAGGAATTTTCGTACAGATGGGCTGTTTTCTTCTACCGTATTTACCCGCATATAAGTCGACCCCCCCACTTTCCTGATCAGGGAATTCGATTTTTTTTAAATTCCAAGTATAAGTCGACCCCATTTTATGCCAAAATAAAAACTACATGAAATAAGTAACTCAAAATGTGTTACACAAAGTTGACAATTTTCAAATAGTAAGTTCGTTTAGACAACAGGAGTTTAGAATTAGCGATTATCCGTTTTTCCAAAACAGAATAACAAATATCTTGAAAATGAAAAATAATTAAAATGCAGATTATTTTAAAGCCGGTTCGGTCCAGCTGGATTATTTGCTACCAGTAGAAATATTTGGCGGCGTTAACTATGCCATTATAGCAGTTACAGTACACTTTTGATATTTGCTAGCACGACGAGATTGTATAATTCGTGGTGCTAAGTACGCCAATCTGCAAACGATTATGTAAATGAAAATATGGATAATGGTTTTCCGGTAACCTTAAATGAACAGTAATTATAGATTGTGAGCATGTGTAAATCGCCAAATAATGAAAAGTCGCCATTGGTGGCAAGCTATCCTATCTGTTCCGTAGCTTTTATTAACTTTACATGTATGCAAGTCGCCAAATAATGAAAAATCGCCATGGGTGACAAATTCGCAAGATGTCCAATAGGTTTTACATTATTAAAAATACAGCTGAAACATATGTTCTGATTTTATTACGCTTTAGCTCCTAATTAATATAACTTTTGAATGGCAACATTAAATATCATTGTGTTTCTGAGGAGTGCAAATAATTTCCCCAGCGATTATACGCGGAGTCCGCACTCCAGGTGGAGTATAGCTCGGGACCCGTACAACACAGATTCCCATAACAAAATATTTTCCGTGTTATGAGGGGGAGGGGGTCTACTGTCGTGTGAAGTTTAAATTTTTATGTACCAATGAACCTGCAAGAACCAAACAATGTGTAGCTCAGTAACATTCTATCTGATCCAATCTTCGGGTTTTGTCTGTTGAAATTATGTCTTTTTCACAAATAAGTCGTATTAGGGGCCGAATGCCTCATACGAAAAGTGAGCGTAGCGAGTCTGGGGGCCTTGGCCCCTAGTATCCTTAAATTAAAAAAAAACCTCATGTATAAATGTTTAATAATCAGTTTTAAATTAAGAACACTCAATAAATAAAAATTTCTTATTAATATAGGCTACTAATCTAATTATGACCAGTATAAATATTTTTCAGCAACCCTACCATAAACCGGGCTTACTGTGGTCCAACATGAAAGACTTAAAGCCAAAAAAATTATGGACAAACTGATCAAGCATTCGCAACAGATTTGTAAAAGGAATATTTTTAGAAATTATCTTCACTAACCTCCTTTTTAACATGAAAGAAACTGGAGGATAGAAATCTTCACATGTAAACAGTGTTTACAAAAAACATAAATAAATAAAACTCCAATGTTGCCAGTAAAAAATTATTCAGTTTACTTGTAAACTATTGAATTACCCTTAAACAGGGTACAAAGTATATTTCAAGCACAAAACTCTTATCTTGTTTGTTCAGTACTACTTCTCTTTTGAGTAGGACCAAAGTAGCTAGGTTGACAGTACATTATTTCTTTTTAGGCACCTAACAATATAGCCTAGGCCAATTTAACTTTTAGTTCACTTTTTATATATAGCTTTGCTACATTCATACATTTTTTTTAAATTTAAAGTTCAAATATTTTATGACAAAACAAAACTGTTTAAAAATAAATACAATTTTTGCTATTGGATTTCTATTGCAATAAAAGTGGACTTTGTTAAAATCAAGTTATGCTATTTTGCTGTTTCACTTACCCTACCTCATCATATTTGTTAATCTAAACAATTTTACTAGAAAATTATTTCACAGGGTGTCTACCATCATGCAAAGGTCAAAGAAATGGGGAAAAGGTCACGAAAGTCAAGAAAAGATCAAGAAATGCAGCTCTAGGTCACGATTTGCGACTCAACTACATTTTTTCCATTTCATTCAAATTTTTTCTGCTAAGTTCAGTCATAGAAATTATTTTATGTATCTTTTCTTAACTTCTTTAATTTGTATTTTGATTTCACGAGTGATTTCCTGTGAGAAAGGAAGCTGATTTGTTTATCCTCTTATCAATGGTGTGTGTGTGGAGGGGGGCATCTGCTGAGTGTCCACTCTTCTCCCTCCCGACCTGAGGCGAGGATTAAAACCATTCGCTGTAGCTTCTTTTTTTTTCTTTTTTGTTTAAGAAATATATATTAAGTGTGTTATGTAAATTTTATTATTTTATACTATTTAAACAGACAAATTTAACAGTTTTTCACGTGTTTATTTCATAAGAAAACTTTAAAATACTGTTCGTTTGCTATTTATAAAATTCATTTAAAATGTCATTTACATGTTATTTAGCAGAAATCATCAAAAATGATGTCTGCCAATTATTAATTATTTTTTACTGCCAATCATTAATTATTTTTTATTTCCTCTCTCATATTTTCTCTTTTTTTTACTTCTCTCCCAACATTTTTTAGGTATTGAGCTATAGGGTATGGTGAGGCAAAATGAATGTTAAGGCAGGAACTTTCGTACAGATGGGCTGTTTTCTTCTACCGTATTTACCCGCATATAAGTCGACCCCCCCCCCCCCACTTTCCCGATCAAGGAATTTGAATTTTTTTAAATTCCAAGTATAAGTCGACCCCATTTTACGCCAAAATAAAAACTACATGAAATAAGTAACTCAAAATGTGTTACACAAAGTTGACAATTTTCAAATAGTAAGTTCGCTTAGACAACAGGAGTTTAGAATTAGCGATTATCCATTTTTCCAAAACAGAATAACATATCTTGAAAATGAAAAATAATTAAAATGCAGATTATTTTAAAGCCGGTTCGGTCCAGCTGGATTATTTGCTACCAGTAGAAATATTTGGCGGCGTTAACTATGCCATTATAGCAGTTACAGTACACTTTTGATATTTGCTAGTGCAACGAGATTGTATAATTCGTGGTGTTAAGTACGCCAATCTGCAAACAATTATGTAAATGAAAATATGGATAATGGTTTTCCAGTAACCTTAAATGAACAGTAATTATAGATTGTAAGCATGTGTAAATCGCCAAATAATGAAAAGTCGCCATTGGTGGCAAGCTATCCTATCTGACCATGAAGACAGTTGCCAACAGTTGAAAGTTTTAGATTATGGTTGAAAAAGTAATAAATTCAGTCAAAGGGTGGCCCTCTTACCCCTTTCTTGGAGCAAGCGAGCCACCAGCGAATATTTTTAACATGGCTAATGATAGAAATGTGTGTGGGTAAGTAGATGAGGTGCATTTTTTAATCCATAGGGGGAAAAAATCATTGGTTTATCTGAAACAGGGTGTGTACCACAAAAAGTAAGCTTGATTTCTTGACCATAACAAATACGAAACTAATATCAAAAATACATCGTGCCAGGGATGCAGAATATATTCTATGCGGCAATCTACGATTGGAGGAAATTTTGCAGAAAAATATACAACTGATTTTGATTTTAACAGTGAATTAAAAGATTCTTAGAGTTTTTCTTTTCGCTGCCCATTTTTAAAGCAATTTCTTTTTCAAATTTTTCACTGATCAGCCGTTTGCTTTCAGTTAACTTGGACCAATTGCTATTTAAAAAAAAGATTTACCATTGATCGCCATAAAAAGATTTGCAATGTATCTTGTACATTGCAAATCTTTTTACATCTATGGTAACACAGAACTTATGGAAGTCTATAATATATCATAAAACTTTGGGGAAATTGAAGTTATTAGCTATGAAACACATGGGGATCAGTGATAAATGATAATTATAATTGGAATCCAAGTTATTGTTTTTAAAAAAGAAAATGTGGAAAATAATCAAAACACTGAATTTAACAGGGAATGAAGGGAGAAAAAAAATTACTCTTAAATCCAACAATTTTAACCTTTTTTTGAGGAGGGAAGGTGGATAACTGATATACTTTTCTCAAGGTTTGAAGATACATACTTGCCAACTTTTGAAACTCCCAAGGTGTAAAACAACACGCAGTTGACATTGAACTATAGTTCAGTTCACTATACAACTATTTGGCAGACATCATTTTTGATGATTTCTGCTAAATAACATGTAAATGACATTTTGAAATTAATTTTATAATAGCAAACGAACAGTATTTTAAAGTTTCTCTATGAAATAAACACGTGAAAAACTGTTAAGTTTGCCTGTTTGCATACTTTAAATAGTATAAAATAATAAAAATTTACATAACACACTTAATATATATTTCTTAAACAAAAAAGAAAAAAAAAGAAGCTACAGCGAACAGTTTTAATCCTCGCCTCAGGTCGGGAGATGAGGGAAGAGTGGACACTCAGCAGATGCCCCCCTCCACACAACACCACCATTGATAAGAGGATAGAACAAATCAACTTCCTTTCATCCCAGGGAAATCACTCGTGAAATCAAAATTACAAATTAAGGAAGTTAAGAAAAGATACATAAAATAATTTCTATGACTGAACTTAGCAGAAAAAATTAGAAACTAAAAATTTGAATGAAATGGAAAAAAAACGATAGTTTGATATCGCAAATCGTGACCTAGAGCTTTCATTTTCTTGATCTTTTCTTGACTTTCGTGACCTTTCCCCCATTTCTTGACTTTAATTGGACCAATTGCTATTTAAAAAAAGATTTACCATTGATCGCCATAAAAAGATTTGCAATGTATCTTGTTACATTGCAAATCTTTTACATCTATGGTAACACAGAACTTATGGAAGTCTATAATATATCATAAAACTTTGGGGAAATTGAAGTTATTAGCTATGAAACACATGGGGATCAGTGATAAATGATAATTATAATTGGAATCCAAGTTATTGTTTTTCATAAAAAGAAAATGTGGAAAATAATCAAAACACTGAATTTAACAGGAATGAAGGGAGAAAAAAAATTACTCTTAAAATCCAACAATTTTAACCTTTTTTTGAGGAGGGAAGGTGGATAACTGATATACTTTTCTCAAGGTTTGAAGATACATACTTGCCAACTTTTGAAACTCCCAAGGTGTAAAACAACACGCAGTTGACAGTGAACTATTGTCAGTTCACTATACATCTATTTGGCAGACATCATTTTTGATGATTTCTGCTAAATAACATGTAAATGACATTTTAAATGAATTTTATAAATAGCAAACGAACAGTATTTTAAAGTTTTCTTATGAAATAAACACGTGAAAAACTGTTAAATTTGTCTGTTTAAATAGTATAAAATTTACATAACACACTTAATATATATTTCTTAAACAAAAAAGAAAAAAAAAGAAGCTACGCTCACTTTTTGTATGAGGCATTCGGCCCCTAATACGACTTATTTGTAAAAAAGACTTAATTTCAACAGACAAAACCCGAAGATTGGATCAGATAGAATGTTACTGAGCTACACATTGCTTGGTTCTTGCAGGTTCATTGGTACATAAAAATTTAAACTTCACACTACAGTAGACCCCTCCTCCTCATAACACGGAAGATATTTTGTTATGGGAATCCGTGTTGTACGGGTCCTGAGCTATACTCCACCTGGAGTGCAGACTCCGCTTATAATCGCTGGAAAAATTATTTGCACTCCTCAGAAACACAATGATATTTAATGTTGCCATTCAAAAGTTATATTAATTAGGAGCTAAAGCGTAATAAAATCAGAACATCTGTTTCAGCTGTATTTTTAATAATGTAAAACCTATTGGACATCTTGCGAATTTGTCACCCATGGCGATTTTTCATTATTTGGCGACTTGCGTACATGTAAAGTTAATAAAAGCTACGGAACAGATAGGATAGCTTGCCACCAATGGCGACTTTTCATTATTTGGCGATTTACACATGCTCACAATCTATAATTACTGTTCATTTAAGGTTACCGGAAAACCATTATCCATATTTTCATTTACATAATCGTTTGCAGATTGGCGTACTTAGCACCACGAATTATACAATCTCGTCGCGCTAGCAAATATCAAAAGTGTACTGTAACTGCTATAATGGCATAGTTAACGCCGCCAAATATTTCTACTGGTAGCAAATAATCCAGCTGGACCGAACCGGCTTTAAAATAATCTGCATTTTAATTATTTTTCATTTTCAAGATATGTTATTCTGTTTTGGAAAAACGGATAATCGCTAATTCTAAACTCCTGTTGTCTAAGCGAACTTACTATTTGAAAATTGTCAACTTTGTGCAACACATTTTGAGTTACTTATTTCATGTAGTTTTTATTTTGGCGTAAAATGGGTGTATTTCTACTTCATGTTTGACAATTTCACGTGATACTACATACTTGGAAACGCTTTGTTGCAAAGGAATAAATGATTTTATGCCAAATCTGGCAACCATTCTGTTTATTATTTCAGTTTTTTATTAATATCTTCTAAAATAATTCGATTTTCGAAATTTAAGTCAGCTCATCAGGTTCCTCGGAATTTTTCGAATCTGTGGGCACCTTAGTCGAAACTCAAATCCCCACGGTTTAGGAGGAGATAGGTCCACAAGCTATTGACAGTGCCAGCGGCCTTTACTTTTTTTTAGAATAGAGAGAAACATTTGTTTTGCTCTTGAAATTTAGAGGTAATTATGTTTCATGCCACATTTTGTGGCATGAAACATAATTGAGCTTAAATTTAACTGCTAACAAATTTTTTGTTAGCAGTTAAATTTAAGCTCATTTCACTTTTCCTTTTATCACCTTTATGAATTCTTATCTCAGTAGTACTTTGATCACTTTCTGTCTTTAAAATAACACTGACCAGCTTTTAAAAAGTTTAGGAAAATAGCCTAAAATTCAACTGAAAAAGTACTAATCCTGAAACAGAAAATATATTGACAAATACGATGAAAAGTAATTACATTTAGCACCAAATCTGCTGTATTGGCAATCCTGCTGAGAGATGATTTGTGATTTGTAATTCCTTCACTATTCATTGATGAAAATATGTATTTTGTCATTTTTTTGCATGCTGAATTCATATATAACCCCTTGGGTACGGATTTATTTGAAGAAATTCTTGCATTTGGAATGTTCAGATCTAGCGACAAAGTGGCTGAATTCACAATCCTGCCTGTTAGAAACATCTTCCCACAAGTGTTACAAATCTCTTGTCATGAACAAGAATGTACATGCTTAATTTTGTCCTAGTTTGAATGATGAAACATACCAGTCATCCCTTACTTAGACAAAGCAAGTGCATGATGCAAACACTATTACCTAGGCAAAGCAAGTTCATGACACAATATAGTCATCAAATGTACCCAAGGGGCTAAGTGAACAATTTCTTTTGATAGCACATATAGTATAAATACCTTTATTTCTTTTTAACAGATTAATAAGAATTAAATCACAGGTTAAGAAAAAAATTAGGATGTCTTGTCATTAATTCCATAAAGCACTTTTACAAAAGTACTAATGTATAAAAAATAAGTTAACAAGGTAACTATTATTTTTATATTTTAAAAATATTACGGAATTCTAGCATTGGAAAAAAAAAAAGTTTTTTTGAAACATGCGTTTGTCTCTAACACCAAGAATACAAAGTTTGCATTAAACGATATGTTTAAAATGCAAACCGTAAAAATTTTATACAGAAGTTTGAAATAGTAGTTACAAAAACCGTTAAAAGATGCAATTGTAATTGCAGACCTCCATATTGACTACTTTCTGAGGTGCACATTGAAAGAAACTGTCTACCAGAGCTCCCAAACATGCTGAGCGGTAGGGCCTGACCAAACCACTTTTAGGGCCAGGGCATGTGTCCCAAGTGCCCATGCAATGAGCAAGGCCTGCTGGACAACCTTGATTCATTGATTTGTGTGGCATGCGAATCCATTTCCATTGACACATTACTGGCTGTGCTGACGAATTTCATTATTCTCATGCGCTACCTCTGCATGTGGTACATACAGAGGTAGCGCAAGGATGGACATTTTGAAAAGATTGTGCTATGACTATTGCAGAGAAGGAATTTAAATTTATACATGATGATCGTCAATCGATTTTGATGTGCAGTACCATTATTTGTTAGCAATGGTGTACGGAAGTTGGGGTTTGCACATTTTAATCCCAATTGTCCAAGAATATTTAACCCAAAATCCCTAATTTTTTTTATTTTCAACATTAAGATTACATATATAATCCCCCTCCTCTTTAAATGAAGTCTATGCATGCCATATATGTTAGTAGCTATTTTGAAATTTCTGTATAAAATTTTTATGGGATACATGCTGCTTATACAACATCGTAATAAAGTATTTTCTAAAAACTGGATAAAAATTTCCTTTATTTAACAGACAACCTTTCCAAATATATATATATATATTTTTTTTGGGGGGGGGGGGGGTGATAGTAAGAAATAGAATTCTTTCTTGATGGATACACAGTTGAAATTATGTTCTGAACATTGATTTGAAGTGTACAGATGCAAAACTTACATTCTCCACTTAGAAAGCTAGTTTTAAAAAAAAGAAGAAAAACTAAACACTATATATTTTCACTTTTTTTGGCGGTATATTTGTTGCCATGACAACTACTGGCATATAGTTCTAAACTTGTAATAATTCTGATAAAGCTAGAATTTAAACATGGAAAATGTGAATTTAGCAAAAGTAGCAATTTAAGCTTTGCATCCCCTCCATTTATAAAATCTCAATAAAACCATACAAAACTAGTTAATGAAAACAGAGTACATATATTTGTGATTATGACAATGTTCATGAAATATAAAAGAAATCATAAAAAAGGGAAATTTTATTACAAAAGCATTATGACAAAACTATGTACAGTGCACATTTCAATTTAGAAAAATAATGAATAAAGTTATTTTTCTTTTGATGCCATATGTCTCATTAATTGGCTTATTAATTTCTCTACTTTCTTTACATCTTGGGTATGTTCTGTTAAGTACATGAGGCACTAAAAGAGGAGAGAAAATATAGTCATTACAAACTTTAGTAACCATAGCAATATAGCTGGAAAAAGTACATTTTTGTAAAGAAAAATTTAACAAAGCACATTGGAAACTAAAAATTCAATGTAAAGTCACAAAATTGTTGCATTCCTATAGAACATTTGTTTTAAACCTTTTTTATTCATGAATCCCCTTTCCCATCCCTACTTGAGTAATAAAACTGAAATATATTTTAGGACTAGTTATTTTTTATTAATTACTAGCCGCCTCCAGTGACCAGTTGGTTCGCCATCTTAATAAATCTTGTTCGGTGGGCCTCCTGTTCTTCACTGGCTTCCTTGGCACTCAAATCTCTCAGATTCTGAATGGAAATTAAAATTAAGATGGTTCAAACAGGGACGACCCTACGGTAAGTGTCGTCCCTGCTAATGTAAAAAAGACGCCCCCTTTTATGCTACTTAGTTTTTGAGTTCGAAATGATGCCCCTTCGAAGCCGGCACCCAGATGCGTTGCTTACTGTGTCGGGCTGCCCCTGGTTACAAAAATAAGATGGTAAAATGATAAAAACCTGCAAAAAGGAACAAATTATTTTCGTCTTATATTAATTCTGAAGAGCTTCTGGGTGTATTGGCTTTTATCAAAAATGGAAAGGAAAAAAAACTAAGAAAATCTGAAACATTTTCAGATTTTAAAAGCGTATTATAATCCATGGGTCTTCCCTATTTTCTTTCCTTATTCCATTAAGTTGGAAAGTATATCATTATTCATGAGTGTGATTAAACACAACTAAAATTGATATTTCTATCCTTTTTCTGGATGTAAAACATTAGAAATAGATGGGAAACGCTGTGCAGAAAAATGCACAATTCGAACTGAAACAAAGTTTAAAAACTCATTCAGGTGTATTCATAATTCAAGTAGCAGAAGCAGACAATAAATAGTGCTTGGCGCTTTGCCAAATTAATATTACAAGGCCAAATTAATTATACTATTTTGCCAAATTAAAAAGTTGCACGTTTTAGTCCCAGAAAATTTCCAAATCATTTTTTGCTTTTGAGTATAAAACATTTCATTCCTGCTCTGATTTCACATGCACACGATGTTTTAATTAAAAAATAACCTTACAAATAATGTAAACAAAAAAAAATCGTTATTCTTTTATTTTTACTTCAAGAGTCTGAATAATTTAATAAACTCGCCAAACATGGCAACCTAGATAGCTCAACTCTCCCTCTTTCCACTGCAGGGTTACAGTTGCAAAATGGCGAGGAAAAAAATGATCATTTTGCGACATGTTTTTTATCGATATCTCCTAAAATATTTAATTTCGAAAAAATGGCTTCGAGGTGTGCCGAGACCCGTCTTGGAAAATTTCCGTAGAAAATTTGGTAGGTCTACGATCACCCGTTTCGGAGCTACGCGAGACACAGACAGACAAACTAACGGAGTTTACACATTGCTTTATTTATATAGATTAGTGAGATGATTGAAACTGCTTCTGCTTAAAAAAATTTATAATTTGTGACTCACTGTTTGTCAAAGCCAATTTCATGTTACTTGAACATTTAGCTTACTAACAGATTTTGTCTTGTTTATACTGGCAATTTGCTTAGATCAAAATATTTCCTCTTGTAAAGACATCCAGACTTTTTAATTCTTCAGCCATGCTATTGACACTTGCTTATAGCGATGTATTTGAAATTACAGCCGGCTGTAATATTGAATTAGCACCGCCTATCCAACAAATAAAACCATACATGCCTATCTTTCCATTAATTTTCTTTAGTTATCTGAAACAGTTTCCAATTTACTACTGAGATCAAAAAGCATACAGAAGCCTTCATTTAAAATACATCTATAGCAGATATCGACTTTAAACTTCTATCAAACATTTTTACAACTTCTATAAAAATCTGGCAACAGTCGGGAATTTGTTTCATTTTATCATTTAAAAAATATTTTGTTTTTAATAAGAATTTTTACTTTGTTGATTTTTCAAAATGGCAAATTTTATTGAGCATAGAACACATGCATTCATTTCGTTACTGAAATGAAATTTCACATATCTTACAAAACTATTTGAAAAGTTTCAAGAAAACTGTTTATCAAAAAACAATATTTGATTAATGAAAAGGCCAAGTCAAAGCTACTCAAAAGTCAAGATATTGCTGATTGTTTTCTTTGATTGTTACTGTTTTGTGAATTATGAATTCCAACTAATTGTCCAAACGGCCAAGAAAGATTATTTAAGTGTTTTTTGCCTCTGTGTCAAAAAAAAATTTTTCTCCAGAGCACCAAAATGCTTTTTCACTGTGCAATTATTATTTGTGGGTTTATTAACAAAAAATTTAACTAACATGGCTGCTCAAACTTTATAATACTTGATATGGTATCACTTTTTTTAAAAACTTTCCTTGCTTATTACCTCTTTAGGTTCCCCATTTTGACTCATTATTCAATAAAAGAAATTTCACTATGAACTCTAAAGGATTTTCACAAAAATTACTTAAAGGCATGTTTTGGTGATGGAAAAAAATGTTGGCAAAAGTGCAATAAGCTTAGACCAATAAGTTACAATCATTTTTATGCCATCATTCCAAGTACTTTTTGATCACAGTAGTATATTATCTCCAATTATCAATTAATGTGTTAGTGAAAATATGTCATGTTTCCTAATAAGATTTACTTCCCATTACAAGTTAGCAAAGTATTACGTGTCAAGAATTTACAGCACCTACTTATCCTATAATTTTAAAATAGTTCTGAATTATTTTTATTTCTTTTTTAAAATATTTTGTTCTCAAGGAAGTAGTACAAATAATTAGTTTTGCTCAATTAACATACATCCATATGGACATAAATGTAAAATGAATGTAGATACTTAAATTGCTAAATTTTACTTAAATAAAAAATCGAGCTTTGCGGGATATATCATTCGTATGTAATTTAATGAAAGTCATCTTTATGTCTTTGTTTTACACCAGTCATTCAAACAAAATCAGTCTACTTCATAAATTAAAAACATTCACTGTAAAATACTGTTTTTCTAAAAATTAATGCCCATTTTTAAAATGGCAACTTATCTTAACCTTAATACCTGAAAGACAATTTGCAAAACTAACAGGAGACAGGCATAACTAAATACATTTTGGTAAAGGGGAAGGGGGGGAGGAGATAACTTTTTAAACCTAGAATTTCAATGTGATTTTCAAAAAAGTAATGACTCAACAAAGTTTCACATGTAAAGTACACTCAATTATTAGAGAGGCCAGACAGTAATGTATTTTCTTTTCATACATCAATATTTCACATTTAGCCAAAACTACTGAAGCTTATAACACAAAATGTGGCATGTATGTGAGTTATCTAACATAGGTGCTAGAATAGACAGCATTTTCCAAAATTTGAAACCTATGAGGGTTTGGGAGGCAAAACATTCTTTTTAGATATCGCTCACAGTAATTTCCTAGGAGCAGGTGCCGAGCCCATGTAAACATGGTGATGGTCGTCAAGCCCCAGGGACTACTGCCAACTATTTTGCGTGATCAACAAAGCAAACTCAAATAATTTTAACTCTGAGACAAACTGCACATAAATTACACTCACAAAAACTAAAAAAAAAATCACTTTTTTTTTTTTTTTTGGACAGTAGGAGACTGAGAAATCATGAGTAAATAAATGAAATTTCTGCACAACTTAGACCTACTATATATATACCGATATCAACCCCAAATCTTGGTTACATCCCTGAACTCAGTTATAAAACCGCTCAAAAATCTTCAGCCGGTCTACCATTTCTGGCCTGGAAAAACTTCTGTGAATTCAGCAATTTGTTGTTGTACAGCTAATCTAAAATGGACAAACAGTGACCTGTTTCCAACCTTAAAAAAAAACTTTGGTGGATCTAGCAATCTTACTTTAGAGCTAATTTAAAATTAGCATGATCAACCCTTTGAGGTGCAACCCTTTCCCAATTCTGAAAAAAGGGCAGCTGTTGCCATCGCTCGACTTAACTACCAGCAAGATGGCGGATGATCGAAACGTTCATCGCGTACCACAGATCTAGAGACCCTTTTTACAGACGGCCAACGGCTGCCTTTTTTTCAGAATTGGGCAATCTATCCAGCTGTTCTCGCGTTCTTCCATTTTTCAGCAGATGTCAGTGCTGTTAAAAAGAATCGTGACCATTTTTTGACAGGAAATTTTGTGCTAAAAAGTAAAGTATTCTCATGGAGCTATGTCACCCGCAACTATTTTTATAGAAATCCAATCTATTCTTTGTGACTGGCAGCAGTCAAAACATCAGAGTTGGGTGTTCCCAGAGCGGGATGACTGCACTTTAAAGGTTTAAAACAACACAAAGAACACCAGTTTTGCTACAAAACTACTTAAAAAGATTACAGTAGATACAAGCATCTACCTTATTGCCTCCATTTTATTAGCTTACGTCACTGTTTTCTCATCCCTCCCCCTGACCTTCAGGCAGGCACTTAAATGTTTCGCTATCATTATTTCCTCCTCCACCAACATGTACACACCCGTACGTACCCATCACTAACATCTTTCCTTTTACTAGCTTCATAGTCCACAGCATTCTTTGCAGGCCATTATTCCAGAGGATTGAACAATATAAAGGCACACAGGTAAAGAAAGCCAAATTGTAAACCAAACAATGCAACTGCTCCTAGAATTTGGCTACTCTCTCACAAAAAAAAAAAAAAAGATATTCATCAAATTCTTACTGTAAAATATAACACCCATAAATAATTTAAATCAAGACATTTTGAAAATCATCCTCCAAGGAGGGTAGATGAACCTTGTTTTCACATATCTTTCTTGAAAGAAGAAAAAAAAAAAATTAAAATTCTTTCTTTAAAATGTAGCAAGTATGAATCCTATGTTTAGGCACAACCTGTTTGTAATTAACACACATTGAAAACTTATTTGTTTGAATTTAATGCAAAAAAAAAACAAAACATTACTTTCCACTACACCTAGTAAAACTTATACTGATACATACCGTATGATCATCAGTTATTTTAACAACTAATTTTCCATCACAATGTCTATATTTTAAACTAAATCGAGCCTGGAATTAAAATATGAAATAAAGCAAATTAGTTTTAAAATTAATATATTACATATAAAAAGACTAAAAATACATTATAAAAAGTATCAACATATAACTGAAACATGTACTATTACAAACTTATTTCCAAACTCACAGCATATTAGAATATCTAACCTTATAATTTTATAGCGTAGAAAAAATTTAATTTATATGAAATGTAAACTTAAGGATGAATGTAAAGTGACCATCCTTCTTAAGTTTACATATGGGACATTCACATAAAGGGGGGCAGGGGATGTTAAAATTTATAAAAATAATAGAGATTAAAGTTTAAATTATTTTTTTAAGCAAATGTTTACTGAGTAAGTTATATTACCAGTCACACAGACATATGTTTACTTGCACATATTTAATTTTTCAATGTCCTTTCCAAATAATGAAAAAAAAAAAAAAATACCAAAAGAAATTGGGTGTCTCCAAAATTTGTGATTTTTAACAAAGAAATGCTATTTTCTGGTTTTGACCACAGGGATGAAAATACAGGAGAAATCCTAAAAATATGATACTGTCCTATATAATACGGGGCAGTTGGTCACTTTATTATATGATAAACATTCATCACATACATGCTTTAGATGTGTACTACCTGGCTAAAAGTATCCGGACAACAAACTCAGATAATATAGGTGAAAGCCATTCGCAGAAAATTTTCAATGTTTGAAGACAGCTTTTATATTTTTAAAGACTTTATTATTATTATTATTATTTTTTTTTTTTTTGTGGGGGTGGTGGTTCAGAACCCCCTAAAATTTAGGAGGGTTCTATGATCGACATGTAGAGCAGGATTCACTTTGTAGACTATCCGTTCCGTCAGTGCCTAAAACCCCCCACCCTAAATTTTTTTTTCAGGCTACACTACTGGACAAGAGTGAAAGGAAGAAAGCATGTGGGAACTGAACTAGTTAATCATGAAAATTATTTCACATTTTAATAAATACATATTTTTTTAAACTTTCATTAATTTTCTTTCATTCATTAGTGTTTCTGTATTATGTGTATCATTCAATACTATGTTTCTTGGCTGAGTTTTGTGCTTATAAATTAACATTTTACCTTTAGCGGGATAGTTAAGAATTTAAATGGCTAGTAAATGAGTCATCTGTTCTGAGTTATCATTTAATTTTTTTCTTGAATGAATTTAAAGTGCAATATCCTGCTTTTAAAAATGGTTTGTAGCTATGCCAAAAGTAGTATAAATCTATTACTGCAAAGTGGAAGTGCTACCAGTAACATATTAGACACATAAACTTTGTATATAGATCTGCCTCAACTACACACTGTTTACTATGAAAATAAAATAAATCACATGTTTATTATGTTTGATTTACAAAATGATCAGTCAATTCAATATAAACTTTAATTTAAAAGTGGTAGTAGTGTATAAAAATATATTGTAATACTGATGTTTAAAATAATAAGTTTTGTTGGTGCTGATATCAAAAGATGCAAAGCATTTTTTTTTTTTTTTTTTTTTTTTTTCTGCAGAAAGTTATAAACAAATAATTTGGACAAGTTTTACATTTTATCTAAGTCTGCTGGACAACCCTCCTTAAAAAAAGTCCATCTGGCAGGTAACATAGCCAAAAGCTATAAAAGTCTTGGTAGTGGTCAAGTCATATTGATGTGTTTGTAAGACAATGAGTAAGTCGAAGGAACTGAATGACTGATTATGTCACTATAGTGGGATACCACCTTTCCCGGAAATGAGTGTGAAACTTCACACTCATATGCAAGCTGTCATCAATGCAAAAGGGGAACCAACATCCTATTAAATTAATATATGCCACAGGACTCTCAGAGTCCATACCACAGGGTGTCCAGTTACTTTTAGACAGTGTATGTGAAAAAAAAAAAAAATTAAATATTGTTTTCCACAAAAAATAAATAAAATTTGTTAGTGCAGAATAGTCCGAATGTGCAAACGAGTTTCGGAAGAAACTCTGAAGCGCCGGGATTTTATACCTTTCAGTCCATTTTTGAATA
Organism: Cheiracanthium punctorium; assembly: GCA_038373885.1. Taxonomy (NCBI): domain Eukaryota; kingdom Metazoa; phylum Arthropoda; class Arachnida; order Araneae; family Cheiracanthiidae; genus Cheiracanthium; species Cheiracanthium punctorium. Next base: position 135,421 of record JAWZYV010015659.1, on the reverse strand, counting down.
AAAGGTTTGATTAAAAAAACTTGTTTCAATAAATGATTTTTCATTCAATAAAAATTAGGATTTTTTTTTTTAAAGAAAGGGAGGTGTGGAAATTTTAGACAAAACAAAAAAGTGTTTAAGGGAAATTTCCGGTCTTTAATTTTTTCTGCACCTCACGCACCTAAGATGAGTAGTGATCCCTCCAAACTGAGATTCCCTTGGTAAGAAAACTATGGAACTAATGATTAGGGATGTAACGAATATTCGGCCACTATTCGGTGTTCGGCCTATTCGGCTGTTTTGCCGAATAGTCGGTAAGCCGAATATTCAGTTGGCCGTTCAGTTTACCTGTTCAATACCTGAGAATATTGAACAGGTATTCGGCCGAATATTGCTACATATTCGGCTGAATAATTTCAGAAAAAAAGAGAGAAAAATATTTTTTTGATGCATTTACAAATAATACTGCTTAGTTATACTTCAATGAGTTAATCCCATATAATAAAATATCCTAAGTCATTGAATTTTAATCTGAATGAAACATAATCTAATTAATAACTGTATTACTGAAAAGCAGACTTTTCTACTGGGTGACACTACTTGACTTGATTTTCTAATTTCTTTATTGGGTGGGTGTAGAAGAAATTTTTTCAGATCCTTAATTACAAACAGAATTTTGAAAAGATGCTAAATATGTTTTGATCAGAGTCTGTAAAACCCAAAACGTGATGTGATTATGTATGGTTACCAGATTAATGACATTTACCATAGCATATTTATTAAATTATGAATATCTCAAAATATGATTATTGGTACGAATCGGGCAACCTGCTGTTCTTGTGTTTAAAATTTGTATTCTACGCTTCAAATACTAGTTAAAATGTGCTTTTTGTTGCATCAAAATTGGTCAACTAGAGCCTTTCATCTGATTTGTATGTCGTTTCTAGAAATCTCGAAAAATATTGGTCCTAGGCCTTCCGTAACTTCACTTTTGGGGACTTATTTTTGGCGCTAAATTTGGCAATATTTTGCCAAAAGTCGCCAAGCTTGCCAACATTTTGGTCATTTGGCGCGTTTTCCCCAATGGGGCTTATAAAGTTAGTTTTGCTGCATTAACATGCATAATTGTTTAATATTTCTCTTCTATGACATAATCAGAATTCCTACTTTATGTGGAATCTTTGAGAAATAGATTCTTCTGGAAGCTCCTTGTAGCTTCTGCCTCTCCTATAAATATAAGCGGACTACCCCGATAGTCTTTGTCTTGCTTCTGCTTCCACCAAGAGCAGATTTCCTTGAAGCTTAAGACTTTGTATTGATGCTATAGAAACTGTGTTTTCACTTGTTTATGAAGCTGATTTTTAAGTGCTGTGTGTAAATTCTTCATTGTTGAGTCTTGAGGAACTTATAGTGTTATCCTTCGTATATTTCTACTGAATTTTGCCTGTGGAAGTGTTTTATTTTGTGTGAGAATGACAGCATTTGGGTAAGCTTCAGTACTAAGCAGACTGTTAAAAGCACATTACTGTCTGATTGTACTTATGAATTTTGTACAGCTGATTGTTCGACGGAGTTCTAGAAGCAATAAAGTTTGTGTTCCCTCCTGACAGGTGGACTGTTTTCTAGAACTTTCTACACCTACTGGACTTTAGAACAATGAACCCAGGAATTAGCAGAGTATTCTGCAACATTATACTGTTATTAGTGTTTAACTTTGTAAAAGATATTTTATCATGACCAATATTTTATTAGTTTTACAGATAATATACTGTTGTGTGTTTTTAAGTACCTACAAATAATATAAAATGATTTTTAATTAATCTTAATTTAGTATTTAATAACAAAATTGAAAAGCAATATTTTATTTACAGTTAAAATGAAATTGAAAAAAAAAATGTAATATTCGGTATTCGGCCTAACTATGTGCCGAATATTCGGTATTCGGCCTAAGCTATTGGCCGAATATTCGGTATTCGGCCAAATCACTATTCGTTACATCTCTACTAATGATACCAAAATAATTTATGTCTTTATAAGCCTCCAACCCCCCCCCCTTTACTTTCTATTTTTGCAATGAAAAATATATTTTTTTTAATAGGAGGCTAAAATTTTTCTAGGGAGAGCTAGATAAGTCCTTATACCCAGTTACGCCAATGATTTTACATAGTATTTACAAAAAACAAATCTATCTTAATGAAAAAAAAATCTAAAATCCAGTCTGTATCTTTATGCAAATATAATATATATCAGCGTTTTAGCGTATTCAGTGTGGAAGGATAACTATTGCTTCTTCTTTTAGTACAGTGGTTAAAAGGAAGAAAATGAAACTAAAAAGTCATGAAAAATGTCACAATGTTTAAATTGAACTGTACTTGCTAAAGGGAGAATTTGTGCAAACAAAAAGTGCAAACAATGCTTTTGGTGAAAATGTATGTACATAATTATACATGCATATAGATAAATTTAAAGGTAATGCAAAGAAATAATTTCTCAGCTTTTGACACATCCAGCTGCTATTTCTTACTTTCATGGGATCTGAAATGTACAGTCTCTCAGCAGCTTTAGCAAATTCCTCCCAGCTCGAACAATAAGGCATTTTAAATTTATTTTTACTAAAGTGAGGATATAAATTTAATATAATAGACTTTATTGATTTTCTTACTGCACATGGAAATCGACTATGGACACGTAAGTTTTGGTTCAAGAAACATCAGCTGCGTTTGTCAACACTCTTGATTCTTCTAGCCCTTCATTCTGCGCGTACGTTTGAAGTAATTGCGCAAATTATGACAAAATTTTCCGTTCAAACGGGACAATTTTCACAAACGTACCAAATGTTTCGATCCCACAATGCAGCAGAATCAACTTCCACCTTGGTTTCCGGTTGTGAGTGGCGTCCTCTGGTAGCCAGTTAGTGCAGGAAGGAAGCGATGCGATTTGAGCTGAAAAAAGATGAAGAGGATTTCCGATATTGAGGGACTCCGAGTAAAAGTTGTCCGCTGAAATCATTGTTGTTTCATAAATCTACGTTCAGATTTGCAAGATTTAAGATCAGTCACCATGAAGTGAGTATTTAGATCGATTTTTTACTTGGATGTTGTTGATTTATTTTTCCCAAGCCTCTCCATCATAGGGTTGGGTCTTATCTCATAGTATCGAATGCAATCTATTTTATTAATTATGTAAATTTAATTATTTTCCGTATTCTCTTCTGGCGGAATCATCTGCTCGCTTCACCCTTCCGATCTGAACTTGCTCGTTAATTGGCATTAGGATAATTATTGTTTCAGAACTGTAAATATGTTTACCATTTTTTTGTCCATTTAAATGGTTGTTTACAGGAGGCTTGAAGTCTTTACCTAACAGGGACATAGGGTACATTGCTGCTGGTTACGGTGACATGCGATTCCCATTTCTGAAATAGAAAGTGAGTCAGAGAGTCATCATTAGCGTAAGGGAGAGTCAGTTGTTTTGCTTGGGTGCTTTAACGGTTTATCTAATGACAGACACCCACAATTGCGAAATAAATAATATTGTGTCATTTAAATTCGGTGATTTGAATCCGTTAATTGAATGCATGCGTAGTTTCTGATCTTTCTTAACATTTTTTTTTTCAATTTGCATTATCAATCGCTTATTATAATTTTATATTTTTAAAAATACTAAATCACTTTTAATGAAATATCTTAACAGGAAAAATAAAATATTTTAATATAATTTTTTTTGGTTGTAAAATTTACGTATTTTAGGAATTTTAAACTCATTAATGTAATTTTTTAATTAAGTGTTAAACAAATGAATTATGTTATTATTAACGTAATTTCTTAAACTGAGAAAACATGCTATCAGTAGATAAATTCAGTTAATCAATTTAGTTATTTTGTTTAGTTGAACACTACATGTAAAATATTTATACTTTATGTGTTTATTTTCCAAATTGTGTAATGTTATAGAATTTATGACCACATTTTTTTAATGCCAAATAATAATAAGAAAGCCAACAAATTTTAGAAATAAGTATTATTATTATTATTATTATTTGAAGAAAATATAAATTTAGAAAAGGTGGTGTTTCTTTCTTTTCCTTTCTCTTTCTTTCTTTTCTTTCCTTTTTTTGGAGTGATGCATTTTATATTTGATTTTTCTGTTTTGGTTTTCTGTATGTCTGTATTATTAATTATTTATAATTGTTAAAATAAATATTTAATTTAATTCTTTCATTCTTTATTATCACTTTATTTTCTCAGTCATTGGATTTATTATTTGAAATCTTATTTGCAAACTTTAAGAAATTATTAAATAAAAGAGTAGCAATATCTAAAATTGGCTGAACAGAAGTTTTGATATAGTTAAAATTATCTTTCTTCTTCTAATTAAAAATTTCAGGGGCTTCATAAAACTGAAATCTTATCATTTTAATAAATGATGAGATAAATATTTTGGAAGTTTAAAAACTTTCAAAGATGTACCTGCCAAATGATATGCCCTCTAATTTTAGTGTAAGTATTTCTTAAGTTAATTATCAAAATCATTTAAAATTTACAAAATATAATTTTTACAATTAATAATATGATTTCTGAGTTTTGAAAGTTTCTTTTTAAAGGAAGAATAAAACAATTTAGTTGCATGTGTGTCATGTTTTGATGTTAAATTCATACAAATTTAAAAAGTTTCATCTTACACAGGTATTAATAAAATAATAATTTGCTAATATTTTAAAGTTTAAAAAATGCAAACTGCTTACAGTTAAATTAAAATGTTGAATATCTTTAAAATTCCAATTGTTCTGCTCAAACTTACAAATCTAAAATTCATAAAGTTCTTGTGATATATAGTTCAATGATTCTTATTAATTTTAGATACTGTGCCCAAATAAATGTTATTTATTACAATTTGCTTTTTTTTTGTGCGTGCGTGTGTGTGTTTAATTAAATCTTTTATTTATTTATTTTTTAAGAATCTTATTACATTTAAGATTAAATTGGGACATCTTTTAAGTAAGAAATATTTTAACAATATTCCCGTCCTTTTTCTGAATGTATGAACACTCACTTATATTTTGTAATCAGTACATAATATTTATATCAACCTAAATAAAAATATTGGGATAAAAATAGATGTTACTAATTATATAAACTTTGATGTATCAAAAAAATTTTGTTCAGTTTATTAAAACCAAACTCTTCCCTCATCTATTTAAAATAACAGTAAAGTTAATTTGAATTACTATTAAGATATTTTAATTGGTGAATTGACAAAATAAATAAAGAGCTAAAAATATTTAAAACATTCTAAAAACAGGATTGTTATTTCAAAATAGTGTATCAAATATTATCTATATTCTAAAACATTTTTTTAAAATCATATTGAGCTTGATTCACTATGATTAACAGATTTTTTTCATAACTTACTCTGAAAAAGTCACACTTTTTTATATAAAATTCTGCAGTCCCAAATAATTATTGCAAAATATAGTGCTATTTGCTTCCTTTATTCTTGCCTTCCATGTAACTAGAACCGAGTATTGAAACACATATAACTTTTCAGATTTGAATTGGATTGTCACTGCCTATCCAACAAATAATGAACAGCATTTTATTGGCAGTAGATTAATAATATTTAGTATTTAGGAAAGCTTACTTGAAAAGAATCTACCTTTTCTTTTCATTGACGGAAAGATAGCTAGAATAACCATTTTGAACTTTTAGTTGCAGCAACTGAAGTTAACATCTTTTACAATTGGCAAAGTTTAATCTGTAAGGTTGTTAACATATTAATTTTAGCACTTCATTATTTTATATCAGCTTATTGTAGTATTTATGGATAATTAATTAAAATTGTTATTTAGTTTAATTTATTGTTTATTAAGAAGATATGCAACAAAACGCTCTTTGATCTCTTACAATCTCTTTCTTCCCTTCCTTTTCCCCTACCATCTTTTTATCTTAGCAATTTTAAAAAGTAGTTTAAAATGTTTTTTTTTTTTTTGTGATTATAAAATAATAATACAATTCTGTTGCTTCCTAGAAATATATTTGTAATATTAGTATGAGAACCTGACTGAGGCAAGAGCGCATAGGGCAGCTGCCGCCCTTAACAAAAGGGTACTCCCAAACAAAATAAATAACACTATTATTAATAGTAGAAATGTGTTGTGTGTGACACTTATGTCTACATATATATAAATAATGTACAAAACGCTATTGTAAATTTTATGTATAAGTGAAAAAATAGGTGTATTGCCATGAAAGGGGTCCCCTGAAAGGTCTTTGCCCTGAGTTTCATGTTGGCTTAGTCAGACTGTGACTAGCATGCAGGGCCTGATTTCCGGGAAGGCATTCGGGGCAGGCGTCCGAGCCCCCAAATTGTTCTTTAAGTTTAAAAATTTTGAAATTTTGAAAAAGTTCTCGAAAGAGGGGGCCCCCAATAAGACTTTTGCCCAGGGCTCCCAACTTGACTAATCGGCTCGTGCTAGCATGCTATATTTACATTGGTATCTCTTCAATAAAAAGGGTTTTTCTGGGGGGGGGGAGTGTACTACTAACGTTAAACATCGTTTTAACAAGTGTTGTTTAATTACTAGTTAGATTACACTGGTTAAAATTACTATGTTATTGATTTTTATTCAGACTAAGATATTTAGAGGATGATCGCTTTAAAAACTCATGTTCTGCAAAATTTTATTGCAACGCTTGAAACGGCTGCTCCACCGGAGAAATTAAAGGGTTCTTAGCTGATTAACAATTGCATTATTTTGGAGTATTTTGTTTTGCATTGCATCGTACTTGTAAATGTACTTTCACCTTCAGAACAGTGTTACTGCAGTAAAGCTAACATAACCCCTCTTTGTGTCTCGTAATTTCTTCTCATCTTTGTACATTTTAACCCTTTGAGGCGCAACCCTTTCCCAATGCTGAAAAAAGGGCAGCCGTTGCCATCGCTCGACTTAACTACCACAAGATGACGGACGATGGAAACGTTCATCGCGTGCCACAGATCTAGAGACCCTTTTTTGACGCAGCTTCAACAAAAAAGGGTCTCTAGATCTGTGGCACGCGATAAACGTTTCGATCGTCCGCCATCTTGCTGGTAGTTAAGTGGAGTGATGGCAACGGCTGCCCTTTTTTCAGCATTGGGCAATCCATCCAGCTGTTCTCGCATTCTTCCATTTTTCAGCAGATGTCAGTGCTGTTAAAAATAATCGTGACAATTTTTTTTTTATGGGAAAGACGTGCTAAAAAGTAAAGGATTCTCGTGGAGCCATATCACCCGCAACTATTTTTATAGAAATCAAATCTATTCGTCGTTAAAACGTCAGAGTTTGGTGTTCCCAGAGCGGGAACACTGCGCGTTAAGGGGTTAAAACAATGTTAGCATATTTACTGATTCTCTTCACCGTTTAAAGTAACGTTCTAGATGGTCGGTCGTTTTATAATAATCTATGTACTAGACCGTCAAAAATTTACATCAATCGATATAATCAACTTTTTTTCACGGTCTGTATTTACATTTATTCAGTATACTCTGATTTTCTGTTATATTCACTTCATCACTTTTGGTTTCGAAATCTTGACGTGAATAATCAATTTTGCTTTTTTTTTCTCCGCAACAATATTGGTCACGAATATTTGAAATCGCCAGGAAATTTATTTTTTGCAAAACTCTAACCAGAACCTTAAATTTCTCAAAAAGTTCAGAATTTGCCGGTATTGGGAAAAAAAAATCTGAAAAATTGTTCAAGGCCATGGGATTTCTTTGAGTAAATCAGGGAGATCCCGCTGACAACGATTAAATGCCGAATGAAAGTCTTTCAAAATTTAGTCATGATCGGATTTATTATTTAATTAATGAACGGAACACGCGTAGCTAAAAAAATTCTATGTGCATGACTTTGTTATTTAGTTTCATATTCATTTGACCTTTTTACATTTGAATATGAAAACGTCGTCTCATGGGATCAGCCAAATTTGATTGTTATAATGGAAAGTCGCAATTACGAAGTTTCCAACGAAATTACGCAAAGAAGAATGAGTTCAACTGACTTGGTGCAATTGCAATGGACTGTAATCGCCTAATAAGCTGTTTCCACAACGATACTTTAAAATTGTACCTCTTCAAAATTTTGAATATTTGATTTCAGTAGAATCAAGATTGATGCCTTTTTAAAAATTTAATTGTAATTTACCGTAATCTGTTTAGAAATTAACACTATAATCTTAATTTGTATCAAATCTTATAAATACAGATAGATGCCTGAATAATTGTTCTTGTCTGTAAATAAGTGAGATACGCTTTGAGGCGCAACCCTTTCCCAATGCTGAAAAAAAGGCAGCCGTTGCCATCGTTCAATTTAACTACCAGCAAGATGACGGACGATCCAAACGTTCATCGCGTGCCACAGATCTAGCGACACAGACTGGCTGTGCGTGCGTCAAAAAGGGTCTCTAGATCTGTGGCACGCGATGAACGTTTCGATCGTCCGCCATCTTGCTGGTAGTTAAGTCGAGCAATGGCAAAGGCTGTCCTTTTTTCAGCATTGGGCAATCTATCCAGCTGTTCTCGCATTCTTCCATTTTTCAGCAGATGTCAGATGTCAAGATGTCGGCAGATGTCAAAAATAATCGTGACCATTTTTTTACGGGAAATGACGTGCTAAAAAGTGAAGGATTCTCGTGCGAGCTATGTCATGCGCAACTATTTTTATAAAAATCCAATCTATTCTTCGTGACTGGCAACACTCAAAACGTCAGAGTTTGGTGTTCTCAGAGCGGGAACACTGCGCGTTAAAGGGTTAAAGACAGTTACCTTCTTGGAAGCCAACATATCACTGAACCATCTCTTATTCATTTCATGATAAATTCTGTTAAGATGTCAATTTTATCGAAAATATCCCAAGAAAAGTCGGACAATTTTATGTCGTTAATTTAAGAGCTACTTTGGTAAATGAGGCAAGAGTGTGAAAAAGCTTGTCAAATGAATCCGGCTTCTCCTTTTCTTTCACTTTTTGAATCTACCATTTCTGTGTGCATACGTAGGAAAATATATAGCCTATTCTGGACGGAAATAAGTAATCGCCAACGGAAATGAAATAATTCTGGTACGAGATAACTCGTATAACAATCACCAATGCCGTCAGAAAATAATCTTGCATTTTGCACAGTATGTTGAACAGAAATGGTGTAATAATTAAACACTCCTGAAATTGAGCGAGCAACGGATAAGTTGACCAACTAAGGTGTGCTGAACATTTTTTTCCATTTCTGAAAAAGTACTGTATGAAATCAGGCGCGTAGCCAGGAAAATTTTTCGGTGGGTGATATGCGCCTGGAAAATTTTTCGGGGGGGGGGGTAGGGTATGAACTTATATGTGCATAAATAGACGGAATTTCATCACTACTCCAAAAATTTCGGGGGGGGGATATATCCCGATATCCCCCCCCCTGGCTACGCCCCTGTATGAAATGATGAATAAAAATAACACATGTATAAATTTCACAGTGATCGATGCATATTTACAGGAGTTTGAGCACGGACGGACAGACAAACTGAAATCTTAAATACATTTCAACCTTGTTGGAAAGTGTTAACCCTTTGAGGCGCAACCCTTTCCCAATGCTGAAAAAAGGGCAGCCGTTGCCATCGCTCGACTTAACTACCAGCAAGAGGGCGGACGATCGAAACGTTCATCGCGTGCCACAGATCTAGAGAGCCTTTTTTGACGACAGCTAGCTGTGCCGCATAACGTTTCGATCGTCCGCCATCTTGCTGGTAGTTATGTCGAGCGATGGCAACAGCTGCCCTTTTTTCAGCATTGGGTAATCAATCTATCCAGATGTTCTCGCATTCTTCCATTTTTCAGCAGATGTCAGTGCGGTTAAAAATAATTGTAACCATTTTTTTATGGGAAATGACCTGCTAAAAATTAAAGGATTCTTGTGGTGCTGTGCCGCCCGCAACTATTTTTATAGAAATCAAATCTATTCTTCGTGAGTGGCAACAGTCAAAACGTCAGAGTTTGGTGTTCCCAGAGCGGGAACACTGCGCGTTAAAGAGTTAAAAAGCTGGCGGCCTCAACATTGCTCAGCATGTAGGTTGACAAATAAATATGCACCGGCTCTCTTTTCTGACACGGTGGATAAATTCGACACAATGCCATGAAAGAAAATTGTGTAAAAAAAGAATACTTAAGAATAATGGTAGATAGATTTCTTATAAATATCATGTACCATTCTACACATGCTGAGTATGCAAATATCAGGGGCGATCCGGTAATTTTTTTCGGCGGGGGGGGGGGGTGTCCCATTTTTGAGAAAACTGTTTATTTTTGCGCATTTCAATATCTACTTTTGTGAATTTTCATACCAATTCTTGTGAAAAGTCATTTTTTCTTAAAATAATACACAAAACAAATTAAAACATGCTGTAAAATGCCAACGAAGGGTTATTTTAATCGACTGTAATTTTGTGGAGAGGCCGTTTTAAGCGATTGTAATTTTGTGAAGGGGCTGTAAAACGGACCTAAATTTTGTCTGCATCGATCCCTGAATATGTACAAGAGGTCTAAAAATTTTCCAAAACTAATCGTGTTACCGTTACCCGTTGGTAAAATAAAGATTAAAGAAAAGTTTTTTTCCCACGATTTTATCTAAACCGTGTTATTTTAAAACCGTGTGAAAAGGGCAATCCAGTGTATATTATAGATAGGGTGGTCCGTAGATATGCCAAAAGTGGTATGTGGAAGCGTATTTCATGAATCCTAAGTTTGGAAATGTTTAGTAAATCGGTGGACATTTTCAATCGATTTTAGAAGTGTTTGATAGTGTGCTTTGCAGGATTTATCTGCTTTGTTTATTATTTGTATTGAATGCTTTCTTGTGTTGTGTCAAAGCTACGCAAGAGCCATCTGTCGAAGATGGGGGATGCCTTGGTCGGAGGACTTTTTAAGGGTTTCTAACACTTATTCACGTTACACCTGGAGGAGAAAAACCTATGAAAACTCCAGACTTTTAGATCAACAGCTGTGCGATAGGTCAAAACGCTGGACCTTCACCCTTCAGTCGTCTACCCTTTTGGAGTGTCTTATTCACTCGGCCTTGGTGGGGGTACCTCGTTAGTTAGACGTGTTCGATCTGTCAAATCGAATAGTTCTAAACCATTCCTGTCAGTTATGCTCCTCCAATGAAGATGCGATAAGATGCATCTCATTTTCCGTGCCTTTGTTTGGTTTTTTTTTCAACAAATTAGGGCATTACCCTGCGCGCTTTTGTTCGTGACGTCTCTTTTTTCTGTTGTTTGACTGGGAAAATGCAAAACGTTCCACGATGCTTCTTCTCCTAACATCATTGACCGAATATAATTTTTCTCTTTTTATTCCCCCTTCGTACGAGTTTTTTTCTTTTTTGTGTTCTGAGTTCTGTAATCAGATAAGGCCAAGGATAAGTCCGATACCATTGTTTGCAGTTCAGTTTGGAAATGTCCTTACAAAAAAAAGTGAGATGACTCGGGCACGATAAAGCGAAAATTGAGAGCAGACCCCGTCTTTAAAACTCTCGCTGGAATGCTTAAACCCTTTTTAATGATGTTGGGTGTATAAAGGGTTTTGTAAATAAGATGAATATGATTGTAAGATTTTAAATTTATGTATATATGTATGTGTATGTGCTTTTATTTCATTTTATGTTTTTTTTTTTTTTTTTAACTTTTCATTGGCTTTTTTTTACGGTCTTTGACCTTAAATTAAAATAATAAACCAGCTACGTCAAGGAATCGAAATATTTCAGAATGCTTTCTTCAGGTGCTGTATTGTACACTGTAGAAAATAACAAACCTGTACTACAGTAGACACCGGCTATAACGTACTCTCACGGGATCTAAAAAGTAGTACGTAATAGACGAAGTATGTTAAGAGCAATACCGGCAGTAAGATTCAATATCACACAAAAAAAGAAAGTTTGCTCATAATTTCACTGTAATGTGTGTGCAGGTCTGATTTTTTAAAATTTAAATTAAATAAAAAACAGAGAAAATTTTTTATTACTCATAATTTTTATTGAGATAAATAATTTTCTGTTTTAAATTAGCCGATGCTACTTTAAAGATACCATTTTGGATATGCATAATAGACTTTTGTAGAGTCTCTGCATCATCACTTCGGCATTCAAAAAATTGTAATAATATTTTTACAAAGTTTTTTAATTACTTTATCGTTTAACACCAGTATTTTGAGTGATTTTTCAGTCAAAGAGAAAACATGGTCTTGTTCTTACCTGCCTAGCAGGGGAAAAAGATAAAAGATCGCTTCCTTCATTCGTACACAATTCATTTCGCTAGAGATTCTGAAAACTGACTACGAATATTTTTGAACGTTCTGAAATTTCCGAGAAAAGGGAAATAAAATGCTTCAGAAAAGCAAAATTTTATTTTTGGTTTGGTATAAAATGTACTTATAGCCGAAGTACGTATTTTTGTTAAGCACATTTTAACCGAAGTTAAACAACATTAAAAATATAGGACTTCAATCGCGACCTAGCTTCTAGGTACGTTATAACCAATAGCACGTTATACCCGGTGCGCGCTGTAGTTGTGAAATTTTCAAGAACAACGAAATTATGGTGCAAAATTTTTTGAAGCAAATAAGGCTTCGCAAAATATTGTTTATTTTTACTTATTTATGCCTTTTTGCTTCAGTTTAAAATATAGGGTGCTCCAGAAAACATGTGTACCCACTTTGAGATGTGATAAAAGAAATATTTTCGTTACTTTCAAGGTTAAATTTCTGGGGAAAGATTCCCCAATTGAGTTTCCTGCGTGCTCTCCTGAGCTTACGCCGCTCGATTTCTTTTTTTTTCTTTTTATAGGGCACAATAAAAGATGAGGTGCATCACGTAATCTGTATTCCCTTTGAAATGAGACTCAAATCGAAATCAGTGGTGATTCGTAGTCAGAAATGTATTGATGTCAATTTTTTTTTTTTTTTTTTCCGTTTTTGGGAAATTGGCCGATTATTTACTCGAGTGATCTAGGCGGAGGGGAAGGTGCCCTCAGTGGAGATTTTTCTAAGCGGTCTGGACCGGTATTTACGTGAAGTTTCAGAGAAAACCGCGGAAAACTCCGAACGGCTATTTCGACGGCTGCGACCTGAGTTTCAACCAGGCACTTTCCATCTCCCAGTTGAGAGAGCTATGCGCTCGGCCACAGGTCGGGCGTATGGATGCGGAAGGCCACGCCTTTAGAGCATTCGGTTTGATCAGAGAGGACACAAAACCAATTATTGGCTTTCCAAATAGGAATATGGATTTCCAAATAGGAATATGGCTTTCCAAATAGGAATATGGCTTTCCAAATAGGAATATGGCTTTCCAAATAGGAATATGGCTTTCGAAATAGGAATATGGATTTCCAAATAGGAATATGGCTTTCCAAATAGGAATATGGATTTCCAAATAGGAATATGGCTTTCCAAATAGGAATATGGATTTCCAAATAGGAATATGGATTTCCAAATAGGAATATGGCTTTCCAAATAGGAATATGGATTTCCAAATAGGAATATGGCTTTCCAAATAGGAATATGGCTTTCCAAATAGAAATATGGCTTTAAGGTCAGACGCCGAATGTACTCGGGGATAAAAAGGCCAATATTTTCAGTGTTGGAAAGGTTTTATTGGGTTTTTCAAATAGAGGGAGTGGGGGGGGCACTACAGAGAAAGGAAATGGCCTTCTAGAGAAGAGGAGTTGTGATTTTAAATCTAGCTTGTCACGGTAATTCGCTAGAATAGAAATATCCTAATCGTGCATTTTTATTACCACGGAAAGAAAAATTTTGGTTGGATCCAACCTGTATTTTCCCACTGGAAAATACATTTCCATGACAGTTTAAAAGTGTTCATATTTTTCTAATGCACTCTCTATTATTATGTATCCTCCCCCCCTTTGGAGAAGTTTTCACCCATTACCCAGTGCTTAACCCTTTAACGCGTAGTGTTCCCGCTCTGGGAACACCAAACTCTGTCAGTTTTGACTGTTGCCAGTCACGAAGACTAGATTGGATTTCTATATAAATAGTTGCGGGTGACAGAGCTCTACGAGAATCCTTTACTTTTTAGCACGTCATTTCCCGTCAAAAAGTGGTCACGATTATTTTTAACAACATTGACATCTGCTGAAAAATGGAAGAATGCGAGAACAGCTGGATAGATTGCCCAATGCTGAAAAAAGGGCAGCCGTTGCCATCGCTCGACTTAACTACCAGCAAGATGGCGGGTGATCGAAACGTTCATCGCGTGCCACAGATCTAGAGACCCATTTTCGACCACAGATCTAGAGGCCCATTTTCGACCACAGATCTAGAGACCCACTTAGCGAGCTGTCGTCAAAAAAGGGTCTCTAGATCTGTGGCACGCGATGAACGTTTCGATCGTCCGCCATCTCTGGTAGTTAAGTCGAGGAATGGCAGCGGCTGCCCTTTGTTAAGCATGGGAAAGGGTTGCGCCTCAAAGGGTTAATGCAGGCTCTCTCTAGTATCCCTGCACGCGGTGCCGTATTTTGACATATTCTGAAAAAAATGGAGAAAAAAAAAAACCTTTTGTTCTGCTCTTGCACTCTTCCGTATATATCGGCGATTCTAACCATGCCGCCATTTCCTGCGAATCTCGGATGTCGTCGAATCGGTTGTTTTTGTTCCGAAATAGCAACCTGTCGCTATCGCCCGAGAGTTTCTACGTAAATGCGACATTTGATTCTATTGCTTTTGATAAAAACGAGTTTCGAAGTTATCAGGTCCTTGAAGAAAGGTCTTATAAATAAAACCGACATCCCAGTGTGCGCGCGCGCGTTTGAACGAGGCAGCTAGATATTGCTCTATTTTTATTTCGTGCGCAACAAAGGGAAATTGGCCGTGAAATTTAATCAAATAATTAAGCGGGATTGTTTGTTGGTTATGGTTCATCATGCCTTTCTGGGAACTTAAAAAGTTTTTTTATGAGGTGCTTTGATGCCATGCATTGGGATGAAATCAAAGCAACTACGCAAGAATTATAACAAGGTGCTTTATTGCCATGTTAGTAATGATGCATAAAAGTTTTTATTGCTTGTTTAAAAAAACGGAGAAATATAAATGATGCCCAACGCATCAATTATAAAACAATTTCCATCCCAACGGCAGATATGCCAAGTATCAGCCCTTAGGCCTTAGGATTTTTCTTAATTTTTGCGGGATTTTTAAGAGTTTATTTAGACAATTCGCTAGACCAATTTTATCCTTCAAGTTCGCTAGATCAGTTCTTGTTCCTTTTATGTCGATCAGCGTGAGAGGATTTGATTTGAAATAATGTATCTCAAGTTATTCTTAAAAACAATATTACTTAAATGAAGGCTCATCATGTATCTAGAATATATGCGAAAAAAATCAAAAGTTGCTTAAAATTAGTAAAAAAAAAAAAAAAAAAACTTATGAAAAAGTTAAGACAGTTTATATAAATTCTAGAGCTATATGAGATCTCATATGTATTTTGATTATTATTTTATATTTTCTGATTATTTCTTTGACAAATTTTCGAAGTTGAATTTACATATTATACAACTCAAGTAATATGACAAAAAGTTTATATGGACACAGATGACAATTAAGAAAAGTACCGATTATGTGTGCATTTTATGTAAAAAAGATATGCATGCGGAATCTCCGACTTTTCGACTTTAAAAAGCAGGAAATCTCGGAATTTTTAAGTTTAGAAACTTGGCACGTCTGCAACGGTCTTTTTGGCAAAATTTGCGATGTATCGTCAATATCATTCTCATTGGAGAGGCAGCTTATTGGCGAGATTCTGGAGATAACCTTGTTTATCACTGCGAGACCCTGCAGAAGACCTTTAAATGTTACTTCCATCCTTTAAATGAAGAATAAACTGTTATAAAAGTTTATATACTTGTGTTGCATTTGAAATGAATACATGTCTCTTAAGTGCCGCAGGCCATAATGTATTGGAACTCTTTTGAGTGCTTCTCTAGAAGAACTATAAATGCTATACAGACACTGTTTTGGATGGAGAGCATTATTTTGTAATCCTTAATAACCTATACATCAGTTTTTTTTTTTAGTTAAATTGACAGATATCTGTAAAGCCCGTTTTTAAAGCCCGTCCATAGAGCGTGTATTAGAATTCTTCTGAGTTCTCCCGTAAAACAATTACAAATACTACGTACACCATTTTCAATAGGGTACATACATGATACAGTACATAGGAACGACATACATAAATTTCGTGGTAATCAAACCATATTTACGGCAGTTGTAGCACCGACGGACAGACAGACAGGCAAACTGAAATTATAAGCACATTTCAACTTTGTTGGAAAACGGATAGTAAAAACTAGAACAAAATTATCCTTTACATAGCCAAAAAAAAAAAAAAAAAAAAAAAATCCCTTATGTGAAGAACAAATATAAAAGTTTATATTTTTGAGTCTAACAGGCACACTATATTTAGACAAGTCACATTATTAAAATGAAAGTTTAAATTTCATTGATGAACAATTTTTTTGTTAATGTGCAAAGTTTAAAAGAGAAAGAAAGAAAAGTTATCTTTTTCAATATTATTATCCGAAAACTGTTTTAAGATACTGCACTGCTACACAGCGAAGAAAGTCTGCCAAATTTGCAGAAAAAAAACTGTCAGCCAGGAAGCTAGTTTATTTCCGTTTTTTTTTTTTTTTTTTTTTTTTTTTTTTTTTTTTTACAGAAGTCTTCCGTAAATTTTACGGATTCTCGGTTTATTTTACAAAAATCTTCCGTATGAGGAAAAAAATGCAGAGCGGAAGACTTCTGTAAAATATACGGAAATAAACTGGAGTCTTGGCTGACAGTCTTTTTCTGTCTGACAGTTATTTTTTTCCCGTGTATTTTTGCTGATTGGCATGCTTCTAAACGTGAATCAAAAACTGCATTTTTTATACACAAGTATTTAAAATCTGCAAACTATTATCTTTAAAAAGTATCATGTATGCTTATAGTGAAATTGACGCTTAAAAAAATAACATTCATGGGATTCTCGCTCGTTATCAGCTATAGTTTAATTGAAAAATAAGCTTAGAAAATCAGTAAAAAAGAGAAGCAAAATAATAATGGTACTACTACTAATAATGCGGTTTTTTTTTTGTTTTTTGTTTTTTTTTTTTTTTTTAAACCAGAATCTCTCCAAAAATTGGTAAACGGATGGATTTTTAGAGCAGCCAAGGACTATCTTAATACTTTTCTGCAATTCTCTGCAAAATTTCGAACCGATGGGTCTGAGTTATTTTCTTAGTGTTGAAAATTTCAAAAAAAATAGAGGAATGTGTTGAATACAGTATTTTAAGGTAGCTAAAATCGCAAACCGGTCTGTCTATAATAATGTATATTTGTACACGAAACAAAAAGACTATCTGCTATGTATATATAGAAAAATCAGTCAGTATATTCTATTTCATTCGACCCTTAAAGCAATTTAAAAATAAGTCCACAACGTTTATTTATTGTGATACATATATTATATTTTTAAATATTTGGGCGTGTCAGTATTAAAGAAAATTCATGACTAGATGTCCTTTTAAAAAATGTCGCTCTTTCCGGTTATTATTCACCTTGATATATTTCAATTGTATTCTTGGTGCATTTAGTTATGTGTGCTTATTTATTTATTTTTAGGTAAAACTTAAAAAAAAAAGTATGTTATTTTCTTGCAAATACATGGATTTAAATTCTCTTGTGTTCTACTTCTTGATCCTTCTTTATATTTATTTCGCTGTTTCTGAGTGTATTATTTTTAGTGCTTAATTTCTTTATATATAACGACAACGATTTTAACACATTTAAAAAGAAATCGATCCGTATAAATTGTAGAAAACAATCATTATTAGATTTTTTTAAAGAAAGGAAGGGGGAAAAGGTCAAACTTTTTTCAGTTATTCATTTTTAATTCATTTCAGTAACATTCATTTTGTCGTTAGTAGGGGAAAAAAATATAACAAGCAAAAATTTACATCATCTGGGATGCGCAGTAAAACAGCATTGGATAGCAGCAGGGAAATGTTTTTTCAAACTGCTTTTTATGCAATGACCATTTCTTTTAACAATCTATTATGTTCAACTACGTGTTCTATTTATTAGGAGAGAAAAATAAAAGATTGTAATTCCACTGTTACATTTCATTTGCAGACCTTGAAAAATACAAGTTCAGCATTTGTTTTTATGTATTTTTTGAAAAGAGATATTGTCTTTTTTTCCCCCCTTTTGTTATCCGACGTAAAGATATAAATGTACTATTTGAACCACTTATTTGAGAAACCCCGGAATTCACTATTTTCATGAAAATGAGTTTGCATCAGAAACTTTTTTTTTTAATTTGTGGGTACACTGCAAAAAAAAAAAAAGTCTGTTAAACTGACAGAAAAAAAAAAACTGTCAGCCAGGATGCCACTTTATTTCCGTATATTTTACAGAAGTTTTCCGTATTTTTCCCGTATACTGAAGATTTCTGTAAAATAAACTGAGAATCTGTAAAATTAATGGAAGACTTCTGTAAAAAAAATGTAAATAAACTTACATCCTGGCTGACAATTTTTTTCTGTAAATTCGACAGACTCTTTTTGCAGTGTAGACGCATGTTAAGATGAAAAGCCCTACAATTCGGGCCGCTTATACACTAGTGGTGAGCATGAGTGAATAGAACTGTTGGTATTAATCGATTGTTAAATGCATTCGCGATAATCGATTTTGAAACATCCACTCGAACGCTCTCGCACGCCATTCGAATAGCACACGGAATTCGAAATCTCGGATACTATTCGAATAACAAAAAAAAACCAAAAAACAAAAAAACCACTAACAGAAACTGCTGTTTAAAACAATAAATAATCAAAACTTTGAAGGAAAAAAAAACATGCTACTTATCGCACTAGACACGGGTTTCGGACGAAAAAAATTTTTGTGTGTGTGTGAGTCTGTATATGGACAAGTGCTGAAGAAGGACGAAAATTGTTTCTTCCGAAACACCTGTCCAGTGCGATAAATAGAATTTATGGGTGTTTTTTTACAAAGTTTTTATTATTTACTATCCGAATTGCACAATTTCGAATACACAGTAAGTTTAACAGTAGTAATCGATTATAGAAATTATTCGAATGGCACATCACTGTTATACACCTACGCAGAACGGCCAAGGGATTATTTAAGGGAGGGCCCGGGCCCCCTCCGAATATGTAGAATAATTATTAAAAAGCAGCTATTTTAAAACACTTACGTTAACCCTTTGAGGCGCAACCCTTTCCCAATGCTGAAAAAAGGGTAGCCGTTGCCATCGCTCGACTTAACTACCAGCAAGATAGCGGACGATCGAAACGTTCATCGCGTGCCACAGATCTAGAGACCCTCTATCGTATCGACCCTCTCCGAATAGTCCTCTTTTTGACGACAGCTGGCTGTGCGCGGGCACAGCTAGCTGCGTCAAAAAAGAGTCTCTAGATCTGTGGCACGCGATGAACGTTTCGATCGTCCGCTATCTTGCTGGTAGTTAAGTCGAGCGATGGCAACGGCTGCCTTTTTCTCAGCATTGGGCAATCTATCCAGCTGTTCTCTCATTCTTCCATTTTTCAGCAGATGTCAGTGCTGTTAAAAATAATCGTGACCATTTTTTTACGGGAAATGGCGTGCTAAAAAGTAAAAGATTCTCGTGGATCTATGTCCTCCCGCAACTATTTTTATAGAAATCCAATCTATTCTTCGTGACTGGCAACAGTCAAAATGTCAGAGTTTGGTGTTCCCAGAGCGGGAACACTGCGCGTTAAAGGGTTAACTATACTAGCAATAAGGTTTAAATTACCGTATCGGCCCTCTCCGAAAAGGAAACCTATGTACGCTACTTGAACGGCCTGAAGTTATTGTTTTGAAGAAATCTTTCCTTCTAACATTTTTTTTTTTCACTTTTCTACAAACCGCTATATCTACTGAGTTATGGGGTTTCCCAAATAAGTGTTTCATTTATAATTGAACATTGCAGTTTTTATAATATTAGTTTTTGAGTTATTTTTTTCTAGAAATAGATACTCCTTACATGCACTTATTAATTGAGATTGGAGAAGCGAAAAACAAAATTTAAATTATTAAACAGTACCTCAAAGAGGCATTGTGCCGAAATAGTAATTATTATTTGAACTTCGCCCAAAACTATAATATATGTTTTACGATTATTATAAGGAAGAAAATGAAATCATATTTTGTATAAACTGAAGCGCTGAGCTTGAATGAAAAATTTTCATTCAAAAATTTTAGATTCTGCGTCCTCATCAATAATTTATTTTGATATGTATGTAATTTTTGTTTGTTTTTGTGAATCTAATTTGCAAAAATTATGAGTTCTTTTTTTTTCTTAATGCAATGACAATTATGCTAATAATGTTTATCGATTGCATTATTGATTGTTCTTAAGAACGTGAAGGGAACTAGATACACAGGACAAGTTAAAAACAGAACTTCTAAACCTAAAAGCCGGCCATTAAAAATTAGAGTATTAATGACGTTAATGATATTATTAATTAATACAATGATTATTTAATCAGTTCACGTTTTTAAAAAATGTTGATTAAAATCAGGTTTTCTCTTATTATTATTTTAATCAATTGCACAAGCGTTTAGATAAAATTAAAATATTTTATTATTCCTTTAAAGACATTTCATTTACAGAATAAAGTTGCTTAAAGTACTTTAAAAAACGTACTTCGTCAAGTTTTTAAAATTTACTCTGTACAAAACAGAATTTTTCTTAAAACTGAAATTTAAATTTGATCTATTTCAATTTATACATTTTTAATGGCGTATTTTGAGAGGGCACAAAAAGCCCTAAAGGCTACATTTGATAACCTCAGTTTGCCCTCTCATGGCAAACAAACAAACAATTTTACTGAATTATTTAAAGTGCATGAACTCTGCAAAACTGTATTGTAGAACAGACATATGAATTTAGAAAAAGAAAAAATTGTAGACATTGCTTTGTAAAGGCAAAAGGTAACATTGAAATTCAGTATTCGTACTCCACCTTTCTCCGAAACACTTTTTGAAAAAGTTGAGTTGAGTTGCAGACCACCCGTGTGTGTGGAACAAATAAATAAACCCTTTTGAAAGAGCTCATCGGAGAAAGGAACTGAATACCATTAAAATGTTAACCGTAACAAGAACTTAATTAATGGGTACTGGAAGAATGCTCTTGACATCTATTTATGTTAGTAAAAAATAAAAAAATAGTTAAAAGTTGAAAAAACTGTTTAACTAGTTCTTTCTTTAGAGACCTAAATGTAAATTGGAGTAATGTTAACGTATTAAAATCTTTGAAAAGCTTATGTAAGTACGTATGTAAATGCTGTTGTACTGTTTATTAAGCTTTTACAAGCAGTCTTTTTTTTTTTTTTTTTTTAATTATTGCCAGCTGAATGCGCATTTATCGCATTAGAGAGAGCAGACATTTTTGAAACACACGTAATTGTAGTTAATTTGATCAGGTGCATAGCTTTCAAAACTGCAATATTGTTTCACTCATTACATAACATTTGTATCGCAATGGCTAATCTAAACTTTAAAAGAATGAACTTCACTTTACTTCGTAGAATTTAGTTATATTTAAATAATATCAAAAATGTTATGTTTTGCCATGGCGTCCATTGTTTGGTTGATTTATTGAAAACTGTAGTTCGTTTCACAATCTGCAGACGAAACAATTTACAGTATTGACATATTAGCCTGTCCTGAAATTTTATTTAATGTTTTTTCCCCTCCTCAAATGATGCGATTTATCCAGAAACCTTTAAAATAACAAACAAACCTTAAAACCCATGCTGTGGTGAAAATTTCTTAATAAAATTGATTGCATGTATGCAAGCTATATTAAAGTCTGATTTCATTTGTATTCTAATTACCTATGTATACCTAAGTATTATTAATCTATCTATAATTACCTAGTATACTCGCGTACTAATAGCTCTTACATAACAGTCGTAGCTCCGTTTTGACAAATTAAAAGTCGTCAAAATATTTTCTCGCATAAAAGTCGCAGTCGTGTATACCTGTACCTAGAAAATAGAAAATTATCAGCTCTTTTCAGAACTACCGCGCTACTAATACCTTCACTGAAAGTGATTTATTATGAATTATGTATTATTATGTTATTAGAATTTTTTGTTAAAGTTTTCACAATTTGTAAATATTATGTATATAAAAATATTACCATAAAATGCCTTTACTTTGTGTGGAACTGACGAAAAGGCTTTATAATTAAAAGCATATTATTTGGAAACATTTGGTAAGCTACTAATTTTATTATAAGGATTTTTTTTTTTTTTTAATACCAGTAATGTTTTAGCATTAGAGTGTACTACATTGTGTAATAGATTTCCCCGCATAATAGTCGCAACTAGACTTTCACAGTAAAAAATTGGCAAAAAAAGTACGAATAATACGCGAGTAAACACGGTAATGTATAATCTAGTTAATATTTTTTTTTTTTTTAACTTTGGAATACTTCTTAAACCATTGAGTAACTCAATGTCAGGGGAAAAGATTAAAATCCGATTGAAATTTCTAA
Source organism: Cheiracanthium punctorium (assembly GCA_038373885.1). Taxonomy (NCBI): domain Eukaryota; kingdom Metazoa; phylum Arthropoda; class Arachnida; order Araneae; family Cheiracanthiidae; genus Cheiracanthium; species Cheiracanthium punctorium. The sequence continues at coordinate 112,835 of JAWZYV010015659.1, read as the reverse complement.
ACATCTGATTTTTTTCCACCTTGACTAATTTTCTAAAAACCAGGATTTTTTTTATACCCTTAGAATAATCTAATAAACACTGATCCAAAAAGTAAAATTTTGTATTTCTCGTAAAATATATCGATATTGTAGATTCCGGTATGTAACGCTTACAACAGCATACGAATAGGGAAGTCTTTTCCCCCGCATTATCAGTATCGTAAAGGAAAAGACACATTTACAGGCAATCATGGTTTCTTAAATAGAAGTTTATGCTACACAATGGTGGCCAAGCTTGCTCAGTCTATAAGCACAAATGAGCAGTTTTAGCTATTCTCGAGCCGCAGGAACTGAATATAATAATAATAATAATAAAAAGGTGTGTGTGTGCGGGGGGGGGATAATGGGGCTCAATATATATATATATATATATTGCCTACTTTTATAAAAAATTAGCATGGAAAAAGTACCTAGTCTGGACAAATCTAATATTTGTTTTAATTATTATCATGTCCAGGATTGTTTAAAAAAATATTTGAAGATTGAAACTGGTAAAACAGAGCGATTGTATTTCGCCGAGTTTGAAAAATTGGTTCTGTAACAAAATATTCTTAAATTATAGAGGCAACTGATTTCAGTTTCTGGTTCTTGGAATTGTAATAAGTCTGAACTCGATAATTAGTTTATTGGAATTTAATTGAGGTTGTCAGAAGTACTCTGAACTTTCAGTAACAGAACTTTCAATAACTAACGGCTGAGATGGACAACATAAATATCCGCAAGCAAATTAAATTTTGATTTTTTTTTACAAATTTGTTTCACAGAATTAGGACCATTAAAAAATGTTTCCAGTTAAATTGATAAACTCGTTAATTTACAAGAATTTTGGCAGATTTACTACTTTTGGAAACTGTGACACAGTGGAGGTCTTAAAGTGTGCGAGGGGTGCGTTCCTGTTCGACATTTTGAAACACACACACAATTACTTTAGACGCCTATAAACATCCCCAAACCGTTTGATATAAGCCATTCCCATTCCCTAACTATATAAATGTCCTACATGAAGTAATTAATAAAGCCAGGTTAAGACTGGGACGATTTGGGTGCTTCCGTCTTCGGTGATGCTACGAGATATGAAAAACTTCTCGCTGATTCGCTCTTCTCTTTATTAGCGAATGAAAAAGATTATTACTTACCCCCTCCCCCCCCCGCACTTCTATTTGCGGTTCTTACTGTTGGCGAAAACTATCTACGTTACCTCAGAGATACGTTACTCGTGAAAAACTCGCGTAAAATAGATCGCGTTGTAGTGCGAGTCCACTGTATTTTAGTTTACCGCATGATGTTATACTTTGTCTATCTTTATAAAATGCTATGCTGTTTTTATTAATGATAATGTTTTTTTTTTTTTTTTTAACTGAGGAAGGGTGTACATTTTGTATCACCAGAAACAATCCTTTAAAAGTATCTTCTATTGTTATTATTATGTGTGTTTGACAGCATACTGATATCGAGAATGGCCTTAGTTGAAACAAAAGACAGTCTGCTATATTTGAAATATTAGTAAAAATTAGTAAGTCTAAGGACCTGTGAAAAAGCCAATGCTTAATGTTGAAACCCACTTGTAATTTCGTTGCCGAGGTGATTGGAAAGTCGTGTCAAAATGCAGAACATTTCCATTCTAGCGAGTTACCGTGCCGTGCAGGATTGGACATCGCATCTGCTCTTCTCCTGAAGACCATTTTATTTGTCCAAAGCATTTCTCTATTGTGTCCCCCCTACTACAGACCTTTAAAAAAGCCGTCAAAGCTCGAATAAAACCGTCCCTATGCATTATTGTTCACTCTCTTAATCCTTTGAGGCCCAACCCTTTCCCAATGCTGGTTTGACGCAGCTGGCTGTGCCCGCGCACAGCCGCATCTGCGTCAATAAAGGGTCTCTACATCTGTGGCACGCGATGAACGTTTCGATCGTCCGCCATCTTGCTGGTCGTTAAGTCGAGCGATGGCAACGGCTGCCCTTTTTTCAGCATTGGGCAATCTTATCCAGCTGTTCTCGCATTCTTCCATTTTTCAGCAGATATTCAATGCTGTTAAAAATAATAGTGACATTTTTTTTACGGGAGATGACGTGCTAAAAAGTAAAGGATTCTCGTGGAGCCATGTCACCCGCAACTATTTTTATGGAAATCCAATCTATTCTTCGTGACTGGCCACAGTCAAAACGTCAGAGTTTGGTGTTCCCAGAGCGGGAACACTGCGCGTTAAAGGATTAAGGAGGGGGATGGTTGATAAATCTGGTAAAACAGCTTAAAAAAAAAAACCTATGGGGGTTTCGAGTTTATTTAACTTGACTGCAGTGTCATGGTGCCCATACCTATGGGCAGAAAGGGGTCCCCCCCCACAACTGACATATTACCAATGTAATTTACGTACTGGCAGGGGCGTAGCCAAGGGGGGGTGTTAGGGGGGTCATAACCCCCCCCCACACACACACATGAGAAATTTTTTACCATATAAAATGTATATTCTTCACTACATTATCACACACACGTATACATATATATGAGTTGTAGTAGTCGTAACCCCCCCCCCATCAAAAATTTCTGGCTACGCCCCTGCGTACTGGTATAACGTGAAAGCGGTTCAACACTACTAAAATATAGTTTTTTCTCGCCCCCTCCCCCCGGCTCCAAACAATCCTATGGGTGCCCATGCGCGTTTTGGAATGTAGGGCGGCCTCACTTAGGCTGGATATCGGTCTGTCTGTAGAAACACTTCCAGAACATCCCAGACCCGTCTCTGACTTTGGAACTTCCACTGCTCGCACCGAAGCGTCCCGTGTTGATGCGCTCCTATACGATGCGTGAAACGATAGTACACGCACCACTGCCTCGGTACAAAATTATATAATAAGAACAAAAAAAAACCCTTGGAACACACACTCGGGGTAACGCCCCCTGCAAACTTGTTCTCCTTTTCCACACTTTCACCCATTCATGTCTAGAGAACGCAGAGCAGAGCAGAGCGCGCGGCGCAGCTTTCCATTGCGCAAGAAAGAACAAGTGACCAGTCGGTCGGTTTAGTTCACTGACTCATTTTGTGCCTAGCATCTTCCAACCAAACACACCAGTCTTCCACTGACTCAGGAGTAACCACGAAGCCGTCGGCATCATGTTTTGCTGCGTTCCCGTGCTGACTGGCAGCTGCGTTACCGGTCGATCTGCGACTTCCACCAGCCACCAGGGGAGGTATGAGTCAATTGTGGTGTTCTTTTTTTAATTTGGTAGGAAATTGCGTTATGTTTTGGGGGGAGGGGGATTTTCCATGAGTAATGGGTGGTTTGGTTAAGTTTATTTGTTATGGCTGGGGCGCAGAGAGAACGGTCGGTCTGTGTGTGCGACATGGCTCGCTTCCAAGTGCGGTGTTTTCGTTTTTATTAAATAAATATGTAAAGGAGGTCAAAGTTTATTATGTTTAAACAGTTAGGAAAGTATTTGAGAAGTGAGAGCTGGCACTTGCAACTGCGTTTTTTGCCGCTGAAAAATGTAATTAATGTATTGTAATAGAGGCAGGAAGAAGTGTACTCTCTCCATTATGTATGGGCGGGGTGTGCGGTTTAACACATTAATATTTTGTCGGGACGATTCCGAGTGGTCATTAAAAAGTCGTAAAATTCGCCAGAAGAATGTCCCTTTACCCCCTGCAGTGATGGCGAGACGTGGCTGTGAGTGCCGATCTTTAAGAGTTTTGCAACTTTAAAAAATAACGTGATATAGAAACGTATTCGTGGAGTAAATTACTTATACCCGCGGTACTTGAGAACTTTCGGGGTGCTCTTTGCAAGATGTAGCATACTACAGGATACTGCCTTCAGGAACGGCCTACCTATTTGTTTTAAAGCCTGGTACAGTTCCTGGAGTGTCCTACTGTCCTGTTGAACTCCAGCTCCAGTCCCGGGTCCAGCACAGCAGCGGCTTCTGTTAATTTTTACATACTGCAAGAAAGTATAAACCTCTACCAATTATAAAACATTCAGAGAAGCACAAATGTTATTGGTATCACACTTCAAATTTTCTCTGCGTGTTTATTTATTAATATGGTCCACATATGGGCAAACTCTGGCTTGCGGGCCGGAAGGGGCCCGCCACGGATCAAACTATTAATCCGGCCCGCGGAACATATCAAGACCTCGTATAAAATCCATATAAACATTCAAAAGCTCACAATAATCACAATTGCAAATAAATCACAATGATAGGCCAGCGACTTTGCTAACTTCCTAAAGTTTGATCCGCAACTTTTCAAAGGTTGCCCATACTTGATAGAGTCGATCGGTGAGTTCTTACTATAAGTATTTAGGTACATTCTTTAAAAAGAACTAAATCCTTCGTTGTTGTCACCCATTCATGTCTACGGCACAGAGCAGAGCAGAGCAGAGCGCGCGGCGCAGCTTTCCATTGCGCTAGAAAGAACAAGTGACCAGTTGAGTCACCACTAGAACTAGATTAGAACTAAATTCGATCCTTCAGATCGAATTTAGTTCTAATCGAATTGAAATCGAATTTAATTTTTTAAGAGTGTATGTCTGTGAGACGAGAAAAAGTGTTGTCTCTTTTCTCATAGCAACTGCAAAACTTTTTCACGTGTCGCATAAGTCCCTATGTAGCAATGGAAAATAGATCTGTCTCGTCTCGCACAACAACTGCGAATCTCTGTCTCGTCTTGCAAATTCCCCGAGTAAAAACGGAAAATGAGGCTTCTCGTCTCTCGCAAAATCTCTCTGTAGTGACGGAAAATAGGCCTGTCTCGTCTCGCATAACAATCGCAAATCTCTCGCACCCAATCCCCTAGGTAATTGCTTCTAAAAATTATGTTACTGTGAGGAATGTTCTTTACGTAATGGAAAGTTTAGTTTTTAAGCTTAGAAAGAAAAGAGTGGCCCATTTATTACAGGATGGCAAGATTCCAAATTTTGATTTTGTTTTTAAATAGGTGCATTAAACTGTGAGGGTTAAGATAGTTCAGTGGGAAAAAATTTGGCTCACGCAGAAATTCTCATTAATCAGGAACACGATAAATGTATTGGATGCTAATTATACACTTGGAGATCTTAAAAGTCAAGGATGAGGGATCCATTCGGCAGATATGGCCCGCAAACAACAGACAACCTATCTTGATGAATTGAATGATATCTACCTTAAATAACATATGTAGATCAGAATTATGTCTTCGTCTCCACAGTCCATTCTAGTTCACAGCACCAAATGTTTTTCAAAGAACCTTTCGTTCAAAGATGGCCAGCTGTTCTGCCTGTGCTTTAGTAATTTATTAAATATTGATTTCACTAAATTTGTCCTGTATATAATTCGAATATACTATTATTGGTAGATAATCTTGAAAAAACATTTAAAATATGACAACCCCTCAATCTTAACACAGTATTGGAAGTCAATATTTTGTTTAGATATTGCTCTACTATTCGTTTTATCAGAGTTTTCTCTTGAAACTATTTTCGATAAATCTCTTAAAGAGTTTTGCAAGATTCTAAAAATATCGACAACAGGATACTGACCGAACATTTCTAATTGTTCTTCGATATTTTGTTTAGATATTTTTTATTTGCATATGGACAGTTTTAGCCAGTACTATGTACCGATACTGCTTTGCTATGTATTTTTTGAAAAGTGAAGCTAAACTGTATGAAACTTTTGCCAAATACGAGTACTGTCCTTCTGTTGAAGTTTACTTCAACAACTTTTTCAAAAGTGAATCCGCTATATCTCTTAAATTAGCAGTAGCATCTCTCTGTCTGTCTGTCTATCCATGTCAAACATATTTGCACATCTCTCTCTCTGTCTGTCTGTCTATCTATCTATCCATGTCAAACATATTTGCACATTTCTCTCTCTCTCTGTCTATCTATCCATGCCAAACATATTTGCACCTCTCTCTCTCTCTCTGTCTGTCTGTCTGTCTATCTATCTATCCATGTCAAACATATTTGCACATATCTCTCTCTCTGTGTCTATCTATCCATGCCAAACATATTTGCACATCTCTCTCTCTCTCTTCTCTGTCTGTCTGTCTATCTATCCATGTCAAACATATGTGATCTCTCTCTCTCTCTGTGTGTCTGTCTGTCTGTATCTATCCATGTCAAACATATTTGCACATCTCTCTATCTCTCTCTCTCCTATCTCTGACTGTCTGTCTGTCCATGCCAAACATATTTGCATAATGTCAATTCAGGGAGCTATTTTCCTCACGGCTTTCACTCAGAAAGTTAATTGTTTTAGAGATCATCGCGCAATAAATATTCTATTTAAAAATCAATTATTGTTGAAGTAACGATGATCATTGTCATGGCTTGACATCAGTGTTGCGTGTGAACAAGAGAAAGCCCCACGTGATCGGTCACTTTCAAAATGGCACAGTTGTTGATCTGGAAGACTGTGCCTTTTCTAATGGTGGTAAAAAACTTTTGAGAAGTGATATGAGTTTTTAACATCTACGAGCTTTTACTATTTTAATCTTCAGTAACTATGATGTATTAGTTTTTATACTTTTTTTCAAAATCTGAATTTCACTCACAAATAGTGTCTTCATGTGCCTAACTTCATTTTAAAAATGAACCGTTCGTTGAATTTCCGACTATGGTTTGCGGAAGAGTAGCTTTTGTGAAACACTGAAATGCAATTGTTGGTTATAACTACAGCTTATATCGTTTTTAGTGATGACATTTTCGGAAAAGTAAACCTATGTGGGTATTTGACCTCTCAGCCTGATCATCATTGAAATAATAATAAAGTGTCTTGATCTTTATTTATATTAAAACGTTACTTCTAAATTTATTAATTAATACAGGGATTTTCAAATAATGGAACGTATACTTCATCCAAGGGTACTCATATATATTCAGCTTAACTAGCAAAATACTTTGTAATAAAGAACTGTAAACTCTATTGAAGATTTTGAACTATTTTCTAAAAATGCTATATTAAATTTTGAGTACATGGAAAAATAATGTATTGTTTTAATTTAATTTGTTTAAACATAACGAATTAAATATTAACATTAAAAGATTTTTTTTAACTATGAAAGTTCTACTGTGTCGTACGCAAGGGGGGTAAAAATTTTTACCTCCCCTTCTCCTCGAGTTAATTTTTGAATTGTCGTCTTCTTGAATAAAAAACCTAAACACTCCTACTCCTCAACCCTTTGAAGAATTGTGATTGAGTATGATACGCTGGGCGATCTGCCAAGGAGGGGGGTGCCTTGGTAGGAGAACTTTCTAAGGGGTTCTAACGCGTATTCACGTTACATCTGGAGAAAACCTACAAAACTCCAGACCGTTGGATCGACAGCCCCGCGATGGGACCCGAACCCGGGACCTGCACACTTCGGCCATCTGCCATTTTCAGTGGCATAACCACTGCGCCATGGTGAGGCCAACCCTTTAAAGAAAACCACTAAAACTTCAAATCTAACTAGACAGGAAACCTTATGACTAACACGAAAGAGTTACAAGAACCGCAAAATTAATAAACAGGCACAGATTGTATTATTTCCGTATCTTTCTGCGTACTCCACTCTTGAAGAGTTCGTTTATTCCAGTGAGCATTATTATTATTGCATATAACTTCTGGGAAATATGTTTGTTGTCCCTGAAATATTCTCTTAATAAACGATGCTCTTGGCACTCGACTTTCTCCCACTTTTCCATTGCCGGCATAAATCATCTCCCAGACCGCCTTGTGGGCTTCCACACTGCCGATTGGAATGCCCCTAAGCGACGAAGTTTATTTGATTATGGGAACAGGCGATATGAATGACTGTTTTTAAATTGTTGAGTGAAATAAATGTGCCGTTGAGTTTTGTAAGCACAAAACACTTAATTTCCGACTTCTATTATTTAAAAAAAAATACTTTCCAGCTATTCTTCGTGACTGGCAATAGTTTGGTGTTCCCAGAGCGGGAACACTGCGCGTTAAAGGGTTAAAAGGTAAAATATCACACATATAAAAACGTTTAGCAAAGATAATCGTTTTGGGTAGTACAAATGGTCCGTCCTTCTTAAGTTGCAAAAAAGTTCTACCGTCCACACACAAGGAGGAAGACGAGTTCTGAATTTATTAGATTTTTCTAATTTGAAAGAAATAATCAAAACACTATTACTAACAAAAGTTTCCTAATATTTATATTTTTATTTTTATAATACGATTTTTAACATTCGAAATGGTTGTAACATAAGTGTAAAATCTAAATAAAATTTTAATCTGATTACTTTTCATTTATTTATTTATTTTACTGCGATCGATTTAGGCGAAATTTGGATGTGTTTTGCGGCCCCTTCGCAAAAATACGATCTACCAAAACGGCCCCTTCGCAGAAGTTCACAATTGAATAAAACAGCCCTTTATCAGCATTTTACTCCCTATTTGAATTTGTTTTGTAAATTATTTTAACAAAAAAGTGACTTTTACAAAAATTAGAGCCAAAGTTCTCAAAAATAGATGTTCAAATTCTCGAAAACAGGTATTGGAATTCACAAAAATGGGACCCTGAAAAAAATTTCCTGGACCGACCCCTGTTTTATGTTTTTCGCTAAAACTAATGATATTTTTAGTTATTTTTAATCAGGGGTTGATTCAGAAATTTTTTCCATGGTCCCATTTTTGTGAAAATTGCTTATTTTTCTGAATTTCAATTTCAACACTTATTTTTGTGAATTATCATACCAATTTTTAATAAAAGTCTTTTCTTTTCTTAAAATAATTGATAAAGCAGATTGAAATGTAGGGCGAAGTGCCAATGAAGGGCCGTTTTCATCGATTGTATTTTTGTAAAGGAGACTTTTTAATCGATTGTAATTTTGTGAAGGGGCCATAAAACGGACCCAATTTTCGTCTGCATGATCCCCTGTTAATACGTATATAGATTCAAACTATCTTTTAAAATAGTTTAAACTTTCTTGCAGCTTACGATTTGCCGGATTAATTTTTGCTTCAATATATCAAGATAAACTTCAAATATTATTAACCCTTTGAGGCGCAACCCTTTCCCAATGCACAGCCAGCTATCGTAAAAAAAGGGTCTCTAGATCTGTGGCCTTGGTTTTCAACCAGGCATCTTCCGTCTCCCAGTTGAGAGCGCAAACGCGATCAGCCACAGGTCGGGCAAATGTACCCTTGAATACCCGTGACACTGGGGGCATTCCGGTGTCCCGGTTGAATATTTCAGAAATCTGGCAAGCCTAGTTAAAGCGAGCGTCTGACGTTTTACTTATGCACTCTATGTCTACGCAATTCTTTTTAGCATATTTATAAAAAATAAAGGCAGTCTTGCGGATCCGCCGAGGTGGTCTGAAAGTTTCTTTTCATATCCATTCAGAAGCAGAATCACGAAATGAAAATTTTAATAAGTTTAAAAAAAAAAATATTAGCACAAGCACACACACAAACTGAAAGTTCCCTTTAAAAAAATAAAAAAATAGATGAGTATTCACATGCTTGTATGAAAAAATAAGGGGGCGGGTGACATCCCTTCTCAACTAAAGAGCTAAGTTGGCCGGTCTCTTTTGACGCTTGCCGTTGCCTAGGGCCCTGAATTGTTTTAGTTGGTAATGATCTATTACAAAAAAAGAAAAGTTCTCTTTATGTATACCGCGCTGCAAGAACGTCCATTTTTGAACTCGGTGGTTCTGAAATCGGCATGTTGTAACCGAAACGGTTAGGTCCAGAGGTGTGTGCATTAAAAACTATTTATTGTCTCTGCTGTTCCCAAATGTTCGTTGACGAAAGTCGCTAACATCTTTTATTAATATTTTGAAAGTAAATTAACTATTGCTTAAAGCTGTTAAAATTAAAAACTTCAAATATTCGAAACAGGGCGTCCGCTTCTAGGTTATGTAATGCACTATGCATCTTTGCTGTATATGGAATTGATATCAATTAATCGGATTTATTTGCCAGGTGAAGACAGCTCACATCACTGAATGTGTCGTTTAGAGATACGGACGTCCTTCCCGCAGTTTCCAGCCACAATTTTGATAATCATCAGAAGGTGAGGGACTTCTGAATATTGGCACCCCTCGGAAACTGCTAGCGACCGCCGAGAGGACTTTTGAAACCACGGATTTAACATGCAGGTACACCGCCTGTACAGGGTGGTCTTTAGTGGTACGTCAATATCGAGCCCGCAACCTTCCGGTTACGAGTCCAACGCCTTAACCCTTGAACGCCCAGTGTTCCCCCTCTGGGAACGCCAAACTCTGACGTCTTGACTGTTGCCAGTCACGAAGAAAAGATTGGATTTTTATAAAAATAGTTGCGGGGACATAGCTCCACGAGAATCCTTTACTTTTTAGAACGTCCTTTCCCGTAAAAAAATGCCACGATTATTTTTAACAGCACTAACAAAAATGGAAGAATGCGAGAACAGTTGGATAGATTGCCCAATGCTGAAAAAAGGGCAGCCGGCACAGCCAGTTTGCGTCAAAAAAAGGAGTCTATATCTGTGGCACGCGATGAACGTTTCGATCGTCCGCCATCTTGCAGGTAGTTAAGTCGAGCGATTGCAACGGCTGCCCTTTTTTCAGCATTGGGAAAGGGTTGCGCCTCAAAGGGTTAACCACTGGGCTACCACGACCCCCAATTAATCAGATTGAAAGTTGTTGCATATTACATACTTTACTCTGTGACAACTTTTTGACACTATTAGAATGGGCTAGCCTGACAAAAACCTTTTTCCGGCCCACCCTACTCATAATCCATCGAGCTCAAAGGCCTATAGTCCGCCCTGTACCCCATTCTCTATTCCATCCAAACCCTGGAGATTTTCAGATAGATTTCGGCCTAACCCGTAAACAAAACAAAAAGCATGCTCCGAGCATCTATAATTTTTTTTCAAGCACGCTTATTCCGTTGGAGTCGTAGAATATTAATAAGCGAATTTATTATTATCATTATTAATGTGCCTCCTTTACACTTTCTGTACCCTAAAAGCAAACACGAATCCCCTTTTCCACCATGAGCATTAGCAGCAGCGGGTGTCTCTGTTCTAGATGAATGTCTCTCTGCCTTTTGTGAGACCGACGACGCCGCATTTCGTCATGTGGAGATCCTGTCGGGTGCATGCGAAGCGCTTCGAAAACGGTTTCCATTCTCTAATTCTCTCTGACCCGATTCGATAGCCATCTTTTGTCTTGCTTTCTCTGCGCCTGAGTCCTAATACTCCACATAATGACGTGAGAAAATAATAAAGCGAGTCCAGGAGCGCGTACAAAAATTTTTAGCTTTCGTAGGGTTCGTGGAAAGTTGGATAAAAGAAAGTCCCCATTTATTTATTTTTTCTCGCCTTTCTCAGTAGCCACGTGAATCCAATTTCTAATGGAATGAGGAATGAGTCCTTTGGTTTCAAAAATAAATGTGTTTGACCCTTTAACGCGCAGTGTTCCCGCTCTGGGAACACCAAACTCTGACGTTTGGACTGTTGCCGGTCACGAAGAATGGATTAGATTTCTATAAAAATAGTTGCGGGTGACAGAGCTCCACGAGAATCCTTACTTTTTAAGCACGTCGTTTCCCGTAAAAAATGGTCACGATTATTTTTAACAGCATTGACATCTTCTGAAAAATGGAAGAATGCGAGAGCAGCTGGATAGATTGTCCAATGCTGAAAAAAGGGCAGCCGTTGCCATCGCTCGACATAACGACCAGCAAGACGGCGGACGATCGAAACGTTCATCGCTTACCACAGATCTAGAGACCCTTTTTTGACGACAGCCAGCTGTCGTGGTACTAGCCAGTTTGGTCTGATTGCCAAACGCCAACGTGGCCAACGTTAGCCAACGTGGTCCTAGCCAGTCTCGGTTTTATCTGGCATTAATACAAAAGAAGGCTTAGCATATTTTAAACGTAAGGGATAACCTGCAATGTGATAATTTTTAAAAATAGCTGGAAAAGGAGTTATGAATTGTTGAACTTACTTATTAAATGAATAGTGAAGCAGTTGAAACTACAGTTCAAAATCAGTGGAGTATAAATCAAAACTTTTCGATCCAAATTTTTTTCAAAACATCTTCGTCAAAAAACAAATATTCTACACTGTCTTTCATTTAACTCCAAATAACACAGCGACTGTCTTCAACTAGTTCCATGTGTTTTTTAAACGGTAATTCAGTGAAAACTGATGGGTCTCGGTTTTCTCTACGTATCCGATTTGGTCACATGATCTGAAGAGCATGTTGTCCAAATTGCATATTGTTATGACCCATAGAATTCTCTGATTCAAATTTCCCTGTTATTGCCGTGGTTGTTTGTGTTATTTTTGTTGGAACAAACAAAGTTGTGTGAGTTTTGCGATAACCGTATACATTAATAAAAAATTGATTAGAAAGTACTGAGTGAGCAAATCGTGTACTAACTGTATAATGACACTTTGAAATAGTTGGAGGGCTACTTTGTGGAGGAACTACATCCTGATTCTTTATTTGTGCGCGCGTCTTTTCCATATCGCAAGTTTAGGTGCTTAACCCTTTGAGGCGCAACCCTTTCCCAATGCTCAAAAAAGGGTAGCCGTTGCCATCGCTCGACTTAACTACCGACAAGATGGCGGACGATCGAAACGTTCATCGCGTGCCACAGATCTAGAGAGGGTCGTCAAAAAAGGGGTCTCTCGATCTGTGGCACGCGATGAACGTTTCGAGCGATAGCAACGGCTGCCCTTTTTTCAGCATTGGACAATCTATCCAGCTGTTCTCGCATTCTTCCATTTTTCAGCAGATGTCAGTGCTTTTAAAAATAATGGTGACCATTTTTTTTACGGGAAATGGCGTGCTAAAAAGTAAAGGATTCTCGTTGAGCTATTGCCCCCGCAATTATTTTTATAGAAATCCAATCTCTTCTTCGTGACTGGCAACAGTCAAAACGTCAGAGTTTGGTGTTTCCAGAGCGGGAACACTACGTGTTAAAGGGTTAAGATAGCTTTTGGTTACCTCTAAAAAAATTATATTTTGTATATATTGCGAGAACAGAAAATAGAGATCAGATTTAGCCATCTTCCCTTAGAAACTTTCACATTTTCTTTTTTGTTACACCAATCCATTGCAACAAGCCTCACTGTGTGTAAATTAGCGGTTAAGTGGGAAGTGTCGTTGTCCGTTTTAGAAGAAGAAGAAATCAAATTTCTTAAATAAAATAAAAAAAAAATAAAATTCTGCACTCATTTGAATTTTGATAGCTGTTACTGCTAGTCGCGAAGAAGCCTACTGAGGTATACAGATCTCTACTGTTTTACAGGCCCTCTTGCTGGTAGTTAAGTCGAGCGATGGCAACGGCTGCCCTTTTTCCAGCATTGGGCAAGGGTTAAGTACAGAGCTTCCGAACTGCTCCATCTTCTGACCCGATTTGATAAGCCATCTTCTGTCGCGAGTCCTAATGGTCCACATTAACGTGAGAAAATAATAAATGGCGCAAGAGTCCGTGGTTTCGATTCCTTTTTGCTATTGAAATGCTCTGCGTCCCATGTCATCTAGTTTCTTCACAGAAGCACGAGGCCATTGTCCAGGGGATTAGGCCAGATCGTGTGCATTTATTTCATCCCCTGATCCCGAGTCTGCAATTAGTTTCTTCAGTGATGGGGAAAAGTATAAGCTAAGTTAAGGTTACGGATGCAGTAGGTTTTCGATCTGCGAGGCGATAGTTTAATGTGCGCGTTGCGTAACCAGACGATTTTATTGTTTTCCGCAATGTGAGATATTGTCGGGTGCAGTGGCGTATGCAGAATTCCTTCAAGGGGGAGGGGGTGTTATAGACGTAACTTTGTGTTAAAATGCGTAATATTGAAGCTAAAAATTGAAAATTTATGGACATTTTGTTAAAAAATTTTTGACAAGGAGGGGGGTGTGAACCCCCAACCCCCCCCCCTTGCATACGCCACTGGTAGGGTGTATGGAAGTGTTGTGCTTGGTTATCGGTACGCTGGCTGGACCTGTAGTTGGATACATGGGCGCCCATTTGATTTTTTGTAGGGGGGGAGGGAGGACAAGTCAAGGGTCCTGCCCCAGAAAAGTGCTATATGTTAGTGTTGAACCTTTTCTTCGTTATATCATTCTGGAAATTATGACGATTATAGGGAGCTTGGGGGGCATGGCCCCTTCCCCCTGCCCATACATGGGCACCCATAAAAAATTTCAGGAAAAGGGTGTTCAAGTTTTATGTTTCAATGTGGTAGCCAGTGGCGCCGATAGCAGACGCCAAACCTAAGCTTTCTCTTTTAGCGAGAGCGGCACTTTTTCGTCTGTAAGGTCTTTCTTAAAGTTTATTTACAATGAACATTTATCTTGGTTTCTGTCGTGACAGTTCACTATGCAGTTGAGGAAGCTCTCATAGATTTGGATTCTAAGGACAGTGACTCAAAATAAATATTTTAGTGTGTTATTGACAGACCTGTTTGCTGTCAGTGTTGCAAGGACGCTACGGCAGCGATTCTCCTTTCTGTACTCATCGTTGCTTCCCGGCATGGGTACTGAAGAAAGAATCACTGTCGTCGTGTCCTTGCAACGATGGAAACGAACTGGTTCAATGTTTTTACTTTTGCCCCAATCTCGTAGTGAAAATCTGCGCCTTTTTCAAGTGACGCACATGTCACTTGAAAACGCCCGAGTCCCGTCTATCATATACCCTAGACACTCCATTGGTGGTATAGTTTATTCAGCACACTTCTACAAATAGTAATTTATGGGGCTGAAAGTTTCGGGGAGGTTTCAACCCCCTAAACCTCCGTTTGACTACGAGCTTGGTAGGTGCATATCTATAAGAATAATTTAAAAGCTCCGGTGAGATTATTGTATAGGGCGTTTACTGGGTTCGGTTAAACCCAATGAATTAGTAAAGAGTCACCCGATTCAAAATGTCACAAAGTAAATAGCCACGAACTTCCCCGTTAATTTAGACTTGTTATTTTTCCCTCTTTCTTTTAAACCTTATTTATTTATTTAATCACACTATTTTCCTCTTTCTTATATACATTTCTTTTATTTTATTCTTTCAATCTGCTGCTTTTCATTGAATGAGACATTTCATGATTTCGTTGTTAACAAAATTAAAAGTTTTTTTTTTTTTTTTTTTTTTTTTTTTTTTAATACGAGAAGCCGAGTTTGCATCCCATATAAATAACAGAATAATTTCAAGAAGTGTCTGAAATGTAGAGAAATGGCGTATCTCAAATGCAGGAGACATCTTGTTATAAACTTCGGGAGTCCTAAAACGTCAGTATATCCTCCCTGAGGTGTTCTATCAAATATTTCATTCTACGCGTAAAATGATTTTTTTTTTCCCTGCCTAGTTTTCTGAAAGATTCATGTCAAGTTTGATCCTTACATTTTAGTGGCACTTGCATTCTTTTGTTACTCGCTTTTTGGTTGAGCGGGGGACATTATCTGGACGAAAATTGTTTGTAAATCATCTGATAAATTTGAAACTCAGTCATTTTTATCGGATAAAACATCATAACTAAATAATAATAATAGTAATACGCCTTATAATGGTTTAAAGTTGGTTTATTTTAAATCTCATTGTCACTGGAGTTAAAATAACTGTTTTAAAACAGCAATTTTTTCATAATTGTTTTGCATTTTCAGGAGGGGCTCTTGCCCCCTCGGCACCCCTCTTAAATACGCTACTGGCTCGCAAGGAACATCCTTTCGTTTCCGCACGAACAGGCAATTTAGTTGACTTTGTAGAAAAGGGAAAAAACACATGAAAGAAAGTAAAAAAATGTCTCGGGAATTCTGTGGCCTCTCTCTTTGAAAAAAATTATATCTAGTAAATATTAGTTAGCTTACTTTTGTATGTTTTACTTTTTCCTAATCTTTTAACCCTTTAACGCGCAGTGTTCCCGCTCTGAGAACACCAAACTCTGACGTTTTGACTGTTGCCAGTCACGAAGAATAAATTTGATTTCTATAAAAATAGTTGCGAGAATCCTTTACTTTGTAGCACGTCCTTTCCCGTAAAAAAAATTGTCGCGATTATTTTTAACAGCACTTACATTTGCTGAAAGAATGCGAGAACAGCTGGATAGATTGCCCAATGCTGAAAAAAGGGCAGCCGTTGCCATCGCTCGATTTAACTACCAGCAAGATGGCAGTCGATCGAATCGTTCACGTGTGATCTGTGGCAGGTGAGGAACGTGTTGGGAAAGGGTTGACATCCTATTCAGTTGTCTTAACATTTGTCCGCAGTTAAATATCATGACCTGATATATTGTTAAAAAGAAATTTTATTGTTTCGCAACAGTTTATCTTATTTCAAAACTGAACAGAAAGAAGTAATGAAGTATATGTGGCATGTTAAGTTCGGCGTCTTTGATTACACTTCAAAAAGTTTGTTTCGCATTGTAATCGAAATGATTTCAGGCTAAAATCAACTTGAGATTTTAAAAATTTATTTTCCGGTACGTATCGGCTTGATATATTTCACGTGAGATAAGCAATATTTCTTTGTTTAAGATTTCTGATAACTTGCCTGTGTGTTTACTTTTCTCAACATATTTTATATATATATATTTTTTTTTATCTGTGATGTTTAATAATGATTCAACCTTATGATATTTATTTTTTGTCGAATTGAAGATCTTTAACACTGATTCAACATTATATGAATCTCCTGTGAGCGTATTAAATCACCACCTACTAGATATAAAAGGCCCGAGAACAGACGTTTTTACGTCAACTCTAGGTCTTCTAAGATGACGTCATCACAGTTTTCCTTTCACAAAGTAAAACTATTTAAAATTTCTGTTGAATGATACGAATTTTAGAAAATATCTTATGTTAAAGATAAAAAATTAAAATACCTTTCTGATAAAAAATTGTTTATTATGATCTATTTCTATATCATATTATATGATTAGTGATAGTTAAAATTTCCTATTTGTCGTAAAATTAAATTTTCTATCTTAAATCATTAAAATGTTTTATGCGGGAGTAAATTCATTACAAATTTCTTAAGTTTTACTTTGTGAAAATAAATGTGTGATGACGTAAAAAGTTTCCGTTCTCAGGCCTTCTATATCTAGCAGGTGTTGATTAAATACATTTTCAGCTATAATGTATTGAAAAACCCCTTGTAGTTCGATTCTATAGGTATTGATCGACTATCTCCCTTAATTTTCTTTTGAGGCATCCTGAATTATTAGCTCTTTGAATTGGTGGTTGAATTTTTTATAGGGAAAAAGTATAATATATTATATGTGACATAATACAGTGAAAACCAGAAAATTGAAATTAAATTGTTAACTAAATTAGTAGTTACATAGTTTTTAACATCATCCGAGTACCCTTGCTCTATTTGTTCAAATTATCTAGTAGTTGAAATTCTCTAAATTTTCTGAAAGCAGGAAACCTTTTGGGATGAATCTGATTGAAAAAAATCTGATGATGGATACCACATGACTTCCTTATACGCCTATTAAATTACGTAAATTTTTGATGCATTTCATTTAAATAAATTTGAATGATTTGAAATTGAGATGCGATAATAAGATAAAGGCTTGGCAGTTTCTCTCCAAATAAGAGATATCGCCATGCTCGATTCAGTTTTAGAAACTTATTTTTGGCTCCCAATTTGCCGAAATTTTTTTTTCTTCTTTTTCTTTTTTTTTTTTTTTTTTTCTTTTTCTAGTTTTTATGAAATTCTCTGAAACCTCCATTTTAAATAATGATAACCTATTTTTCTGTTAAATATTCTTTATCTAAAATCGATTATTAAATATTTATTTATGCATGAGTACTTGAGTATTATTTTATGTAAGATAAAAGTAATTAGTTTGCTTTGTGGTTGAAATTTCATGGTGAGAATTATTTGACAGTGGAAAGTTTTTAATGGTTAAATTTAAGCTCACACACTTTCCTCGTTTGTCGTCTTCGTGCATTATCATCATCCCAGATGGATAAATTGCAATTGATTGTATGAAATTCTTTTTTTTTTTTTTTTTCCCTAACTCTTGGAAAATGGTTAGAAGTGGTTGAAAAAGAAAGATAAATCATATTGATTGTAAAACACAATTTAATACACGTCGGCAAAGATTACCTTGGTCCATCGTTGCTTTCTGTCATAGGTCTTTGAATTTCATTCTGTGGTCCGCGATTACGCAAGCATAATGCTGGTCCTTAGTTAGGATTTAAAGAACAGATATACAGAAATATTTTTTAAGTAAAATAATTATTACTTTTTATAGTTATTTTTTCGCTGTCCTCAGAGAGTGAAGGCCCTCTGGGGACAGTATTCAGAAGTACCCCCTCCTTCTGATGAGGATCCAAATCGTGGGGTAGAACTCCAGGAAGGACGCAAGCAGCTCTGAACAATACTATTATTGGTATTGTGTAGCCTATGTTATATTATTGGCATTATCTGTGCATTCGGTGACGTAAGCAGTTCTCTCGGTAAACAAATGATATGTCCACAGCAGAAATGCACCGGATAAGTCACTTTCTTTGTAATAAGTTTTCCTTAAATGTAACAGTAGCTTCCATTTGATGTGTAATCGTTATGTCTACAAGAATTGTTTCTCTAATCCATGAAAGAGGCATTTATCTAACAGCAAGACAGCACTTGGCCAGTACTATAATGAGACTGCTGCCATACTTAATGTTTACCAATTTTCGAAAATGCTGGAAGTATTTCACCAGTAAAGCAAATATTGGTATAATATAGGCTACACACTACATACGGTATATATAGCCGTTATAAACGACTAAAGTTATGTAAAAGCACTCTGGTATTTCCGTTTTTTTAAAGTCATATTATTCCACATAAATGCTGCAGTTTAAATTGCCGTTTCTTTGATGTGCTTGTGAACAGTAGCAGATCCAGAGGAGGGGCTAGGGGGCTTCAGCCTCCCTCAAAAAAAAAAAAGAGGGGGGATTGCTAAAGGGTAACATTCTACTTTAAATTGGTAAAAATATTTTTTGTATAACCTAGCCCCTCTCAAAAAATTTTTCATGGTTTAGATTAAAATTTTGCTTTATTGTACCTTTTGTTTGGATGATATAAGCTTTTCGCAAAATTTAGCAGCCACCCCCCCCCCCAAAAAAAAAAAAAATAATAATAATAATAATCTGGAGCCACTACTGCTTGTGAAAAACCTTTTCTTCAAGGAAGGATTCTAGAATACTAAATCAATTAATCGTTGAAGTTGTGTAAGAGGGGAGGGGGGAAACAGCTAAAATGCCGTGACTTCTTCGCATTTACTTTCTTCAAAATTTTTATATATAGATCAGTTTCCGTGTTGGACTCTTTTTTTGGAGTAATTCCGGCTTATATCTTGAAGAAAAACTAAGAATAAACATTTCCGCATTCGTTATGAATGATCTTCTTTCAGGAGAAAATCTGTTCTCACAACTGCCCCCCATCCCCACCCCAACCTAGCCTACTCCTAAGATTTACTATAAAACTTTTTTGTTCCTTCTCTAGAAGATAGAAAGCATTCTGAACTTCCTTTTCAATCAGTTTGGTTTCGATATTTTAGCAACATAAATCATGCCGATTATAAAATATTTTCCAACAGATGAAATTTTATCAATATTGACTTGAAAAACTTAGCAGATAAAGCTAAAGGATGACTTGATTTTTTTGAAATGGAAGTTGTATTTCTATCATCATTGGGAAGCTGAAAAAAAAAAAAAAAATCATAAAAGTGGCCATTTTCTTAAATTTTTACGGAGCTATCTTGATACACCCCTCCACCCTTCAATCTTAACTCATGTCTTTACTTAAATTTAAAAATTAATTTTTCATTTATTCTTAATATTTCACTTATTATTTAAATTACTCATAAAAGTATAGTGAACGTATAGCCCCTAAAAATACATTCAGAAATGACCGATGTTCCCAATCGGGAACACAGTGAAAATTGAGGGGTACAATTTCCCCCCCCCCCCCTTTAAATGACTAATATATTTAACTAACGCATTAGCAGGCAAAATATGCAATAAACTAATTTAAAATATTCCTGTATCTGAATGCGGTCTGTAAAAGGTTAAGGCATGAAGTTTTATGAAATTTCCGGTAAAAAAGTCTTAAACATGAAATTTCACAACATTTTTTGAAGAATGGCATATTCTGAAAAATTTTCTATTTAAAAAAAGTTTTTTCTGATATTTCTTGACTGAAACTGGTTTATCGTTCATTGCTGTGTATAGTACAACTTATCAGGAGACTTCCTGAAAATGTTTAAAATCCCTGACATTTAGGGATTTATATTGATTTGTATATATGTATGAAAATCACGTGGTTTTTCTGCGCTACAGTCTTAAGCAGCAAGTAGTTACTAAATACTACTACTAAAACTAATTACTAAAAACTATTAAACCTTGTTACTAGTCACTACTAATAAAACTAGTTTTTATCTAAATGTTTAAAATTCCGATTTCCTGTCGTTGTGTAAAAGAAAAAAGAAAGAAAAGGGAAAAAAAAAAAAAAAAGGACTTTTTTTTCCTTTCTTTTTTTTCCAAAAACTTTTTGCATTCAAATCGAGTCTGTAAATTTAAATCCCCAGTCCAAATTATTTAAAGGAATGTATTTTATTAATCAGTGGTAATATTTAATGGCAGTTTAAAAAAACGACACTCTAAACTAGAAAGAGCATTTCGCAGAAATATAGACGTCTGAAAAGGGAAGAAACGCTGAAAAAAAGAATGCTGCAAACGCATTAGAAACGCTGCGAATCAGAGGATTGGCGTTGGAAAATATATTGCTCGAGCAACATTCGGTGTAAATCAGAAAATAGCCATTTTTGATACACCCGAGTGGTGTTCGGGCGCAACTGTAAAGTGATTTAAATTGCGAATTTTACTTATTCATAGCACATTTTTCTCTATAATTTACTTCTTTATTAAGTTCGTCATTGTAAAGCATTACAATTGCTAATTTTAATCATTTCATATTTAGTTAAAGCAAAATAGCCAGTTATAATGATTTTTTTTCTCCATATCTCAAACATATCTTTATTCGTTAAAGTAAGACGCATAAAAAATACTTTGTAAAAAGCATCGTTTCGGATGGTACAAAGGGTCCACGGTTCTTCAGTTACAAAAAAGTCACCATCCATGCAGGCCAAGTTCTAACTTTCCTGCTTTTGTGGATGGGGGTAGACCTTTCATATCAACCGAAACGATCGTTTTGCTAAGTACGTTTTCCATGTGTATTGTGAAATCTTGGCATAACGAATCTGAAAAGACCGAAGATGAAATTCGTTATTCTTATAATTTCGTTATTGTAACGAGATTTTACTGTATTATTTTACAAAGTTTTTGATTAATTTTACCTTTTCACACCAATGTTTTGCTGATTGTTACTGCTTACTGTTAACTCCTCATTCGGTTAATATAAACATTTCGAGACACTCCAATAAGCGCCATGAATTTGTTGAAAACGCTTTGTACTTTTGTGTTACGGTCCAAGTATAAGTTACAATGATGTAAACATGTAAAGAGATTTGGCTGTCGATCATACACGTACTACAAACAGGACCGTGGCATGACGCTGTTAAAGTCTGTTCGTTAGGCAATAATTAGCGCAGGATGTGTGCGGTCATTGTCGTTACAGGCATGCATTGCATAACTTCAGTCCATGCAAAACCACTTAATGGCAGAGATGGCAACAAGAGGTCCACGTGTTATGCGCGTAATTAACTCGAATATGTCATCCGTTTTATCCGCAGGTGACATCATAATTGCTCTCCATGAAAGTGCATGTAAATAAACATGTTTGGGCGAAAATAGAAAAGGAGGGGGGGGGTAGCAATGCGTCATTTTGTTTATTTATTTTTCGAACTAGAAATAGACGTTTAGTCCTCCTAAAACGTCAGTTCTTTTTGAAAGGGTATGTGTATTTTAAAAAAAAAAATCATTTTTAGAAGATTTTTAAAAGCATTTTATTCAGATAGACCACGATATGTTTTTTATAAAAAAAATCATGTCTGAAAAATTCTTATCTTTTACAAAAGATGCTCTGCATCGTTTTACAAACAATAAATTTATGCTAAAAATAAAAGTTTCTACGGAAAAAAGGGGAAATTTATTTATTTATTTATAATTGTTTCCGTTTTTTATTTAATAATTAACTTTTATCGTACTGAAACGAAGTTTTAGAGTGCAATTGTATGTTTGTATTCCCGCTTAAAAGATGTGTAGTGCGATTATATAACGTATAATGCGATTATATAACGTATCTCCAAAAAGAATAATATTGTAGCTAACCAAAATTTAGTTTGAAATTTGTTACCAATATTTTTTAAACAGAGCCTTGCTACACGCTATGTACCGCTCACCAGTCCCCCGAGAACCGCCTTGCATCCCATGGGATCACTACGAAATCCCAGCTCGCTTATCCCACTGCTCGAAATTTTGGTAGTAGATTCGTGCCATCCAATGATGGAGCAAATCCAATGATGTGTTTCGTACAAAAAATAATCCCGCTAGCCTCTATAGAGTGCATTGGATTAAGCTGAAATTAGCTACGAATATTATAGGATACTGTCTTACATACTGTATATATTTTGGTGTGTGTAAGGCTTACGGTTTTTTACAGGGCTACAAAAAAGTATTCTTATACATTGCGGTCTAAACACTCAAATTATTTGAAGTGTACTAGCGTCTGAACACTGCATTTGGTTGAGTTGAATCAAATTTATTTAAAAGCTTGGTAAAGATCGAGTGTTCGAAAGTCGAGTGGAGTTACTCCAGTTTCGTTTTTTTTTTTTCGTTTTTTTTTTGGGGGGGGGTAATATAGGTAAATAAATACGCTATTTAAAACCATTGTTCATTAAGGCAATTGACTTAGTTGATTAACCCTTTTAAGGACAACCATTTCATAATGCTGAGAAAAAAGTCAGCCGTTGCCATCACTCGATTTAACTACCTGTAAGATGACCGTCGAATCGTTCATCACGTGCCACAGATCACGTGATGAAGGATTCGATCGACTGCCATCTTGCTGGTAGTTAAATCGAGCGATGGCAACGGCTGCCATTTTTTTCAGCATTGGGCAGTCTATTCCTAGTATTCTTCCAGTTTTCAGCAGATGTCAGTGCTGTTAAAAATAATCCTGACAATTTGTCAAATAATCGAAAATTTTTACGGGAAATGATGTGCTAAAAATTAAAGGATTCTCGTGTAACTATGTCACCCTCAAGTGTTTTATAGAAATCAAATTTATTCTTCGTGTCTGCCAACAGTCAAAACGCCACAGTTTTGTGTCCTGTCAGCGCGTTAAAGGGTTAAGTCCATCAAGCTCTTCATCATCTGCCGCGGTAAACATCTATTATCCTTTTCCATAGAAGGGTCATTATCTGCTGCCAATTACATGTCTCAAACTGACTAATACTTCTTCGGAAATTGTATCAGCATCGTAGCTGCATACCACCTTCTCAAGCTCACGAAACAAGCTTTATAAAATTGCACCTACTATTTCAAATGAAAAAGAAATATGGCAGCTTCTGTGTTTTCTTCGAACAAACAAAAGTTAACTTAATCGTTTATTTCGAACCGAAATTTTCTCTGCCGATAGGATCAATG
Source organism: Cheiracanthium punctorium (assembly GCA_038373885.1). Taxonomy (NCBI): domain Eukaryota; kingdom Metazoa; phylum Arthropoda; class Arachnida; order Araneae; family Cheiracanthiidae; genus Cheiracanthium; species Cheiracanthium punctorium. The sequence continues at coordinate 89,276 of JAWZYV010015659.1, read as the reverse complement.
CGTGACTGAATGCAAAAATTTGTACGCATTAATCGTCCAGGCGAGTATGAACTATTGGTCTCGTAAAATAGTACTTAGTAGTGGCTTATTTTATACGCCTGCGGCAAATCGTCGCATCGTAAATAAAATTACCTGCTCGATTCGTTCCGCTCCACCTGCCCAAAAAATTGAAAAGCTGTGAGAATAAATTTCCTCTACATTCTGACTACTTTCGATGCCACATGAAATTGAAAGAAGAGAAAAAAAAAATATATTGTTGCCATTCAGAAAATAGATAATAAAGTAGAAAATTATTTAAAATGCATCATTTTTTAGCATTTGCTTCTCTAAAGCCTAAACGTCTGTCCGATAGATACCTGTATTTTTCGGAGAAATTGTATGAATATATCGATTTGTCTGTGTCTGGAAATGATATTGAATTCTTTTTTTTTTTTTTTTTCTTGGGATCAGTTGCATACTCGAGCTCCTCATCACGCTCTCCGCCTCTCTTTGTGGAAATGTAGACATGTCTGCTGCTATGCGGTTACTCCGTTTTCGTCTGCATGTCCAATTTAAGTGATTCTCGTTCGAAAGCAGTGACGTACCTTGGTAAAATAGCACCCACGGCAAACAAAACCGTGCTCTTTCTCTTAGTAAGAACGACATCGATCACTTTGTTTGTACCGTGTTTCTTAAAATTTCTGGGTAATGACCATTTTTATTGGTTTCTGTCGAGAGAGTTCATTATACAAATGAAAAACTCTGGATTTAAGTTCTGACAGTGATTCAAAATAAATCCTGACTTTAACCTGTTCGCTCCCATTGTTGCAAGAATTCGAAAAGTTTAACCTCCCCCCCCCCCCCAGACACGACATTTTATTTTAAGTAATCTGAAATTGAGATTATGATGTCAAGAACACCAGTGAAACACTACGTCGAAAGGCTGTATCACAGTTGCCAAAACGTACGGAATATAACTAGCCACTTTTTGTAAACACTAACTTTTTAAAAATAAAAAGTAACTCACACATTTAATTCAAAAATTTTTCGATTTTCTAACCTTGAAAATACAGTTTGCAAAAAGTCGTTAGTTATATTCCGTACATGTTGGCAGCTATGCTATGTCGACTACACAGCATTTATACAAATGTAAATTTAAGTTATTCTCATTATTCATACTTTATAATTAAAAAATAATATGACATTTGAGTTTTTTCCCCTTGTTATTTTATTGTAAAATTATAAAGCTGTAAAACGTAAGATTTTTGGGCGTCAAAAAAGGGTCTCTAGATCTGTGGCACGCGATGAACGTTTCGATCGTCCGCCATCTTGCTGGTCGTTAAGTCGAGCGATGGCAAAGGCTGCCCTTTTTTCAGCATTGGGCAATCTATCCAGCTGTTCTCGCATTCTTCCATTTTTCAGCAGATATCAGTGCTGTTAAAAATAATCGTGACCATTTTTTTACGGGAAATGACTTGCTAAAAAGTAAAGGAGTCTCGTGAAGCTATGTCACCCGCAACTATTTTGATAGAAATCCAATCTATTATTCGTGACTGGCAACAGTCAAAACGTCAGAGATTGGTGTTCCCAGAGCGGGAACACTGCGCGTTAACGGGTTAACGACTATTGTTTCTTTTCTTTTGACGGTCATAACCAAAGACTCGCTGTATTCTTTTATCGCTAGAAATTTCCTGTGCCTATACGATTTTCCCAACTAAAGTTATTGAAACGTTACTAACAGTTGGTTTTATTTTTAGAAACATTGCATTCCTTGCATTTAAGGTAGCTCTTTTGGTAATAACCATAACGCACAATGGCTCCAGCTCTAATTCAGCTCAAGTAAAATTGATCCGTCTTTGCCGATATATAGTGTAAGTCTGTAGATAACTCGACTTAGCTCTTAATGTTGCCAAGGCCAGGAACAAAAACTGTGTATTACACATATTCCCTTTTTTTAGCACTCATTGAGAATGGATTATAAAACAGGATGCGATAGTTACTCCAATGCCAAGTAAAAGGCTTTATTCTCCAAAAGCAAAAATTGTATAGATCAGCTAGGTACTGATATCTTTAAGATAATGATTATCTTTTCTTATTATAAACACGTGAATTCAGTTTCTTTCAATTTTGCCGAGATAGTATCGTTCGAGGCAGGTTCAAGTTCACGGAGGACTGACAGACTCTAGTCAAGGAGGACTATAAGAAGGTTTACAACTGTTAATGTCCGTCTCCAATATTTGTTAGGAGTTCGGCTACTTTACAATCTCCGGACGATCGCACCGGGTCTGCCATTATATTAAATTACAAGGATGGGTTTTTAACTTTGTAGTTCGAAAAGATCATGTGATTTTGGTACATAAATACAAATAAACAAATTATGTCAGGCACTTCAAAATTTTGAAACTGTCTCTTTACAAGCTGTACTACATACTGAAATAAACGATAAACCTATATCAGTTTCAAAACTTTTAGAAAAAAATTCTTAAAAACGGAAATTTTCACAAAACGTGTCGCTCTTCGAAAAATCCTGCAGCTCCGATCCATGTTTAAGAATTTTTTCTGAAAATTTCACAAAAAGCACAGCTTTTTCGCGTATTGTAGTGTGTAAAGCAGCTTATGAAGAACCATCTGGAATTTTTTGGAGACCCTGGTGCTATTAGTTTATTTCAATTTGTGTACCAAGACTAAAAACCGAGGGTTTTTTCTTCGAAGAACAGCCTTAATGCTCTGAGGTAATGAACATGAGTTCTACTGTTTACGTATTTATATACAATTGAGACTATTTCAAAATCAAAACAGAGCAGTAAGGCCAACAACTTATTCCAGTGGCACAGATACTGATTTATCAATACTTATTGAAGCTTTAAGTTTTTTTTTTCCTCGATTAACTTGATTCCCTTGATTGAAAAGTAATTAATAAAAGTAAATATTTAAATTAAATGAAATAAAGGGAAAAAATAAGTGAATATGCAGTACTTATTAAAATTATATAATTATGGGGGAAATAAATGATATTAATTCTGTTTTTATGTTAGTGATATTAATTAAAAGAAACAAAAAGTTGATTGTGCATTTATGAATAGGAGAACACAAATTATTTGGTTTGATTCGAAGACACTTAGAATTTTTTTTTTTTTTTTTTTTTTTTTTAAGTAGTAGTGTGAATGTTGAAAAAGGATTAATTCATAACCAATTGTTATTGACGTGCAAGTAGAAACTCCCAAGAAATGAGATAAAAAGTTCTTTTAGATGTTCTTTTAAAAGTGGGGGGGGGGGGGGATGACGTATGCCGATTCAAATGTTTTAAGCATTTTTACTTATTTGATCCCAACTTTTTTAACTTGTGTCAGCCAAAAATAAAAAATAAATAACATACAAATAGGTACATATTGTTTATTCCATCTAATGTTATGCAATTGTAATTTTTAGTTAGTGACATACTTGTTGCTGATTATTTTTACAAATTTGATGTATACGGACCGTTGGTTAGGCAACACCGACGCAGACAATGAAGGAATTGAATAGTTTCAAGTTTTTCTGTACCCAACTATACTAATCAAATATTTACAAGAATTTGCTGATTTAGAAAGTCGGACTACTGGTCGCTTTCATTTTGTGCTGATATTAAATCCATAGCAAGTTGCATTGTAAATATTTTTTTGGCATTTATATATAGTTTTATTATTACTCTTTTTCTATTATGCGCATTATACTTTAATTAACGCCGCCTTAGAAATCAACTTCACCTAGCTTTAGAACTTTGTATGTATTACAATATAAAAGGTTTCACGAAGAAGTAACTCCCAGTTTGTTCATCTGAAAAACTGAACTCCGATTAAAATTTAAATTCCATTGGAGGGTGGCGTGGGGTGTTTCAGCCTGGGCGCATTGCGGGGGTTTACGTTACGCCTCTGGCTCAGTGATTCAGCCTCTTAACGCGCATAACAATTTTTTGATTAGAAACTTCAGACTCTTAGCCAGTTGAGCTTTTGCCGCACAATTTATCACATTATTTTTAAAGTTTTATTGATTTGAGAGTTCGTGCAACTGACCATGAACTTTGCTGTGAAATATTTTCCCATTTGCATTCAAGTACTTTTTGCAATTGTCTAAACATGCTATCCCTGTAAAATTAAAGGATTTGTGGTGTTTTGATTTTCAATATTTACAGAATCACCTTGTATCTGTAAAATTTTGCTTTCATAATGAAAATGTTTATGGAAACGGTCTTCCCCCCCGCGGTTTGTATGTAGATGATCCTAAATTTTTTGAGCTTGGAAAAATTCTTTCTAAGACATCACCTTCATTTTTGGCTATTTCTTAAGCATAGCGTCGTATTGAGATTTTGATAGGTATCTTAACGGAACTCGCATAGCAAAAAATTACACTTTTTTAGGACGTTGTCCCGTGTCCCAAGAATTGTGAAAATAAATGAACATTATTTGGACGCAGTCAAAATCTAGAATTAACAATTTTCATCCCTACAAATATATAAATTTACACCTATTTAAAATGGCAACAACAGCAAAAGTAAGTACCGAATGCGTCAGAAGTAAGCACCGAATGCGTCAGAATTGCATACAGATTTAAAAATTCAATTAAAAAAAAATAATTATTTTTTAAAATTCGGTTTGCATAAGTAAACTTAGAGGGAGATCCCCCCCCAAAAAAAAAAATAAACTTGCTCTGTATTATGTATGTCGGCGGCATCTATCCGAACACTTATGTCTATAATTTTTTTGACGTTAAAACAAACCTGATCACCTACTAATGCTGTTCATGCAAACCGCAGTATTTTGTCGTTATTTGTTCTTTTTTTAATGGCACGTATACGGATATACAAAGGCTTCAAACTTTGCGTCGATGATTTATCAGGGTCATCGGCTCCACCATGGCCAAGTGGGTAAGATACTGAGTTTGGAAGACGGCTGAAGTGTGAATAGGGCCAGGGTTCTGGTCAGCTGCGCGGATGTCGATCTAACGGTCTGTAGTTTTGGGAGATTTTTCTCCTGATGCTCCGTTAACCCTTTAACGCGCAGTGTTCCCGCTCTGGGAACACCCAACTCTGACGTTATGACTGTTACCAGTCACGAAGAATAGTTTGGATTTCTATAAAAGTAGTTGCGGGTGAATAGCTCCACAAGAATCCTTTACTTTTTAAGCACGTCATTTCCCGTAAAAAAAAATCGTCACGATTATTTTCAACAGCACTGACATCTGCTGAAAAATGGAAGAATGCGAGAACAGCTGGATAGATCGTCCAATGATGAAAAAAGGGCAGACGTTGCCATCGGTCGACTTAACTACCAGCAAGAGGGCGGACGATCGAAACGTTCATCGCGTGCCACAGATCTAGAGACCCTTTTTTGACGACAGCTGGCTGTGCCGGCACAGCCAGATGTCGTGTCTGTGCCGTCGTCTTGCTGGTCGTTAAGTCGAGCGATGACAACGGCTGCCCTTTTTTCATCATTGGACGATCTATCCAGCTGTTCTCGCATTCTTCCATTTTTCAGCAGATGTCAGTGCTGTTGAAAATAATCGTGACGCTCGTGAGGATTGCGCCGTGTGACGAATCGTGAAGGATTGCGCCTCAAAGGGTTAATACGCATTAGAATTCTTTAAAAAGTTCTCCTCCTAAGGCACTTTTTGCACTAGGCAGATACTCCAGATACTTTTAATTTTTGCGCGGATTTTAAACCAACCATGCATTTATTGTTTTTCATTTAGACTGTGCATTTACGGATACTTGTCGAATCATTGAACCAATAAACTGAAATTTGTTGATTCAAAATGCAAGAGGAGCATGCATAAGTTTTCGTTTTACGCCTTGTTCATCTTATCATATGTCATTGTTTAAGAAAACAACTCCCCCCCCCCCGTTCCTTTTTTTTTTTCAGGAACAATGTTTATGGCTTCTCCAATAAGTGTAAACTTTACAGCTTGATAGTATAGAGTTGTAAAAAGGAGAGCAAGGATATTGATCACGGATTTTGATGTGCTGGCGAAGAAAAAGTCGTAAAAGAGCGTTCGAAAAACGATTTCTATAATAAAAGTTAGAGCTAGAGATGGCCTGATGGTGTGCAAAGTAAATTACATGTAGATGTTTCTATAGTCAATCTCGTGAATTCTTCAAAATATGTATTAAAATTACGATTAAAGCTTGAAATAAGGAGAACGTTGAACATACTAGGTTAGAAAGAACGCAGTTTTTTGGATGCTACGAATTTTACTTAGGTATGAAGAGAAAGCTCTAAAAGAATTTTTTATACTTTTACGCTTTTATTTATTTTGTACTTTATGCATTAATTTTTTTTTCCAAAATAACGCTACCGCATTTTTAATACTTTGTAAAAACTACATTTTTATCTCACAAATGAGGTACACCGCGTATTACTTTGTACGCCGCCGCGATGAATGAAATTTGTTCTGAGGAAGCATGTTTGCCTTCTCCCCCCTCCCTTTTTCAACTTTAAATTTTGTCTACTTACCTTACTATGCCTTTCTTCTGAAAGGTAACATCTTGCTTTATTTTTTTTTTTTTTCCTCACTTTCTACGTTTGTGAAAGGAGGAGGAATTTTTTTACAGCTGAGGAAGGATGTACCCTTTGTACCCCCCGAAACAGCCCGTGCTTTTTGGTGTGTATATTTATGTACATTATTAAAAAAATTTAATAATTTTTACGATCGAACACCAGTTGCTCTTTTTAGGTGCTTTTATTACCTAAAGCTAATATTCCTGTATTGTCCTATCGCGTAGGATTTGTTAATGTGCAAGGCACTTTCCCAGGGCCCACTTGTTTCAGTTCCCAAATTATTATTTATTTATTTTGTATTTTTTTTTCAAAAATTGCTTTTGAAGAAATTTTTATTGTACTAAATATTTGTTTTCTTAAAGTAATAATAATTTAGTTAATAAAATTTTGTTCAAACTTTATGTAAAAGTACCTTAATTTTAAGAGATTAGAAAAGAGCTTTTAATTCATTATACAGATTTTATTTTTTTTTTTTTTTGTCAGTTACAAAAATAAATCTGATTCATGTATACGAAAATCTTATAATGTGACCTCTTTGTTGCTCTATATTTATAGATAATACAGTAGAGAGCCAGAAATCCGCACAGCTTGGGACCATGGCTTGTGCGGATTTTAGGATTTTGCAGATTTCGGGCCATAAAAGTTAAATCATTACATTTCTGGTTTTAAAAAAGTAGAATACAATTACAATGAAGTTAAAATAGTTAAAAGTATTTCACTTATATTTTCACATTAAATAAAAAAGCATAGGAGAAAAAAGAAGAAAATTACATGAAAACTAGCAAAGCGAATGGTTTCAAAATTTTCGTTTTCTAATTTTGAAAGCATGTTCTATGGTGATTTATTTTAAAATATTATTTTTGCCTATTTCTAGTTTCTTCTTTTTTTTTTCTTCTTTCTTTTCTTTGTTCATTTTTGAAAATTGTATATTATCATTAATTCTGTTTTGTTACAGAACTTTGCTGCTCTAAAAATTGAAGGTATTCTTCTCTTAACTTTAAACTTTTATCAAATGGATTTTATTATTATTATTAGCCAAGTTTTCATCATCAGAATCATATTTATCTAGATTCAAGACACTTTTAAACAATTTCATCACTGGTGGATGATTTCGAATTTCATTATTTACATCAGACGAGGTGTGCGGATTTCGGACCTTTGCGGATTTTTGGCTCTCAACTGTATTTAAAAATGCGTAGTTTAATAGTCATTTATGTAGTTTGCATGTACAAAAACACTTTGAACGCGTAATATTGCTCTCTTGGAATTTCTCGTGGAAAATTTACGATCCTGCAAGACCCAAAAATTTCCATTTGCCCTGGACCAATCTGCCAAATTTTTCATGACACAGATTCGCCGTATCTGTGCTTTAAAACCAAAATAATTCACTTTCTTGCTGGAGAAGAGAAACGGAATTCTCGTCCGCTGCGTCCAAATTTTATCGGAATGCGCATGTCAATGAAACGTAACTAAACAATACGTCTCTCTCGGCACGTGCTGTAAACACACACACACACACGCACAGGGCTTCAGAAACGGGGTCAATATTTTCTGGTGGAGGCGGTGGGTGAGGGCCCAGAGATTCGGTTGATGACCTTTCTCTCTCCATTTCTCAGCTCTGGAAAGTGTGGATGGAGCCAAGGATTTTGATTGAAGATTGTTACATCGAAGAGGCTTTTAAGATATTGATGTTTTTAGTAGCGTTGCAAAACCCTCCACCATCCCTTTATGTCTTGGATGATTCATTATTCGGATGACATTTGCATAAGTGTCGTAGTGACGTGTTTATGTAACCAAGTGCGTTTTCTGAAAAATGCCATTTTTATCTTCGAAATAAATTTATTTGTTGTTACGGTTTGTAGTTTTTCGTAACTTAATGTTGTAATCTTATTTACCTTTTCAGGCGCAACCCTTTCCCAATTATGAAAAAAGGGCAGCCGTTGCCATCGCTCGACTTAACTACCAGCAGCGTCAAAAAAAGGGTCTCTCTCTAGATCTGCGGCACGCGATGAACTTTTCGATCGTCCGCCATCTTGCTGGTAGTTAAGTCGAGCGATGGCAACGTCTGCCCTTTTTTCAGCATTAGGTAATCTATCCAGCTGTTCTCGCATTCTTCCATTTTTCAGGAGATGTCAGCAGGGGCGTAGCCAGGGGGGGGGGATATCGGGATTATACACTAATAAATTCATATCCCCCCCCCGAAAAATTTTCCAGGCTACGCGCCTGGATGTCTGCTGTTAAAACTAATCCTGACAATTTTTTGACGGAAAATGACGTGCTAGTAAAGGATTTTCGTGGAGCTATGTCACCCGCAACTATTTTTATAGAAATCCAATCTATTCTTCGTGCCTGGCAACAGTCGAAACGTCAGAGTTTTGTGTTCCCAGAGCGGGAACACTGCGCGTTAAAGGGTTAAAAGAACATTATTATTATTGTTTGATTCTCCGCTTCAGATCATTTCAGCTATCTTGACTTGCACGAGTACGTTCCGTGACCCCTCGCGTAAGTGAAATTTTTGCGTTGTGCAATAGGGTATATAAACACGAGTTTTTGGAGCACAACAATTAATTTAGACACTAGCAACCCTCAAACTCAAACCATTCCCTAACTGTATTATTAACATTTCCCACATAATGTAATGAACAAACAATGTATCAATAAAAGCAATGTATAACACGCACACTATCCTTACTAAAACATATTTCATAATATTGGGGCTACTAAATTATTACTCATAATATAAACACCACAAAACAAGCATTTATTTAGGTAGTACCGCACGTTACAAAATTCTGTTAGAACATCAACAACATCTTCGCAACCAGTGTTGCCCACGTGTCCGTCGAATACAAAAATATCTAGAGCGGGAGGAGAGGAAAGAAGGATTATCATGACGTAATGTCTGAATGAGAAAAAAGAAAAAAAAAAGAGTTCAGAGTTTGTGGGATGTTACAACATGCACTTGTAAAAAAAGTCACTGACATCTAGAAAATAATTGGTGAAACTAGAACTTATGAGTCTTTGTACTCTCTATAAATACTAGATCATAGAACGAGACTCTTCTGAACCCACGTATCCAACTTTTACATCTCTTCTCTAAAATCTGGTGCTTGTACCCACATGAAAATATCAGTAAATCGCTGCGTATGCTAGCGGATAGACTCACAAACGGTACTTCTATAGCGCACCAAAAATCGAATGATACTTTCTCGTTACACAAAGTAATCATTCTGCTGTGATTAGCCAGAATGCTACGGACTAGAAATTCTTGACCATTTCTTCTATACCAGCTGTGTGTATCACCTACACGGATATAATTCTTCCAGTTTTGGGACACAGAAAACTAGGGTGACCAGACGTCCCGCAGTTTGCAGGACAGTCGTTTTTTTCACGTCTTGTCTTGCAAACTGCATTAGGTACCAAAAAAAGTAAGAATGTCCTTATTTTTGCTTTTGCCGTTGCAAAATGTCCTGCATTTTGTGTGAGTCATCGCTTGTGGAGAAAATAGGCACAATTCATGTATGGGTATCGATATACCGATATTTCAAGATAAATAATTTCGATGTTTTGACATCGATAATTTGTTTTATTCAATACTCTTTTTAACCCTTCGTTGGGCGCGTGGACTGCGATCGTAGACCAGGTACACACACCAGGTAAAAGAGTATTCGAGTAATGGCTAAATTTCTTATTTTAGTTTTGTCAGTAACTGAGTAGTTTTGAAAAAACGCAAAATTAGAAAGAAATATGAGAAAACTATCATTGTATAAGACATCATCCATTTTTACGGGGAACTACATGTTAAATATGAAATTGACATAGGAAATTTGACTTATGCTCGAATGTCAACATAGGAAATTTGACTTACGTTACGATCGCAGTCCACCCGCCTGACGGAGGGTTAACCCTTTGAGGCTCAACCCTTTCCTAATACTGAAAAAAAGGGCAGCCGTTGTCATCGCTCGACTTAACTACCAGCAAGATGGCGGACGATCGAAACGTTCATCGTGTGCTACAGATCTAGTGACCCTCAGCGTCAAAAAAGGGTCTCAGAAGTTTCATTGTAGTTCTGATTTTTTTTTTTTTTTTAATAATTTTTATTTCCTGTTTCTTCGTTTTTCTTCATCCCGCTTTTTAAAAAGTGCAATATTTTAGGTAATTTTGTGTTTCCCTCTAGATGTGCTTCAAAAAACATATTTCATTCATCTGCAGCTCTTTTTAGAAAGCATTAATCTCGCGAAATGTAATCATTAGGCAATATTTCTCGAGTGCAATGTCTTGTGTTCATAGCATTGTTAACTGTTGTTACTGAGGTTGATCTTTTGATAAAGGCTGGAGAAAAACACCGCTTTTATGGTTTATTTTTTATTATCTTTTATCGTGCTAGCAAGATCTAAAAGCATTTGCATGTATCCCATGCGAAAAATGTTTATCGAATGTATAGGATTGTATTAAAGTTCTACAAAATTATGGCCCGTTTTTCTATAGACACAATCGTTTTCGTATGATTCGTGCTACATCAGCTGAAGTGACTAATTAGGCTTTGGGTTTTTTTTTTTTTTTTTAAGTATGGTGTTTTATATGTGATATATAAATTTTTGTGACTCATGAATGATTTTGTGAGGGGTACCTTACATATATGTTGCCAAATTCTCATTGCAAAATTTTCTTCCTTTTGTTATGTTACGCTTGTAAATTGTAAAAACTTTTCTTTTCTCCAAAAAGAAAGATTTTTTTAACCCTTCTTATAGTACTGTGTAATTATACTTAACTAAGAAAAATACACTTGTTAACTCGTTACCTTCACATTTAGAAATAATAGTAATAACAACAGCGAATGCTTTTTATCGTCACAAGTAAATAAAATAACGATACAAGTTCCTGGTGTTATTATTCTTATGGTCATCTCATTTACCTCATTACGTATTTTTTTTAAAAGAGGGGGGGGAAGAACCACTTTACTAATGGTTTAAAAAGTTTTTATTTACTTATTTATTCAAAACGAATAAAACATTTCATAACTGTTTCCGTGTAGGTCAAAATCACTGATGCGTTATAGTGCATAACCTCTAAAAGTTGAATGAACTGAAGTATAAAATTAATCACTTTTTTAATTTCACACGTATTCACTGTTAACATGCTACTTAAAAAAAATGTTTGCGTATTAACCTATTTACTTTTAAAGGAACCTAGTGTTTTTTTTTTTATTTTTATTGGTGATTATCGCTCCAGTTTTTAAACTTCGCTTTTAGTGGGATTATCACTCCAGTTCTAATAGTAGCTTAACGAAAAATAAGGTGTTTTGGAATCTTAGAAGACCGTTATTTAAAAACATCTCGGAAATAGTTATTTTGACTTGCACAAAACTGCTTTTAAAATATGAATCTGGTATATATTTTTGAAAGCAAAGCTCGTTGCAACGAGATTAAGAGACTTTCATTTGAATTTCAGTTAAAATTTCAAGAAACATGCTTGTTTAGTTTAAAATATATTATGTTTAAAATAAATATATTATGTTATGGGCCGATGGGCTGTTCGATCGACCGCCATGTTGTTGTTAGTTAAATGGATCGATGGCAACGTCTGTACTTTATCAGCGTTGGGACTGTTTAACCATATTTTCTTGCAATTAGCAGTGAAAGCACTGAAATAAATAAGGTAGTTTCAACCGCCCGTCAAAGGGTTAAACGTAGTCTGTCTCGAAGTCCGAGCTGTAACATTACAAAAACAAATAGAAAAGTTTGATTTTTTTTTCCTCTTTCATTTTTCTCAGAAACTAATTGTTCTCATTGATCTCGAACAGTATGAGATCCAATACCATCAATTATCGCAGCGAGCCCTATCTCTTCTACTCATCCAGTACATTCTCGTGGGAACTAAGGGAAGAACTGTGTTGTGTACACGGTAAAAGCATATTTGATAATAAGGCCTTGTGAACAAAGAACTAACTGACTACGCCCAATTGGATGCACGTAATGCTTTTAGTTTGTTCAAGGCTGGTTTTTGTAGCCGTAATAGTTTAGTGTATAATTGAACATAAAAATTGAGTGGTACGAGAGGGGAATTAAAACCTCCCTAGAAAGCTCGTAACTTCTACAGAAGAAATATTTTCCCCCATTGCAAAAATGGGAAATAATAACCTCTAGGGAGGCTGTGCTTTCCTCCCTCCTAGAAATATCAAAAATTGGCATCCAGTTATGCTAATGAGCCAGCGGTTGAAAACTTTTAGTGACAAGACAGTAAACATAAAATTTATTTTTCAATTGCAGCAGTCATAACATAGAATTGTTTTTTTTTTCTTTTTCTTTAAAAAAACTCTTCTGTCAAACAGTATTTGATATGCTTTTTTTGGTTGTTGTTGCTGTTGTTGTTGCTTTGATATTGTTTTTGCTTTTAAAGTTCCTTTGCATTATCGTTTTATAAAATCATGTAATTCAGAAAAAAATTCTTAAAACTTCTTTTTTTAATTACGTGTACGTGTTATGTGATTTAAAAATTCTTCCTCCTCGAAGTTTAAAAAGTTGCCGTTTTATATTTACGCTGCTCAATTTATGATAACCCTTAACAGAGGCGGATGCAGAAATTTATTTTTTTTTCTTGGGGGGGGGGGGGGGTTAATTTTGGGAAAAGCTTATTTTACCCAAACAATATGTACAATGAAGCAAAATTTTCGTGTAAACCAATGAATTTTTTTTTTCTTGGGGGGGGGGAGGGGGTAAGATAAAAAAAGATCATTTTACCTATATAAAATGCATCATCAAGTAGAATGCTACCTTTTAGTAATTTCTTTTGGGGGTGGGCTGAAGCCCCTTAGCCAGGGCTTAATTTGCATAGGTGCTCACCGGAGCTCAGCTCCTGTGCTTATTTTTTCTCACTGAATTTTTATATTAAATTAAAAATTTTAATGGACTCCACAATTGTTTCTGTTGATATTAATTTTATTACATTGGATATTACAGTTGTAAGCAAAAATTTACATAATATTACGATACATTTTAAGCAATTAATATTGTAATTTACGGTTCAACAAATTAGGGCACCTGCCCCTTTTTTTTTTTTTTTTTCTTCGTTACACTTTAATCCGCGCCTCTAGCCCAGGGGTCGATGCAGGCAAAAATTGGGTCCGTTTTGCGCCCCTTCACAAAATTAGAATCGATTAAAACTGCCCCTTCACAAAATTACAATTGATTAAAACGGTCCCTTCACAAAAATACAATTGATTAAAACAGCCCTTCATTGACATTTTACCTTACATTTTAATCTATTTTATCAACTATTTTAACAAAAAAAGTTTTATTAAAAATTGGTATGAAGATTCACAAAAATAAATGTTAAAATTCACAAAAATGGGGCCCTGGAAAGAGTTCCTGGATCGACCCCTGACCTAGCCTCTACGAAGATTCTTATTATTTATTTATTTTATTATTATTTTTTTAATATTAAGAGAAATAAACGATTTTTTCTTTTGTGTGTGTGTCTAAGTATTACGACTACAAACGGCATTCTTATAGTAAAATTTACAATTTCTTTATTGCTCTGCAGAATTCATCTGAAAACTTATGCAGTTTACCTATCCGAAAACGAGCCGTAATTCTGTGTTATTCTACAGACAGTATTTTTTATAGAAATTATGTAGAAATATCTATGGAATTCTAATATCTACCAAACAAAGAAATCGAGATCTATAAATACAGTGTATAGAAAAACAGGCCATAATTCTCTAGGATTCTATTAAAGGTTTTCTTCAGAATCTCTATAGAATTCCATAAAAAGTTTTCGTGCGAGAGCCATTCGTTACTAGTTGTGCAAGCTCAAATAAGAACCTGTTGGAAATTGTCTTATGATCTATGCGTACAGCATAATTCATGATTCATACTTTTATTTTGTTAATATTTCATTTTCATCCAACATCCTTTCCATTTGAAACTAGGAAGTCTTAAAAATTGCTTCCCATTCCCTCTCTACAATTCTGAAAATATCAGGTGACGCATCAGGAAAAGAAAGCTTCACGCTGTTTTCACCTCTGCCTCATTTAGTGGTTTTTCCACTTCTCTGACGCCTGCCTGACATATATATGTATAAATGTCCGAAAATGCATCGGAAATAAAGTTAAAAATAAATAAATAAAAATCGAAGTTGTCCCCAACTTGTTCGCGATCGATATAAAAATGTCTTTTTCGCCCAAGGTCACTGCTCTGGTTGTGTGTGTGTGTGCGGAACACATTTTGTCAGTGGATGGCCGGTCGCAAAGCAATTGATACAAATTGAAGTGTATTTTAATGGATAACATCTTAATCTCGAAGCTGCGTGGATCCATTAAAAGCATTCCATTACTGTTTCGAGATGATGCACTATTTTATGGGCAACTACAAGTGATTCGCCGTGGCCCTAAATAGGAACTTGTTGACGCCCTTTTACGGGATATTTTTGTTTTGTCCTTGTTTTTCCCATTAGATTGTTCTGACTGTTTATCACTGCATGATTTATTTGTTTTTCGTTCGAGAGCGTTAAACATGACCCCTGTCAGTTTAGGATGATTACCAAACATACTATACTGACGTCAATGGATATTTTGCAAATTCCCGTGATGCAAGTGCTGTCCGTATTGTAATTCTGCTGCGTCGAATTTTAAATGGATCCATCTATTCAAGGCCGCATCCGGAGGGGGGGGGGGGTACATGGGAGTTTGATTTCCCTTCCCTCAGCCAAAATTTTAGTCACTGCATTAGTTGATTTTGGAGATCAATTAAAGGTGATTAATTTTTAATGCCCCCTTGAATTTTTTTTCTCCCTATGGTCCAAGAACAGATTGAAGGGGGAGGCGGAAGGTGCTCTTGGAGGAGGGGGTATGTCCGCCCCTCCTCCAAGAAAAAGGAAATTAATGTAACGGGTCCTATTTTACTTCTATTTGGATTTATATGTTAATCTTCTAACAAACTGCCCCCCCCCCGGACAAAAATTGCTCTATGGCCTTGGATCTATTCGTCTTTTGTCATCTAAGAAATCGAAGTTGACCCCCCCAAAAAAACCTCTTTTTCATATAAACTTACAAGAGTGAGTAGCCATTTTTTTTTTTTCTTGTTGAGATTTAGCAGACAAAAGAATAACCTCCGTCGGAAGTCCTCTGCTAACTACTGTATAAATGAAAATTACCATAACCTCTTCAGATCCATTGTTATAATAACAACTTTACCGCACTTTCCTGGGCTTTACATACTTACAGTGACATCATAGGTAAGGTGACCATATGTCCTGTTTTGAACAGGACAGTCCCGTTTTTAGGTGGCTTGTCCCGTTGTCCCCAAGCATAGCTTCGGGACACCGTAATGTCCCGTTTTTAGAAAGAGAGCAACCCACGGTAACAATTTCAATAAAGACCGCTAAAAATCTAAAATCATCCAACAACATTGTCTTAACCCTTAAATGCATGAATTTTTTTCTCGTTCGCACGATAGCCACGAGTATAAGTTAAATTTCTTATATCAGTTTTATGAATAACTAATTCATTTCTCCAAGGACAAACAGTTTGGAAGAATTATGTGAAACTTTTATTACTCACGATATGAATCATATAAATCATTCCATATGAATGAATCCATATGAATCATTTATTATTAAAAAAAACTATATTTTATATATGAGACTGACATAAGAAATTTGGCTTCTACTCTAATCCGGCACTGAAAAATACGATGCATATATGCATCGCTATGCATTTAAAGGTTAAAAAAAAAAAAAAAAACCTGACCGCCCCCCTCCTCTTGAGACGCAAAGAAAATGTTTTTTATTTACTTTATCGTTCAACACCAGTAATTTTAGTGTTTTTTCCGATGTCCCGCTTCTGCTTGTTCCTTCCCCTCCCCCGATCTCCACTTTGTTTTCCCTTTTCACTCTGGTTTTCTAAGAATTTTTTTCCTTCCGAATGACAACTTCCTTTTTTCTGTGTGTCCTTTTGTTTATAATTCCCACTTTCCTACCTTCCTGCCTTGTATCGGATGGTGTTTTTGAAGTTGAAGAACGGCCTATCCCTTGTACCATCCGAAACGTACATCTTGTACTATTTTTTATAGTATATGTGTGTTTTAGCAAAGTTTTTTTTCATTTTATTTTGATATTAACATTAACACAAACTTTTTTTGCGCGTTTTCTTAACAACTAAAAGATACCCAGACCAGTGAATTCAGTCTAGCGTCACTATCACCTTAAAAACTGTAGATGTCCCGTTTTGAGGAAGAAAATAAATACACTATTGCCTAAAAAATAGTAGATGTCCTGTTTGGTAGGAAAAAATAAATGGTCACGTTAATCATAGGTTATAGAAAAAAACATATTCTTGAAATTGATATATTACTAGAATGGATTACACAGTGGCGGATTATTGAAAGTTTGTCGCGGTGGTGGTGGGGGGGGGGGTAGGGGGCAGTTAGTTAGAAGATTGACATATACATCCATTTTATGGAAGTAAAATAGGATCTTTTACATTAATTTCTTTTTTCTCAGGAGGGGGGGGCGCCCTTCCTCCTACCCTTTCATCTACCCTTGACTGGAATTGGAAAGTAATGCCTTTTTTTACATTAAATTCGAACTAATAAAGTTTCAAGTTTTTATTGTCAAACCAGCTATGCCAACACAGGACTCACATTTGCTACATTTTAAGCAAGAATTTTACACAAGTTTTTTACACCCACGCCTAACACCTTGGAGGATGAATTTAAAAATGAATTTCCGTGGCGTTTTGCCGGCATGTTTGATTCTTTCAAAATTAAACTTCAGCTTTTGACTGGTCTGATAATGAGCTTCATTGCTTTACCAAAATATGGAATATGTTATCAATGGCTCAAACATATGCCCATCGGTATTTTGATGTCTTAAGAGTTTGTGCAACCTGATGCAAGACCAATTTTTTGTGGCTTCTGTATTTTATATTTTCCTTCAAGAATATTGAAATAAATGCATTGTTCTTTCTTAGATTTTTATAATCTCTATCACTTTATACTGATTCCACATAGAAATTTATAGTAAGCAATAAAATACAAGTTTTGTTTAACTGATGATAACTCCCAATTATTAAATTTCTTGAAAAAGGCATTTAAAAATCTTTCGAAGAAACAAAAAGAAAATGTCTTGAATTTTATTGAATATTTGTGATTAGATTTATTTGTAATGTTTTTCCCATTGTCACATTTTTGACTTTCTCTTACAGTGAGCAATCCATTGCTTCAGCCCGTGCATCGGTGATGGTTTACGATGATCTGAATAAAAAATGGGTACCCAGTGGATCATCAAGCGGGTTGTCCAAAGTACACATTTATCAACACCTCACTAACAACACCTTTCGAGTAGTTGGAAGAAAATTACAAGACCATGAGGTGAGGATTGGAGAAACATACTCTCCACACCCCTCCTTAAAAATTTTCTGTTATATACAATCCAAAGAGTTGTAAAGGAGATAATCATGTCATCATCTTTTCTGAGACAATGATAGAAAGCTGATGTTAAATAGTTGAAACTAAAAATGAACTTTGTAATTAACACACTTGTTTATAAATGAAATTATGCTGACTGTTTTGGGTGATATAAAGGGTCTACATTTCTTCAGCTGTAAAAAAGTTCTTTCTTCTACAAAGGCTGAAAAGAACTTTTTGCATGTGTGGAAGGAGGAATTTTTTACAGCTGAAGAAAGGTAGATCCTTTGTATCATCCAAAGCAGTCTCTACTGTTCTATTACAGTAAAACCTCAATACAACGATACTTCAGCGACTAAATAAAGTTATCATTCTACAGCATAGGTTCCCAACATGGGCGATAACGCCCCCTTGTGGGCGTTTGAGGCTTTCAGGGGGCGGTAAAAGACACAGAGAAAATTAGGGGAAGTTGATATGGCACGGAGGGGCATGGGAAGATTAACTAAATATAGTCTAAAAAAGACTTAAAAATTATGCTGATAATATTTTAATAAAATTCTTTTTAATATAATTAAGTATGTGTTTTGATTTTTCTCTGAAACTGTCAATTTATTTATTTAGAAAGCAATAGTTTATTATCTATTACTTCTTATCATCAAATCTTTATCAAATCAAATCTTAATCTTATCATCAATTCTTATTATCATATCTTTTATTCCTCTTTTTAAAATGAAGAAGAAATTCAGTAGCGTTTCAATTCCAACAATATTCAATCTATTAGTAATTTTTTTCAAATTTAATTCTTGTTTTCACCATGCATTATGTACGCTCTTGTTTCTCTGGAGTGGGAGGGGGGCAGTATTGAAATATTCACTAGAAAAGAGGGCACCAGTTCAAAAAAGGTTGGGAACCTATATTCTAGAGGGATGTATCATTATATCAAGAAGAGATTATATTATGGAAATTCTGTGGGACCGCAAATTTTTATTGCTATAAAGGGATTTATCGTTGTATCGAATATCGTTAAAGCAAGGTTTTACTCTATATGTGTGTATGTGCCCTTTACAATCTCCTTTCAGAGTTCAGCTTTTCATAGAAAAAGAATCATAACATGGAATAATATTTCCACCTTGTATATTTAAGCTAACTTTTATAAGTTCTTAGTAAGTTTTTTTTTTTTTTTTGACTCTAGAAAACAGGTTTTTATAAACTTTTCTAATATGATAACAATGTTACAAAAAGTTTTGTCCATTGATCTATGTGTCAGCTTTTTGAATTTTATTTAAAAAATCTGACAGAGACTGATTTAGGGCAAGGCTTTTGGGGCATGTGCCCTGGGCCCTCATTTTTAGGGCCCTCAAACTCTTAAGTATCATTAAAATATCTACTAAAATTTCCTTTCAAACACTATAAAAGACTAATTTCTGTCTGATAATCTAAGTGAATTGCCTGATTATCTAATTTAATACATGAGAAATACTCAAAATTTTTAGAAACAGAAAAACAAAAACAAAATTTTCGTCTGAACAGATCTTGTGCATAACCTTATGTTTTACTTCTTGGTATTTGTAAAACTGAAATATTTGACCGTTTAAAAGCATCATTTAAAAAAAAATTCTTTCAAGGAAACAAGAATTTCATCCCTTTGAAGTATTTTATGCATTTAACTTAAAGAATTCTATGAAATTGCATCTAAAATTTCATTGTAAAGTGAACGCTTATGTGTAGAAGATTTCAGATAGCGGAGTTAGTTTCAGATTAAATATATTTTTTTTTAATTGTGCTAAGGGGTCCTGCACAAGTATTTGTCTCCTGGGTCCCAAATTGTGTAAATCAGTCCTGGGATCTGCCCTTGGTTAATATTAGTGTAATTTCAGTGCTGAATTTTGGAAATCGCACTTTGATTTATTGCTGAATAGCTCAAGAAAAATAGCCTTAAATGTAGCATTGCTCTAGTTTTTTAACATTTTATAAAATATAAAGTTAATTAAATATGTTTGATGATGATGTTTGTAGAAAAAATGCTACAGCAAAGGTTAAAATCTACAGTAAATAAACATGAACCTACCAGACCAGTTTCAATGAAACATAACCCATCAAAACCACTCTACCTGAATTTTGTTAATTTATTTGTAGATTGTACTGTTGTTTTAATTTTCTCTTTAAGGTATATTTGCTTGAAATTGGGAAAAAAATGTTTATCATATTCCATTTTTTAGCTTATGCAAGTAATTTTTAGTACTATTATATATGACTTCTACGGACCTGAATGCTTTTCTATCTGTGACAGAATTTCCACCATATACAGACTATTTCAAACAGACCTTACCTTAGTATGCATATTTCTTACGGAACAACTTAATGTTAAACCATAAATGCTTACTGTTCAACAAGTTAAGCTTTTGTTCTTTTCAATACTTTTAGGTTGTTATAAATGCTTCCATACTCAAGGGACTAAAGTACAACCAGGCCACAGCAACTTTTCATCAGTGGCGTGACAATAAACAAGTGTATGGCCTTAATTTTAGCAGTCGTGATGATGCTGAGGCCTTTGCAGTTGCCATGCTTAGAACACTGGAGTTTGTTAATCAAAACAGTAAGTATTAATAAGTTCAGCAAATTGTTAACTAGAAGTCAGAGAGAACTGCTAAATGCCATTTAAAAATTTGCCAAATTTTTAAACTGTGTAATAAAAGCATTATGTGTGAATGCTTATTATAGTAAATTACATATTGTAAATGCTAGACAGTAATTGCATATTGGCTAATATAATTGGTTATTAATATATTGCAACTGTTTACCCACATAGAATTATTCCCTGGCATATAAAATAGAATCATTCTCCTGTACCTGTTAAAAATGATTTTGTTTATAAGAGTTATCATTACTATATTTTTTCATTAAAATCATTCTAAATCAGTCTATTCAGATTTTTTTTTTTTTGTGTGTGTGTGTGTGTGTGTGTGTGTGGTTTATGTAGTCTTCGGTTAGAAAATGCTGTGATGGAACATATCTGTATAGCCACTTTAGAAATACTTAGTGTTATATGTATAGTTCTCCTGGACAGTGGCATACTGCAAAATAATTTTTGGAGGTCCCTTTTATTTTTGAAATTGGCATTTTATAAATTACCTTACATTTATGATACGAAATAATTCAATAAAAATTTGTATTTATGTATATTTTTTTTAATTGAATACTTGTTTCTTAAATGCTTGAATTGGTAACCACTTAATGTCCTCATTTTATTTATTTACTTTTTAAAGTGTTTAGTAAATTGTTGAACACAGTTTTAAAAAGCTGTCAGCTTTTTCATTAAAATGAAAAAAAGAACACACATTGCAAGAGTGTGGGTGCTAACCTAACTGAGTTCAGCTTTTTGGCTATTTTAAATAGGGATTCTTCTCCTATTCTTATAATTGAGGGGTTAACAACCATAGTGGGCCTATTCTGTATTTTTTATAAATGGGGGTAGTTCATGTTACAGTAACTTAAAATTATGTTCTATTCACTGCCATGGTGAATCAAGTGATTAATACTTTTTCTCTCCCAGAGATGGCATTTATTACTTGGTCGTATAATGCCATTCTACTATAATGTGCAACTTCAAACCTTCATTTCTTCAATTTAGTTTAGATTAACTTGGTTCACTATGGTTGTGACCCCCTCAATTGAAAATATAATCTTTTTTAGAGTGGGCTAAAATCTTTCTCTTGGTCCTTACCCATTTATGGCAATGTTTGAAGAGTTTATGGTATACTGCTTCTTGTCTTTCTTGCTTTCGTGGATTATGAGGGCTTGGGCACTTCTGCTCTTACAGCATTTTGTACCAACCCCAAATCCAGATTAGTCTGATTGCGGCAGTACCAGCCAAGGGTGTTAATTTCTACTAAACTCCCGAAGAGTTCATTTCTACCTCATTTGAGAGCCAATAGATGGCAGCACTACTGATCGTTAGTGGGGGGAGGGGGTTCCTAATTTTGAAGCAAATACCAAGCAGCAGACCCCAAGACTTAATTTTGCAACCTCCAGGGGTATTGATTTAGAGGATATTGCGACCCTGGTGTATTTAACATGCTTCAGTCACCATTAGCGAGCATGGCGGTCTTTGATTGGTCCCACGATCGAACCCACAACCTTTCAGCCACTAGATTGGCACCTCTCCCAACCGGGCTATCATGGCCTGGTATGCTGCTACTTGTAGACACTTTTCTTGTATTGTTTTATTGCAGCGATATTCAAATTATTTAGCAGTGTCACCCTACTTTCAACACCGAGGTAACATGCCTACTTTCAAGATGTAAAGTGTAAAGTAACTACCAAAATAGTAAGCTGTGTAAATAATAATAAATGCATTTGTGAATTTAGTTTGTTTTACAGTAAATTTCTCTTTATAAAAACAAAAATTTTGTCAAGTATGTATTTCTATTTCATTAATTTACAGTTTTTTAATCCACTTTGTAAATCCGATGATATTTCTTTGTAAATTGTAATTTTTTTATTTTTTATGTTGAGACTAATGACTGTACAAAATATTGTGAAATCAGTCTAAAAAATTCAGAAGTAATGTACATTTGATTTTAATATTATTACTGAATATTCATTACGAATTAGCATAAACTAAACAAAAGATGATTATTTTTTATATTTTTTTCCGAAAATGGATCGCATAAAGCACAATTTTTCATGACAACGCTGAGTTACACATTAACAAGTTATAACCTTTTTCTGCAGGACCTTAATAAATACAATGTTACTTATAAATTTTTCACATACTATTTGTAACTTTATTTTAACTTTATATAAGATATTTCAATATGGATAATTTCCATATCCTATCTTTTGAAAAACACAGCAGTAAGTAAATGTGATACTGAATACTTGTTTTAAATACTGATACTTTAATCAAATTAATTTTCTTTTCAGGCTCCTCATCAAGGCCTCCACCTCCACCCCCCATGAATTCACAACCAGTCTATCAAACAGTAGCTAATGAAATGGACTGCAACAATGTTGATAAATGGTATTAAAGTACAAGTTATTAAGAAAATTAATCTAGCATGTAAACTTTTTTGTTGTTAACCTTGTGAAACTGGCTGGTACTACTGCCATACCAGAAAAGAAAAACTTAAATTACTGCTCAGATTTGGTACTACATTAAAGCGTCAGAATAGCGGCTGCCAGATCACCAGTGGCAACTGTGCAATTATTCCTGGTGACTATAAAACAGTCTATCTATCGCGAAATTTGGCAACCTGCTAATTTAACCTTTTTGTAAGCTAGAGCACAGTACTAAGAATGAGAACTGAACCTAAAGCAGAACATGCCCAAAATTGAGGACTTAGTCGAAGAACAAATGGGGACTGTTCAAAAAAAGGAGGGGGTCAGGGGAGTGAAATTGAAGTGATACAAACAAAATTGGGATCTGTAGTTAGAGGGATACCAAAAATTATGACCACTAAAAATATCAAAGTGGCCTCTGAACTTTGTGAAGCCACTGGAATTTGTTTAATCTGAAGCTTTATACTACATGAGTATTAATCATAGGCGTAATTTACAAGGGGCAAGGGTGGCGCAGTTGCACCCCCATAAAAAATTTAGAAGCATTCAGATATCACGTATATGAAAATATTTTCTACAATAGGAAACATTTTGCCCCCTTCCCCCTCAATGTCACTGGCCGATTTACACCAATGGTATTAATGTATGCAGAGCCTTATTATCGCGGGGCAAATCTGGACTTTGCCCAGAGCCCCCTGCTCGAAAGGGCCCCCAATATCGAATGTTTTTCTAGAATATTCTTTTTTATAACAAAATTTTATGAAAAATAAAACAAATTTCATAGGTGGGGGGCCCCCAAATTCATCAATGCCTGGGGCCCCAGTTGGTCATAATCAGGCTCTGAATATATGCTTTCCCTTATCCATGATTTTCCCCCCCTTTAGTCACTACATTTTGTGAGAAAAAATCTCATAATAAGTAGTCAACTGTAGTAGTGTAACTGCAGTAAGTAGTTTTACAGCTTTTCTCTCTCTCTTGTATCTCCTGCTCATCTTTTAGGGGAGGTGGGGAAAAAAGGTGGAATCAAATAAAAGGAAAAATATATTAAATTGTTCTGTATTAAAAGTTTAATTAGCCTATAGAGGTAATACAGTCAAGAATAGAAATGAAACATTGTAAATACATATACAAAATTACAGATTCACATTCATTTCACTTGAAATTGTCCGAATGATGATGGAATATTTTAAAGACAAGCTTTAATTTTCCACAATAGAACTACAGAGAAAAGTGTATAATTTAGGTTGTGGCAGAAAATGGTTTTGCCAGTCACCTTTGTTCTGGGTGGTCAAGAAGCTTTTTAAAATATTACACTATGTGGAACTAGTTTTACATTTGGCAAGGACATTATAGGGGTCAAAATCAATCTAGGATATTGAAAATATGTAAAATAGGAAAATGATGCAGCATTAAGAAAATGCAGGTCAAGGTTTAAAAAAAACAAAAAAACTAGTAATTATTTCTCGAAAGTATAAAATGTTTGCATTTAAACAGTAGCAGCTTAACACTAGAAGTGCCGTTGGGGTGACTTCGGCACTTTTCCCAATATCTTGTGCTTTATTTCAAAATACAGTTTAACACTGCAGCTCATTTTTCTACTTTTCCTAAAATTCTTCCCAGCATGTTGTGACAAATTTTTATATTTCTATTTTAATTAGTAAAATAAATAAATATAAAAATACCTAAAACAGCCACCAGAGGTCATTTTGACCCCCTCCCCTCTGACTGTTCTAGTGTTAAAAATGGAATTACAAGGACTATTTTTAATGCAAACAATAAGTCATTTTGCAAGATGCCATGAAGAATTTACAATAAGTAACAGAGAGAATGTAAAAAGTCAAATTAAAATTCTGAAAAAAATAATAATTAAAATATTATATAAAAGAGGTAATCTTGTGAAATGAAAATTTCACAAATTTTCATTTCACAAGATTACCTCTTTAAAAAAAAAAATTTAAAAAAAGACAAATCTTTAGATGACAAATTATATAAAAAAAGACAAATCTTTGGATGTATTTTCAATACTCGGATATTTAATTTCAAAAGTGAACTATGTATTTAAAAGTCTAATAATAGTAATAATTATTATATATATGTATATTACATTCTTATTGAAAATGTTCTTTTGAAATAACATTTATCTATTGCATTTCCTCATTGTTGTATGTACGTTTAAATGGTTGTCGATCCCTCAGGCACATCTGAGTTAAAATTGTTTTTTTAACAATTCAAACAATAAGAGTGTGCATTTAAAAAAAAATTAAAAAATTCTGTATGACTCATATGTGCTTGATTTCATTCTTTATGTATTTTGCCTTTGCTATTGTTTGCCTCTTACTACAATCATTTAGTTTTTATTAGAATGAATTAAAATATTATATAATCAGAGTGATTTTACTTTATTAATTAAAACTATTTTGTGCTTTATCTTTTTTTAGGAACGATAATGATTCAAACAGAATGACTCACCAAGTACAATATGCTAGTAATAATGGTAAGAACACTTCTTTTTATTAATTATGAATTTTTTAGCAAATATTTTTGTTCATTTCTTAATATCCATACCTCTATCGTGCTGACCAGTGCCCGAGTGCATAGCACTCTGAACTAGGAAACGGATGGTGCAAAACCAGGTTGCGTCCATTGACCTAACCGTTTGGAGTTTTCCGTTGTTTGCTCCGAAACTTAGCTTAAATACTGGCTAGGACCTCTTAGAAAGACCCCCACAGAGGGTACCTCACCCATCGGCCTAGATTCCACATGTAGATAATTGGGCTGTAATCCAGCAACAACAACAACGAACCTCCATTGCATTGTATAATGTTAACTCCCACACATGAAACCTGAAGTAGTGTAGAAGTATGATAAATAGTAAAGTACAAAAAATTATCAAAATTTCCTTACTTTTCCTTCTCCCAGCCTCTGAAACAAAAACTAATTGTCCAATTCTATCATCACTGAATCTTCTCTAAATATGTTTCAAAAATTTTTTAGGAAAACAAATTTTTCCTCTAACAAAAGACTTCTTGTCAAATGTACATTATCTTTCGTTATAGGAAACTTTCCGCCCCTGTAGGTGCCAGGAGTATATTTAAAAGGGTGGGAGTGGGCTTCACCCCCTCTGAAAATCTAAATCACTTATTTAAAAAAGCGCAATTTATAACATTATATTTACTATATATGCATGTTAACTGTCGTAGCAATAAGATTTAAAATACCGATTCCCACCCCCCCCTCTTCAAAGTTTAAACCTATGTATACTACTGGTAAGTGTTTCTCTCTCTATTTTTTAAATCATTAAAATGGTTTAACTCAGCTGTCAGCAGTTTTTAAATTCTTATGCTGATGGAACACTTTATAAATCCCTTTTTTTATGGACCCCTACACCAAATAGTAATGAGTAGAAGATATTACAATACAACTGGTTTGAGTAACCTTTGGATTTGGAAGTTACTTTAAGAATTCCTACTTTAACTTTCCATAATATGTATTTTGCACATTACTTGTGAACTATTGCTAAACTACTTGTTGTTCGTAAGAGGGCCAGAAAGTTTAAAATCATCTACCTACTTGGATGAAGGATTCTTTCTTTAAAAACTGTTAACTGCCCTCTAGAAAAACATTTTGATTGTCTAATTATGCTAGTCTTTCAGGGCTCTCATAACTGATGGTGGTTTGCTTAGAAAACAGATTGCATTCTGCAAAATGTAGTTGGAAGAAGGCTGATAACATTGATCATATGAATATTTTAAACTAATTTATTTAAAAATTAGTTTTGATGAAAATGTACCATTGTTTTATGCACATAAACTCTAGTGAATAAAAATTACTTTGAAAGAAGAGTCTTTCATTAAAAGTGCTGCATTAACATCATTGCAAAATTCCATAAAAGGCCAAATTCCCATGAAATCTGTTGGAATTTCTTTAAACCTCTTCCCGATGGGGAAATTTTGGTCTTGTTGTTTCAGAAGGATGGGAGCATCTTAAGCATGCTTTCCCCCCATTTCAGTGACTCTCAGCTGAAGCTGCTCTTTGCGCAACAATCATTGAGGGATTACCCATTCCCAGCCAAAGACAGATATTTCTAAAGTGTGGTGTAACAAAATAAAAGTTGTGTACGGTGCATGCGGGAAGGATTATTGATGTTGACATCCTTTCTCCACCTTGAAAACGTATCAACAAAAGAAGAGGGGGAATGCATTACTTGAGAGACATGTATGTCAGGCCCGTCTTTTTGGAGGATTTCTACTTCGTTTAAAAATTAACCGCCCATCTTCAATAGGTTATTTGAAAAAGAAGGAGTTTCTTTTAGACCATTTATTGCATTGTGATGATTTTTTTCTCCCTAATTTAACTCATTAACATAGGTACAGATTTTGTGAATTGAATTTGAAACTTTTGATGAAACCTTTTGGTTCTGACAAAGGGGGTTGGGAATATAAGCAGGAGATATTTAAATTTCAGTAAATCATGGCTCGCATTTGGGATAATTTAGTGAACTCTCATTGAGGAGGACAGTCAGTGGACAGTGACTTTTGTCTGTGCTGATGAGAGTCCATTCATGACCCACAGTTTGGTCCTGTTACTTGATCTTCTACTATCAGGTTCTTCTGGTAATCAATCCACACTATGCCAGACATGCCAAATCTCAAGATTTTGGCCTGAGTCTCAGACTTTTTGATTCTGTTTTGAGCCTTGGGAGTTTTCTTCATTTTTTCAGACTTTTTAAGAGTTTATTAAAAAAATTGAAACCTTTTTTTCCTATTTTTTTCATCAGGTTTGCAAAATCAGTTCATGTTTCATTCATGTGGGTGCATGAAGCTCAACAACCTGAAGGCATTTGATTTGAAATGCATCTGAAGTTCTTCTAAGAAATTATATAAATGAATTTTCATTATATTATATATTTATTATGTTATGCTAATTATTTATGCATAAATATGCTAAAATTTCAAAGTTGTACAAGATTTAGAGAAAAGCTTTTTTTTTTTTCCCCATAAAATTAGATATTATTTCAAAGTTTAGTGTTATAAGGTATCTGACATATACCGTCAGTAAATTTAGACTATGTCAAGCAATGTATTTTATGTTTTATATTCTGCATTTTATATTTGGTATATAACACACACACACACACACACACACACACACAAAAAAAAAAAAAAAGTAATTTTTCAAATTTGAAAATGCGTGTTATATGCCAAGATATACAGTAATTTTTAGGTGTGAGTTGTTCATCCTTATTTATTTTGATTGATGGTTTCTATTTTTCTTTTCTTTTCTTTTTTTTTTTTTAATATTTGAAATTGAATTTATTTACATTGTACATCTTAGCACTATCCTATTACTTAAGTTTATATAGATATGCATGTCATTTGAGAAAAGAAACTATGTCTGTATTGATTATATATCCATTTTATGCTGGAAATAAATGCATAAAAAATCTCAGGCTTTTTTTACCTTAAAAGCAGGAGATCCCAGGTATTTTGATTTTGGGAAGTTGGCACATCTGCAATGTTATAATGCCAAGTGAAAAAGATAAAATTCTTTTAATGGGCAGAATAGATTTTAAGAATATACTATTCTGAGGAAATTAAAGTTTAAAGAGAGAAAAAGGTGCTTTTTCTTAACAGATGGGCTGTGCATATAAAGCACTGTCTAATGCATGCAGTTTTCTGCAGATCTCAACTGCAAATTCTGTTTTTCGTACATAATAACTATTAATCTGTCTATGTGAAACAGTTTCCTCATTTTCAGAATTTCTCTTTTCAGTGAATGGCTCCCAGATGAACTCTGGATCACCCAGCAATACACTCCACAGAACTGCTGCTCCAAACTGTGTGCCCCCTGCACCACCACAACCTCCAGCACCCCCTGCTCAACCGAGTGCTGCACCACCACCCCCTCCTCCTCCACCTCCACCTCCTCCAGGTCCCGGCATACCTCCCTGTCCTCCCCCCTGTATGCCAAATGCAGGACCTCCCCCACCTCCGGCACCTCCAGCAGGGGGATTTTCTGCTCCCCCATGTCCCCCACCTCCCCCAGGATCATCTTTAAATCGGCCGAATACAGCAAATATGTCTCTAGCATCTGCACTAGCCAATGCAAAGTTAAAAAAGACACAAAGGGTAAGTATCTTTTGCAAATAAATAACATTGTATATAACAAGAATAGTTAGTCAATAAGGGGTGTTTTTGGTCTGGGGTATACCTTAATTCCGTGTATTTTGAGCTAGTCATTTCTGAAATTCTGGGGAGTTTTTTAGCAAAAGACAAAATTACGCAATTCCAATTTCAATCTTTACCCATCATTCTTGTAGATGATTATTTTTCTTTGGGCATTAATTTATTTAAATCTTCAATGCTGTAGGCTTAAAACTTGAAATTTATTCTATACTCAATTAATATTTTACAGATTTATGATAGTTAAATACATAATTTTTGGCAATTTAGATTTGATTTTTTAGGTCAAGTTTTCTAGAAAGATCTGCATTAAGAAATGTGTTTTTGAAGTATTTGTTGGCAACAGCTAATGAAAGTTATAATACACCATTTCTCAGATTTAAAATGGCATAATTTATTATAATTTAAGTATTATTGTTTAAATATTTGTTATTAGTTTGTTCACTATTATTGTAAGTAAAAGTAAAAAAACTGTATCTTTCATTGCACATCTTTCAGGGTTTATGAAGAAATCCCACAATCATCCC
Source organism: Cheiracanthium punctorium (assembly GCA_038373885.1). NCBI lineage: Eukaryota > Metazoa > Arthropoda > Arachnida > Araneae > Cheiracanthiidae > Cheiracanthium > Cheiracanthium punctorium. The sequence goes on along the minus strand of JAWZYV010015659.1, from coordinate 59,589 downwards.
TGGCCAATGCAATTCATTCAATCAATTAAGTGCATAGAAATTATGTTAATGTGGCTGCTCAGTTTTGGTGGGATAATTTATGCAATTTTGACACAGTATATTGAGATCAGAAAAAAAAAAAATTGTTAGATAATGTACAAATTAAGATAGCAATTCGCAAGACATAAGTATAAAAGGCATGAAAGTAATGTTTATATGTAATCAATTATTTTTAAAGTTTACTAAAATTTTTGACTGTTAAATGAAAGAAAAAAAATTGATCCTAAAATATGTTTATCTACATCACAGTTCTCCCACGACCTTGTTTTTATGTACACAAAATATTTCATTGGCAGAAGCCTTGTGAATCACTTAAATAAGCAAATATTATTTATGACATTAATTCTACTGTCTGGTCAAAACATTACTTTAAATTGATTTTATTGTAAAATAGTCTGAAGAGGTAGTACAACGAAAAGTTTCAGATATACACGTGTCTTAATACAAAAATCAGTACATTGTTAAATTGATTGAATCATTAAATTACATTTTTTGAAAATTTCATTTTCAAAACAATCTAACTCAGAAGTTTTGCCTGATGTGTCATTACTGAGTCGAGAGTGAGAATTGATACTTTAGCAGTTTTTTTCCCCTGCTGTAGACACAGAATTTGTATTTTTGTAATTTGGCAGCGTATATTAGTAGCATGATATTTTCTTGCTAAAAGACACTCAAAAATCGGAATGTTATAAACTTGAAGAATAAACAATTTTGTATGTAACACACATAACAGTAATCAAAACTGTGCATATGTGTAGGAAAGGAAACAGTGATGGCATTTTTTTTTTCTTTTGTTTCCTTCCCTTTTACTTTCACTTTTTATTTTCCTGCCTTCATGTATCAGTTGATAATTACCTGTCTGCTCAAGAAGGTATTTCTACCTCTTGAAATGTAGGTACTGTTCTTATTATCATTTTATGTTATATGCAGAGGTTTTCTTTTTATGGTATTTATTTTCTTCTCTATATCAAGCATTTGCAACTCTAGATTACTACTAAAAAGCCCATGCACAACCACTCTGGTTTTATCTTTTGCTTTTGATGTAGCTTATCAAATTATAAAATGTCTACTTAAACCTGAAATGTAAAAATACATTATACTGTAGAATTATGACTAAGTCATAGAAAGTCAGAGAAACTTTGGTATGAGACCCTTAAAATCTATAATGCCCCCCCCCCTTTCAAAGCATTTGGTCATGTTACCAGAGGTACGTAGAGTTACTAGAAAAGTTAACTTCTTTAATCATTAACTCACTGCTCAAAAATTTAACTTTATTAATCGTTAAAACATTAACTTTTAAAAAATGCAATGTAATTTATCTGTAAAAGTTAGCCACCTAAAGTTGTATTGTCATTTAAGCATTACCTATATGTACAGCAGAGGCTTGGCTTGAGTATGCTCATAGTGCAAAAAATAGTAATCAGTTATTGATATCATTTTTAATCAACTGCATGTTTTTTTCACAAACATTAACATACTAAAATTGTCATATGGCAGCTTTCTGGCAGCAGATCATGTTGCCTGTAAAATACGTTTTCCTTAAAAAAAAGGGGGGGTGCATTCAACATCAGCTAGACAGAATAGCAAGATTATACTGTTAAAACTGGTTTACCTAGAAATACATCATCTGTAACTGTCTTTTGACTTTGAATCCAGCCAAGTTTTAATCAAATTCTGAGCATAAAAATCATCTCTTCCATCATTGTTACTCCCATTAATGGTAACATTATTCTTTTTCTCAAACAATATCACACCAACAACCAATGTAATGGACTAAAGTTAGCAAAAGTTCAATTAAGAGTAGTTAAAAAATCCATTAATATTTTATTAATTAAAAGTTAAATTGTGAGGCGATATGCTCACTTCGTTAATTAGCGATTAACAAGGTTCTGCTCTGCTTTGCATGTTACACCTATGCAAACATAAGCAATAAAAAGTTTAAAAAAAAATTAAACATACAAAAATCCTCCCTTCATTGTCAATGAAACACTTGATAGCCATGCAGAGATTGGAAAGCAAATATGAAACATAATTCAATTTCTGCTGACAACTATAAACAACTTTTTACTTCTTGAAACGTATGTTCACTTTTTTATTATGTATTTTGCTTAAAGTAATCTATTTTTACTGCTCTGTCATTTCTGATTTATATGTTTGTTGATTTAACAGCAACATTAACACAGACCTAATTTTTTAAAATTGTGTAACACTGTTTGATGTGTTTTATTTGAATACATTTTTTAGTTATATAGATAAATTAATTTTCATAATTACAGCTTTTTTGTCAGAATTTTGTATAAATTATCACCAAGGTGCTTTAGTAATCCAAAATTATTAAATTTGTAAATTTAAAAACATTCTTGCTCCATGATCCAAAATGTACCAATTCATTCTATTTAAAACATGCTTTATTATATCAGTACTTGTCTTTGTGTTAAAAGGTGGTGAATGTATCAAACATTTAATATGGCTTTTTCTTTGAAAAATTTAGTCAGACAGCACGGAACAAAATAAAACACCAGGTCCTCCAAGTGGAATGGCTAGTATGATGGATGAAATGGCAAAAACATTAGCCAGAAGGTATGAAATTTTATTTTCTAGTTGATAAATGAGTGGTTAAATACACAGCTTTGAACTAAAATGAAATGGAAAACTGAACACCCCAAAAACCTCATTCTAGTTGCATTTACAAAATAAAACATTGCTTTTTTATTCACCCACGACAAATGTGGTTTTTTTAGACTGACAGTCATGCACTTTTTTTAAAGTAGTTTTTGAAAAATTAAACATAAAAGTTTAGCAAAACCTCATTTTAAATTATTTATGTTTTTCTCTAAGTACACTTAAAATCTTTGAAATCTCAAGGTTTCAGTACTGTTACAAGCACAAATCTTTTCCAGAAAAAGAGTTTTTTTTTTTTTTTTTTTAAATAAAGCCCTGAAAAAAGCATATCACATTGAAATTCTATAACAAACCCAGGTTTTACTTTTATAGCTAAAAACTTTATGCAATTTTTTGTCATAAAAGTGTTACATTCATTTCTAACAGCAGTGAAGGTGTTTCAATAGAGATTTCTTTTGTGCTCAGTATTGCTTCCTCCTAAGGCATTCAAAAGACCAATAAAAGGAAACATTGCTTTGCAAGAAAAATAAGATCTTTACCATTACATTTACCAACAAACAATTTAAACCAATCCTGCTCCTTCCATATGTTACTATTTTAATGTGATTGCTTTTGAAATAAAAGTGTATTTGAAAGACAGCTTTTTTCATGTTCACAGCTTCATTCATGTTGAGGCGAATTCTGAAATTTGCCAGTTTTGAAATTTTATTGATCTAGAGTAGGGTCTCTGAATCTCTCTCTTATTCTCAAGGCACTTTGAGATTCTAAAAATTTGGCGAGGCTCTTTGCGTAAATTCGACACTAAAGAATTGGTGATTAAAAAAGCAAGATTTTTTTCATGGAGCTCTTACTAGCTTTGCCAGGAGCACTGTTTGAGAAGCACTATCTCGAACAAAAACAATTTCAGTTCAAAGACCAGATTAAAAGGTCTACTTCTTGGTGACTTTAACAAACTGCATTACCCACTTTAATAAACAGTCTTTTATGAAAATTTCTTTAAAAAACTCTTAAATGTAGAATTATATAGCCAATTTTATTTTTATTATTTTTTAATTAATAGATTACAAAAATCGCATTTGAATAATTTTTTTTTGAAAGTTTTATAATTGATACAGGTTTATAATGCATTAAGTGAAACAACTTTTGAAGAACTATTCTAAAAATTTTTCAAGTCCCTGAAGTAGTTTGAGATTTTAGGTCAAATTATTCATTTGACCTAAAATCTTGGAGAAATAAATGTACATATTTTGAATAGCATTGATATAGAGTTGTTTATTCAAGTGTTTCTTCAAAAAGCTATTATAAATGTAAATGCCTTACACTTTCTCACATTGTTTCAGACGAGCTCAAGCTGAAGGTTCTCAGAACAATATGGTAAGTTAGACAACCTAGAATGTATTATATGAAATAAATTCTTTTTGTTTAAATATTAAAGTTTTATTAATTATTCTGTTTTTTATAGTTGTTTATGTTTTGTTTATAGGATTCTGAAAATGCACTAGATAAAAAGTGGGATAAAAATTCTTCAAATGGATCAGGTATCAACTCTGGGTTAGAGTCACCTAAAAGCAGTCGCAGGTATGCATTCTGCCATCTAGCATTCTTAGTTAAATGTACTATCTTCATCTGTATTCACTAAGCTTTTCAACTGCTGTTTAAAAGCCATCTTCAAATTCTAATTCACCTCCCCTACTCCTCTTGTTTAAAACCTCAATAAAACTTTCATCCATGTCAGCATTCATCATATTAACAGTACTTGTGATGTTACATCTGGCAGCGTAAGTAGAGTGCTATGTAAGATTTAATCTAGAGTACACCAGTGTATAAAAAAAGGTATTTAAACTTCTTGAATATAGTTAATTCTATTATAGTACCCTTATTTGCTATCATTTCTATTGCTTCGCACTGGTAAGCATAACTTCAATCTTGATAAGTCGCCATTTTTTCAATTTTCTTGAAATCAACTTCTATTTAGACACACTGGCAATCGGTTTTGTCCTCCCTGCATATGAGAAGAGGGGACTGAACTATGTTATTCCTTCCCCTCTATTTAAATTAAAACATTGCTACAGTTATAACTTTAACATAAAAGTAACATTATAACTGTTCCAATAAAACAACCTTGAATACTGGTGTTCATCAGTGGCAAAGCTACAACGCATTATTTTAAAACATAAACCCAACGAAATAACAAACACAAGTTTAAGAAATTAGTCAAAATGAGAAGTTTGTTGCGAGATAAGTGGTCCTCATTTTGTATATTTATTATAGTATTTCCATTTCTGTGTAAAAGTTATTCATATATATTTAAAAAAAAAAACTTATTTTTTTAATGCATTTCCAAGAATGGCTGTCATGTTCCCAGAATTATAAAAAAAAATCCCACAAATCAAAAACCTCACTTCCTCTACACAGTTTTGTTTTCATTGTTAAATGTTGTTGCATTAAGCATTCTAAAAAATGTGTATAACTGCTTTATTTTTAATTTCTTTCCTTTTGTGACTGTCTTGTTTTTGTCTTTTTTTAGGCAGAGGATAGGTTCCATTGGAGATATGGATAATTTAAAATCTAATGGAGCTGATGCATATGATTTGGACCGATTAAAGCAAGAAATAATGGTAGAAATCCGGATGGAAATTAATAAGCTAAAGCAAGATATTATTGATGGTAATATATTTGTATTTTTATTTTGTGACAGATTTTCAAGGTGCATTTGTGTTCAGAATGTACAGGGTAGGGATGCTGAGGTATCCAGCAAACATACTGCATCTGGCCAATATGTTAGCAATAGCCAAAATATTTGGCAGTATATCCCACCTAAAATTATGTACTGAAAAATAACATGAATATACCAATAAATTTTAAATACTGCAATATTAAAAATGTGAAAACAAAACTAAGTTTATCTAAATATTTAATGTTTAATACTTTTCAGAACATTTACATTGTGCAATTTTATGTTACTGTCATGTACTACATTTCCATATACTTTATTAAAAATGAAATGTATAGCTAATATATATATATTTTTTTTATGGGCACACACTAAGTAATTATGCCCTATATTTGCTAGTTATAGTTCAGTATGTTTTACAAACAAAAGTAATATGATATTGAGCTTTTTTAAAAGGATGATGTGTATCTAAAATTGAGTATGTAACATTTATAGTCTTTTATGGCAACATGTAACGAACTTTAAGGTCATATTGTAGCCTAGTTTAGAGAAATCCACCCATTCAAAAACAATAACATTAGTTTATAAAAATTAAAAGAGCTTATTCTCCATCCAAAAAGATGGATGCCGCATTTGTAGCTCTTTCATCAGGATTAATATATATATATGCACATATGTATATATTAAATAAACTTATTTAGTTTAATCTTGGCAGTGGCTTAAATTCCTACAATGTACAATGTCAAGATTTTCTATAAAAAAAGGCAATGGGAAAAAAAATCATTCACCTATTTTTAAAATATGGTATTAAATTTGCCTTTGTATAAACAGTAATATCTTCAATCTCAAGCTTTCTTTATATAAGATATACAAGTTTTTAATGACTGTGTCATTTTATCTCTCACCCCTCCTCCCCTTTATTGAAAAATGTGTCCCAAAAATGTGACATAATAAGCGAAATAAAAGTATGTGACATAATTTTACATATATTTAAATACTATTAGTTCACAACTGCTTTAATCTATTGTTACAATATTTCGTAAGCTGTAGAATATGCATCACATGTATTTTTCTATAAATAGGTTACAATCCTAAAAATTTCAACATAGGGTTAGCAGGCAAAATACACAAAAAATGAGAGATTGTCAAGTCAATTACTATCGTTTTAATATGGCAATAATGAAACTAAAAAATTAGGAGGTTCAGGGGGGTCTCCCCCTCACGAGGCTCGAACAGCCGAGTTATATATTTATATTTTCTATAGGATACTTCTTTTAGTCTATAAAAATCGTGACTTTATTTTTTATAATGATCTTTTTCTTTCCTTTTAGCCATAAGAATGGAGTTGAATCGAAGATAATACTCTTATGTTTCGATGAGTGAAGCTTTTATATAAAGATATTGTTGAAGGTCCTTGTGAGTTTGCATCTTAGCCTTTCATAATGAGTTTCATACTGTACATAAGTGTGCGACTACTTTTGCCTTCAAAGAACTTTTTCCAAAGAATGAATTTTTTGCATTTCTACTTTTTCTATAGATGCCAGCTAGAGTATTTCTAGTGTTTCTTTCATTTTCTCGGGTGGTTTTTCTTGGTATGGACAAGCAATAGATATGTTTTGAAGAACGCTTCATGCTAAGTCAGAATTATTGCGACACATAATTTTAACATAATTTATGTTCAATAAAATATTCATTCATTCACTTAATTTATGTAGATTCACACTTATAAATTCATCTTTTCTCACACATGAGGATCATGTCAGTATGTTGTTGACCAATTTTGTTACTATTGGATCATTCATTCTGTTTAAAAATTGCTTATTTAGATGATCTCTCATATGCACAGGAAATTTTTAGTAAACTGCACTATAATAAAGCATATGTTTGATCAGCATAGAAATGTTTTTAAGTGTGTCACACAAAAACTTAACACATTTAGAAAATTCTATCTAGTTTGAAATAGATAGAATGATGTGTATATGAAGCTTCTATAAGCTATAATAGTTTTGATTGCTTCACATATCACTGTTTTTTGTCATCATAAGAAAAAGCATTACATACAATTGTGTTTTGTGAAATAACAATAATTTTATAACTTAGCTTTAGTTCTTTTTTTTTTTCCCCTTCTGATCCAACTGATTTGCCATGAATTTTTTTTTTTTTTTTTTTTTTTTTTTTTTTATGCTATTCAAAATTTCCTTAAAAAATGCAAGTAAAGGCAAGCATATACTTATTTAATATTATTTTCATTATTGAACTACAAATATTCTTGACTTAGCATTAAAGTTTTCTTATACCATGCCTGCAATTGATTATTTTCTAACAGTGCCTTCGGCACATGCTCTGTGAAGCTCTTCCATGCAATAAATTTGCATTTGTGTAGCTGATTAATTACTGATTACTGAGCGTTTGTAATAACTTGTATGTTTGGATAAATAATGCTGGTTTTCCCCTCAAAGCTTATGTGAACTGACATGAAGATCATACATTTATGGTAATGTATATTAACTATATTCCTACTTACTCTTTATATATATATGTGTATGTGTATATGTGTGTATTGTGCATATGTTCAGACTTGAAATTTTATATAATATAAATGTAACTCAAGTGTTTTTAATGATAAATATGAAACTGTTTGAGACCTTTTTAAAATCTATTTTATTTTCTCACTGTCAATTTTGAAAATATTTTCTACCCGGATGTTTGCACTTTTGGACTTAATTTTAACACATCATGTAAGGTTAAATATTTAACTCAATATTTCTAAATTAGTAATGAAATAAAAATTAAGAAAGTTGAAACAACTTTCTTAAGGATTTTAAAATTTTGAATTTGGATTTTAACCGGTCATCAACTTTTTTTTAAATTTGCTGATTCAGTTTCAACATAAGTTGCTATGATGACCTCTTTTTATTATTATTTTATTATTATTATTAATTAAGAATTAAAGTTTTAGAATTGTAATAGTAGTAAAATTGGTTGTACTGATGAGCAAAACATTACAACAATAACCTATAAATGTAAAATTATTAAGTAACCTTTAAAGAAAAGTGCCATAGCTAATAATTCAATGTATATATTTATTCGCATCCAACTTGCCTATTAATTCATATTTTATCTGTTCCTTATTTATGATACATAAAATTTTAAAGTTATGTTAGATTTCAGCAATAAGTTTTTAATTAAAGTTCAGAGATATCCATCAGTAACAATTCCGCATTGTACCACTCCATAAAAATTTTTTTATGGTAATTAAACTTGTAGGTCCATACTGTTCGACTATTTGGCTTGAAATATTCTACAGATATGTAAAACATTATAGAGAAGATGGCCTTCTCTACAATGTTTTCTGAAGATCCACCTCATTTTTAGATTTTTTTGTATAATTTCAACTCTAGAAAGCTTCCTGCAATATCAGATAGAGTACAAAAGTAAATAACAGGAGATTTATTTTTTTTAATAATATGTATTGTTAAATATGAAGTTAAATTAATAATCCCTGATGCAAAACTTACATCACAAGCAAAATAATTTTACAATGTTTGTGACTTCAAGCAGGTTGGAATAGTTCTTTGAGATTATCAACATTGAAGATTGACCTTTTTTCTACATGGTTAGAATAAGTAAACTTTAAGTATTTCAATGGTTTTCTGCATAAACATGTGTAAAGAAGATTATCAAGGAATTGTAAATTTTAACTGTTTAGTTTTCTGTGCTGTATAGTGGATGCAAGAGCTGTAAACACCAGAACCAGGAACATTTATTTTTGCCATGATTTCCTTCGAAGCTCACTTTTCAGTGGTGTACACAGACTTATTTTATGGGAGGTGGAATCCAAATTATATAATCTTTATGTTGAAAAGCATAATCATTGTTAAATTTGTGGGATTATGTCTGATTAGCTATGTATGGACTCTATGCCGAGGGGATGCCTTCCGTGGGGGTCTTTCTAACAGTTCCTAACCTGTATTTACACTAAGTTTCGGAGGAAACCACGGAAAACTCTGAACAGTTAGGTTAGCGGACGCGACCTGGTTTCGAACCAGGCACCTTCCATCTGCCTGTTCTGAGCGATATGCAGTGTGCATCTGGCGGGGCCATAATCATTGTTAAAAATTTTAAATGTAACGACTTTTTTTCTGTATGGGAGGAGTGGTCTGAATATCCCCACATAGCTTGCTCTCTTGTGTATGCTACTGTCACTTTGAAAATTTGCAGTTGATATTACAACTGGCCCATTGTGCTGAACATAGCAACTACTGCAGAAACTTTAATTGCTTGATATAAAATACAACCTCCCAATTTTTATAGCTGTTAAATAAAAGCATGTAAGGTTTTTTTTTTTTTTACCCTCCGCTAAAGAGGGTAATAGTTTTTGGCAGACGAAAAAAGGTCGTGGATGATAATTGATAGTAGTAAATAAAGTAAGCATATGCACTTTTGAAATTCGCATCATATGGATCAATAAAATACATGAAAAATCTTTATTGTTTTAGTGTATACGCAAAAATACATTTAGCTTTATGTTAGTTACAAAAGGATGAAGTAATAAATTCGAGCAATTTTTCACAAAAGATTTACGAATAGTTTTATATTAATAACTATGAATTAAAAGTAATTAAATTATTTACGTATATTCCATCAAGGTGTTTGCGGGGATGGCAACGAAGATTCTTTTCCTCTTTTTCTTTCGCTGGTTGCCAGGACGATAGTTTAGAATAAAAATAACTTTTTTGTTCTAAACAAATTTATGTAGCTGAAAGGTGTAATATATCTAGACAAAAAAAGGTCGTGGATGATAATTGATAGTAGTAAATAAAGTAAGCTATTAACCGTGATTGATTGAGACTATGGCGCTTTCTCAAGAGACTAAAGACCAAATCATATCGCTTTATTTTTCTGACACACCACTCACGCAGTGTGAAATAGCTCGTAGGCTTGGTATTTCACGCTCTACTGTTCAGTATTACATCGTTAAATATCAGAAGAATATACCCGGGACTGTTGTTCAAGGCCGCGCTGGCCGTCCTCGCCAGTTGTCTAATCCGGAAGAAAGTCATCGTGAAATTAACCGTCTATTTATGCAAAGAAAAAGGGAAGATCCAGATTTTCGTGCTCAAGAAGCGGAATCCAAATCCAGAAGACAAGACAGAAAACGTTTACGACTCTGTCTAGATATACCATCGAAAAGACCAAGAACAGATACTGATCTAAATGTAAGGTGTGAAGAACTAGAATTTCGTAAATTAGCTGAGAAATTTTTCGAAGCTGTTGCTGATGGTCCAATCCACCAATGCTATTGTTGTGATCGACTGTGGTTCAAAAAGTCAATAAGAACCCTTTCCAAAACAACTTTACTGTCCAAAGGAGCGACAACGGACTTTATAAAACTAGTCTTTTACAAAGATATCGGTGATATTGGCAAATTTTGCAGAACATGTTACGATTGTTTGATTAAATTGACAATACCACAATTAGCTATAAGCAATGGCTTCGAATTCCCAGAAATACCCGATTGTTTAAAATACTTGACACCACTGGAAGAACGGTTGGTTTCTCCCCGTTTGATTTACATGCAAATACATCCTGTACATGGCTGCCAATACAAATTAAAAGGTTCTGTCAAAAAACCTCTTTAGCGGAGGGGAAACTAATTTCAGCTGAAGGCTGAATATTTTATTAGCTCTTGGTTGGTTGGTTGGAGTTTATGGTTTTTATTTTTATTTTATTTTTTTAAGTTATTAGAGATATTCTGTTTTGAAAAGCCCAACACCTAACATAGCAACAACTTAATTGGAATAAACAAGGTCATCATAAACAAGTTAGCTTGATATTATCCCTCCCCCCTCCACACACACATACCAAGCTAACAAGTGCAACCCTCTAGTTTTGCAAAATTATTATGTAAATGACTAAAAAACTATTACTTTTTAAAAAGAAATTTCATTCATTTATATGCATTGTTATCATTTCACTAAAAAAAAAGAAGATTTTTCTTTTTATTTCAACATGTCCAATGTGTAAACATCCCTTTATAAAAATCAATTTTGATTCAATAACATTCCATTATATAATTTAAGATATCTTTCATATCTTTAAATTCTAACTGAACGATTTATATAATTACTTTAAAGCATTGATATTGGATAACCTTTTTTTAAAAAAAAATTATACAATGTACTTCCAGATTTTATGTAAGTTAATATTACAGTATTAAATGAATTTATGTGAATATTATGGGGAAAAAATCATTACTGTAAGATTATATTCAAGTATGTAAAATTATGTAATATAATGTATTGACAATTGAAACATTTTTGTCTGGAATTTTAAGGTTCTAAGTTAATTCTGCTTTTAATTATGCTTCTTTTAATATCTCTGTGATGTAGCAAGTTTAAAGCATTTCCCTCTGCATTTATTTTGCCATTTTAATTTTTATTTGATAGTATTTATACAATGCATTTTTACTAACTACTTTTTATGTTCCTTTTTAAATAACATTTTTGAGTATGTGAGTTTTGCTTATCCTTGAAAAAGTAAATCTGTATATAAATCTCCATGTATTTTAACCTAGCAATTTTCAACCTATGAACTCAGTAAACTTTTCAGGAATATTAAAATAATGCAATAGTTGAGGTGTGATAAAGATAAACTTGTGAAAAAAAAAAATTTTTTTTTTCCTTGCTAGGATGTTTTATCAATTTGTGATTGTTGAAAAATACATTAATAACTGAAATGTATTTATTTTGTTTAAACTAAGCTCTTATTCTATGATGAAATGTAATGACTGTCAATTTATTTTTTATTAATTTCTTAGCTCTGGTCTTGTAAAATATTCTTTAATAAAAAGTTTTCCTCTACCTTCATTTTCCCGGGCATATTTAGGATTTGTACGTATTAACTCATTCATAACATGCCTCCAGTTTTCTCAGGAGACTGTAGTCTTGCTTAGATTTAGAACACTGTTTTTGCAAATAATCAATAATTTCCTTCAAAACTATTTGTGAAAATAAATTAAAATATTCACTTTCCATTTTGAATTAAATATTGTGTGCAAAATCAAATTAACTGTTTATAGTACAAATATTGAATTTTTACTAATATGCATCTATTTTTGCAGTTCGATGTTAAAATGTAATTTTATGTTAAACATGCATTAATTCCTTAAAATAGTTATTTTGTTGAAAAAAGTTAACTTTCTCACGAAATGTATTTATGGATATAATGAACCTACTAACTTTTGATAGTTTATAAAAGACAAGTAAGTGTGCCTTAAAAAAAGCACATTTATGAAATTAAATTATCTGAAAACAATGATTTCTAGCTTCTGCATATTTTAAAGAAGTGATTTAGATACGTTACTTGACCCGGTGTTTGCTATGTTGGATATGTCATACTCAATATTCAAAATTTCACCTCTGGAATAGTGCTAGTGACCACTGAGAAGACCTGAAGCCACGGATTTAGCATGCATGTGCATGGTGATCTTTAGTGGCTGGTCAAGAATCAAATATGAAACCTTCCAATTACTGGTTGTAATGCCTTAACCTCTGAGGTGCTATAGCTCTGACAGAAGTTATGGCATAAAAATTAATATACTAAAGGATTTATGTAGTTGTGATTTTGCTTTCGTTCCATTAGGCATTGAAGTAACTTGTCAATTTGTGTTTTTGAATATGTCATACCCAGCTTAGCAGTTGAAATTACATACTGTTTCTTGACTGATTTTAAATTAGTAAAAACATATTCTAAATAATTTTCAAATTATATTGGTACTTTATTTATGTATTCTTAAATTTTATTCTCCCCTTCTCCTTTCCGCTCTCCAAGCAAAAAAATTACAAGAAAGTTAAGATGCTAACTGAGGATTTCAATTTATGGTTTATGATGTAAATTTTTATTTATTTTATTATAATATATTACAGTTAAATATTAAAGATTAAGAATTGTTTTGATATTACTAAATATTTAAAAGATAAAACTCTTTCTTTTGCTTGTGTTACTTAGATGTAATTGCTTTCATATAAATGCTGGTCATTTTTGTTTCAATGCTCGTTGTCTGTGTTAGATATGTTATTTGTTGTCTGGAACAACGACAGTTTTTTTGCCTTTTGTATTTGTATTTGCTTTTATGTTTTTGAGATTAGCTGATATTCAGTATTTGCCTTTACAACTTGTGTTCCTAATCATGGTATTTATTTAATTTGTAGTGTTTGTATATTTTGCAGTAAGAATACTGCTCAACTTTATTAAAAGTGTATCACAGGTGCCAATATTTCATTACAAAATATCTGATTGCTGATTAGATTACTCATATCACAATTAAATAATTTCATACACTATTTTTTAAAAATTTCATGTAATTACCGTCAACAATTTTAAAAAAATATATATTGGTTGAGATTATTTGTGATTACTTCCTTTTAAATACATAGGTTTATTTTTATTGTTTTCACTATTTTTTATTAATTGAATTATTTTAAATTTAACAGCTAAGCGTATTTAAGTATTTATATGCATTTATTTACTTACTTGTTTGTCTTAGTGCACAAAATTTAAAATTCAAATGTGCAATTACCTTTTTTTTTCCACTCTGTTTTCTCGTTTGTAAGCTGGGCCAGTTGTCTTCTATGCTATACAAGGTGTTTAGCTGAAAAAAAGTTAAATCTATTCAAGAATCTTATTTTCAACGAAAGAGATCCTGATTTTAAAATGAGCGTAATAATACTGTTTGGTAATACGGGGGAAATGGGCTTTGTGGCTTGTAAGTATTTTGGTTTGAGACAAAGAAAAAATTATAATTTTTATTTTGGATGTAAACAATACATATATATAGAGAGAGAGTGCTTAACTGTCAAAATTTTTTACTAGGTGCACTGGTAAGTAATGCCATTTGTTTTTCTTTAAATTCAAACACGTTTTTACTTGCAGACAAGCTGAACCGAAACATAAGATTCATATTCGTTACATTTTAAAGCAGGAATTTTATAGATTTTTTTTTTTCTTTCGAGAAAAATATGTGGAAAAAGGAGGACTAAAACAAATTTCAAAATGTCTTAGAACTCCTTTTAGGTATTCATAAGTCTATATTTTACAACACAAATTTTATGGATTTTTTTAAATCAAGAAAAATATGTGAAAAGACCGTTTTGGCCCCTACCCCCTGTAGGTTATGCTGTTTAATTTAAAACCTATGTTAAAAAAACTCACATGCCAAATTTCATATTGTTAGTTTCTGTAGTTGCAGCTTGACAAAATATTGACACACAAATGATATTACTTTCTGGTCCCTCCAATATTTTGCCAATGTGCATGCTTTAAATCTTCAGATATCTGTAATAATAAAATTGATTATGTTTAGAAAATTTATTTTACACTTAAGGTTTGTGATAAATTTATTATAATGAATGGTAAAGCACCTTTTTAAAAACTTACTTTGCAATGTGTACATGTAATAGTAGAACATGAAATATATGATTAATTTTTAAAATTTGTATGATACATCTAATTATATTCTACTGTTTTTAAAAGCTATCATATATATAAAAGAATTTTATCAGATATCTATGATCTTTTTTGCCCTTGAACAAATGGTAGCATAGCTTCTCGGTTATATTTCATAAACTAGTTTTAAATCTTTTGAGCAAGATTACCTGTAAAGCAGTGCACCATAGTGTATGGATAGCCATAAATATAGACATATTGTAAATGTTTCAAAAGTAGAAAATTATTAGAATTCTCAAATTTTAAAAAAGCAGTACTTTATTAATTGTATATTTTTGTAATTAAAATTTTAAAACTAATATTTAGATAAAATTTCATTATTATTTAAAATTATTTGTTTATTAAAAGATAAAGCAAAATATTATACAGGATGCATTATTTTAGAGCACTGGTCAGTCATCAAACTGTTCATCATGAAATTTTAAAAGATTAGGTATGGTACTCTTAAAAGGTGCATTAGTCATATTGTTCAAAATGGTTCATAAATGCGAAGTTTGTTGCAGTCAAAATCTGTCAATTGTAAACTATCATGAAATGTTATACATCAATGAAACAAGTTAAATCTAGGCAAAATGAGTAGATTTAAACATTTTAACCCCAACTGATTACATGTCATTTAATTGTAAATTTATTGACAAAAGTATTTGTATTGTATTGTATTATGTATTAAGCTACTCAAGGGTTATCTGCCTAAGGAAATCTTAAAGTGTTCTGCTGCACATTCACGTTACATCTGGAGAAAACTGCCCAAAACTCCAGACTACTAAATTGATGGCTGGGCAATAGGCCTAAACCCTGAACCTTCACACTTTAGTAAAACACACACAAAAGTATTTGTTCTAATGCAAAGTATGAATACAGTAATATTGAAACCACTTACTGATGCAATGTTCTTTCATTTTAAAGATAGGGAATCTGTGCATTCATATGTTATGTAATATTATGTATTCCTTTGTCAGCAGTTTACTAACTTTTGACATGCTTTCTGCATACTGATGAATATATTTCCTTTTCCTGCACATATATTTTTAGTTTGTATAGGAACACATTGCATTGTTTGTGCATTAACACTTAACCACTAACTGTTCCTGTTTGGCTCAAAATATGTTATGTTGGTTGACATCTGTGCAATCATGTTTTTTGTTTAATGTTGAAATCAAAAAAAGATAAGCTATGTCGAGTTTTTTTCATTCCCACATAGTTACCATATTTACTTGAGTATACGTCGGTCCAGAGTATAAGTCGACACCCCCCCCCCTTCCGCACTTTCCTGATAAAGAAATTTAAATTTTTTAAAATCCCGCCCCCCACTATCGACCCATATCAAGAAAGGGCATTTTTGACTTTCAATCAAAAAAAAAAAAAAATTTAAGGACCCGCATATAAGTCCCGCTTTAAAGCCTTTTTTTTTTTTTTTTTCCAAAATTTCTTGGCTTATACACGGGTAAATACGGTAAATAATATTTATTTACTTAATAAACTAAGAAATTTGCTTTAGCTAACTTTCCTAATTCTCTTCAAAGTTTGATAAAAACTTAACAGTTTATTTTCTACTCAATGTTTTTATTGATTGATTGAAATGTTTATATACATTTTTGAAAAATGTCTTGCCATTTATGTATTATTTTAAATCATACTAGAAATGCTATTTAGTGTTTTTTAAATACTGTTCAGTTTTTAAGAAACTACGAATAATTATGTATTTTCCCGTATTGTTATTTGTTGCTATTTATTAGTGAAAGCATTTGCTTATGCAAAGACTGAAATAGTAATGACAAACAAATTGATTACTTTTTAAAAGATTTTCATCATTACATTTTAAGAATATAAAATTCTCATTATTTCAATTTATCATTAAATGCTGTCAAAGGTATTCCTGAGTTTTAATTTTTATTGTTAAATAAATCCCGATGCTTTTCATTATTTTATTTTATGACTGGAATTTTGCTCATGCTGACAGTTGCACATTCCACTAGACATTAACATTTAGAAATGAGACATACAAAGATGTGATGAGTTCTACAAAAGTAAATAGAACCGCATGCAAACCCATGAGTTTAACATACTCTGAAACTAAGCAAAGGAAACCTTTTTTATGTAGCATATAGATTGCTATGATGTTTTTTTTTTTTTTACTCCTCTTTTCAGACTCCAGATTCTGTTTACAAGTTTTTTTTTTTCCATGTATTTTTCAATCGATTTCACTAAGTTTTTACAGTTAGAAATGAGACACAAGGCCTTTGAATTTTTAGAAATATTCAAACATATGATAACCATGTGTATACAAATGTAACAATTTTTTAAATCTATTTTCTAAATTTGATAATACAGGATTACACAAAAATTTTAAAGATTTTGTGTAGCTTTCAGATATTAGTATACTTAAATCATTACTAAATATGTGAACAAAAAAAATTAAGTGTTGAATCCATATATATAGAAAATAATTTTTGGTTAAAATGCATCTATTTAAAGTATGAACATTGTGAGCATAGCCAGATTTTTTCTTCCCCCTCCCATAAATTGATTTGGTTGAAATTGTGAAAAGGGTGAATTCAAAAGTGAATGAAACTTTTTTGTTGCTGTATGTGTGTGTGTGGTGGTGGGGAGGGGGCTTCTTTTATTCAAAAGTGATTGCACGTGGAAATAAGCAAAATAGACAAAGAAATGAAATACATAAATGAAATGTTATCTTTTCAGAAATATACTATTTTGCTAACCTCCTAAAGCAAAGTCATACCTTTTGAAAACTTGAACAGGTTTTTGTTTAAAGTCAGCAGAAAAAGAAAATGTAAATAACGTTTTGTGTTGTCAAGCTGGTTTGTTCTGCTTTTGCACTACAGAGCCTTTATTAGTAGTAAAGACCTTAATTGACAAAAGAACTCTCCAAATGAATAAAAATAAATATATTTTTCTGTGTCTTAAAATTATTTATGTGTTTGTATATATATATATATATATATATATATATATATATATTTTGTACTCTGCTTACTCATTTCAAAGATCATTTAGTCTGCCACCCCCTGACTATAAATTTTCAAAACTATAATGCAAGTAGTTTTCAGCGTGAATTTTTTTTAATTAACTAAAAAAATTGTGTAAAAATATTAGTAAAGAGTAAATTATTCAAAAACTGTTTAATTTTTATTCTTCCACAGAAACTAAAATTTGGTTTTTCTAAAGTTTCAATTGCCTTGTTCCTCTTCCTTCGTATTATTTTATTTTCTAATTTAATACTTACATTGAATTAATTTACTTCCTAATTTGTATGTTCTAGCTGCAAAAATCTGATAAAGCATTTCATGTTGCATGCATTTATGAATAACTAATTTATTTTATCGTTATTCGTGTATTTACGTAAAAAGGTTCATTTTCAGAAATACTTGTTTGTCCACAGCAAGAAAGAACCCAAATGGCCCATACTTATGAGATTAGCTTTTACATTTTAGCTTTATTTTCTTTTGTATTTTAAGCTTTTTATGATTTTTTTTTCTATTTTTATATGAAAAATATATCTAGTCAAATGAAGGTTGATTCTTTTTTAAAAAAAGTTATTAGAAATTGAATTTTAGGTTTACATTTTTCTTTTTTTTTTTTAAGTTGTGTATAAATGATTTGTTTCTATGCGAAGAAGAAAACAAAAGTGAATGTTTTTGATGTAGCTGTAGTGTTGGATCTTCTGCATTAACATTGATTATGCAAAAATCATATCATTACTTATGCAATGGATGTGGACACTGTTGCTTTGCCAATGCTCAAAATTGAATGTGGATATGATGTATTTGGCCTATATATAAATATATACATATATATATAAGGCAAAGTGTGTGTCCCTTATTATTGAATGCTCCTATTTATAGAGTGAAAAAATGTTTTCTGTGTGTGTATAGTTTTCAGTTTTTTCACATCGATGTACAATTTATAGAGTATCAAATTGCAAAATAAAGATTGATTATGCAAATTGTCTTTCTCGTCTTTTTTTTTTCTTTCTTTCTTTACTTCTTGCTTGTACATTTTTACTTTCCGAACATGTACCATGTAAGGAAAGTATTGTAATCATGAAAAAATGTGACTTCGAGATTTTGGTGTATTTACACGTTTTGAGGCCTTCTGAATTCATTTATGTTATTTTTACGAGATGTATGTGAGTGAACACGATAGCTCCTAAACAGAGCATTCGATTGAGCTCAAATTGGGTATACATGTTATAATCACCATCGTAAGACTGGTATTGATTTTCATGTGTATAGTACTTATAGTTTTTCTACAGGGCTACGACAAAGATTTCTTTTACATTACGGCATATGGGGAGAAATTCTTGAAAGTGCGCCAGCGTTTAAACGGCGCATTCGATTGAACTTCCGTTTGGTATATATGTTTGAATTATTCATTGATTAAAATTTATTTAAATGCCTGGTAATGATCTTAATCGTAAGTTTTCGGAAAGTCGAGTGGAGTCACTCCAGATTTTTTACTTTAAAAATGTGATGTGGATAACACATGACCTCTGTGCTCAGCTATTAAATAAACACATTTTGTGTCTTGCAGCTTGGAACCCGCTTCGCTTTAAATCAAAGTGAGTCATTTGTCCTCATTGTTTTAAAAGTTGCTGCGGATGCCCAAACTCTTCCTCAAAAATGCTTGCAGGGGGAAAAAAATAATGACAATAACTGTAACTGCAGTCTAAAGAAAAGTAATAAATTGAGGATGTAGCACCTGAAATTTAAGCTATTTAATTAACAAAAGTAAAGACGATTCATTTATTAACCCTTTGAGGCGCAACCCTTTCCCAATGCTGAAAAAAGGGCAGCCGTTGCCATCGCTCAACTTAACTACTAGCAAGATGGCGGACGATCGAAACGTTCATCGCCTGCCACAGATCTAGAGACCTTTTTTGACGACAGCTGTGTCAAAAAAGGGTCTCTAGATCTGTGGCACGCGATGAACGTTTCAATCGTCCGCCATCTTGCTGGTAGTTAAGTCAAGCGATGGCAACAGCTGCCCTTTTTTCAGCATTGGGCAATCGATCCAGCTGTTCTCGCATTCTTCCATTTTTCAGCACATGTCAGTGCTGTTAAAAATAATTGTGACAATTTTTTTTACGGGAAATGACGTGGTATAAAAAGTAAAGGATTCTCGTGGAGCTATGTCACTTGCAACTATTTTGATAGAAATCGAATCTATTCTTCATGGCTGGCAACAGTCAAAACGTCAGAGTTCAGTGTTCCCAGAGCGGGAACACTTAGCGTTAAAGGGTTAATAGGATATATTAAGTTTTGCAAACGGGAACGATATTGTTAATTTAATGCAGCCAAACCTCCATCATTTCTTCTGTTAACATAAATGGATTTCCTGCTCTTAAGAACCAAACAATAAATCACTGTTCTGAAATCTCCAAAGAGTTTCATTTACTTGCTCCAATTTCTCTTTATGCAAATGAGTTTCTTTCCTTCCTCAAACCACGAATTACTTTTTTAAAATCCATGTACAAGGAGTATGATCAATAAATGAGAAATTTCTCATTCAAACACACTAGTGAATTATAGAGTTTTCTAATAAGGAGTATGGACTTTGTCCTCCCTTAGCTGCCTCTTGTAATATTTTTTTATTATAGACGTTAGGCCTGGCATAAATTTTAACCAAAAGCCTATTAATTTTAAGTATCGGTTATTATAAGGCTTTGCTAGCACAAATTGTAGGCCCAGTAGCGGGTACAGAAAGTTTCCGAGGAGGGATGAGGTCTCAATAATTTTTAAAAAAGCTTATTTGACCTAGATAAGGTGTACAATAAAGCAAACTGTTACCCTTAAGGCTGTTCTTCGAAAAAAAAGAACTCTGTTTTTAGTCTTGGTACACAAATTGAAATAAACTAATAGCACCATGGTCTCCAAAAAATTCCAGATGGTTCTTCATAAGCTGCTTTACACACTACGATAAGCGAAAACGCTGTGGTTTTTGTGAAATTTTCAGAAAAAATTCTTAAACATGGATTTGAGCTGCAAGATTTTTCGAAGAGTGACACGCTTTGCGAAAATTTCCGATTTTTAAGAATTTTTTCTAAAAGTATTGAAACTGATACAGATTGGCCTGTCTTCGTAGTATGTAATACAGCTTGTAAAGAGACAGTTTCAAAATTTTGAAGTGCCTGGCATAATTAGTTTATTTGTAATTATGTACCAAAATCACATGATTTTTTCGAATAACACCGTTAAGCAGTATCTTTTTTTGGGTGGGGCCAAGACGTTTTAGCTCCACCCAAAAAAAAAAAAGATACTGCTTCCTTAACTTTTTATACTTTAAGATAGTCCAAATGAGAAAGAGAAGGGGTATTGGATCTATAAACAGTTTTATCTTGTATCGCTTTGGGATCCCAAACTACAATTTTTATGAGCAGTTATTATTATTTTAAGATGAATGCTTTTGCTTTGTCAAGTATAAGAGGACATTGATACTCTGCAATTAGCATTGTCTCAGTGACAAAATATAAGAGCTGGCTGAATTGGTTTCAGTAGTCTGTCAGACATAAGTCAATGTACATAGGTGACCGAGAGGCATGCTATGTTGTCCAGTAGGGGAAAATGAAAATTTGTATTGATAAATTAAGATTCTGGTTGTTCATCACCATTTTATCAAGCTTATTATTGCTTAAATTTTTCTTTGAGACAACAGTTAAAATTATACAGGGTGTCCCAAAAAGGTAGCAATGGTCTTTAATTCTTTATCTATTAGAGGTAAGTGAGCAGTGTAAATTGAAAAATGTTCAAAATAAAACACCATTAAGGAAAAGTTCCTCTCGTTAATTTTCAAAAAGTTACACTTCTTAAATTTGTATATGACCCCTATTCAAAACAATTGCCAATTAGTGAAATGGACCCCATACACTCATGAGGTGACACACAAAATTTTAGAACTGTACCTTAAAAAGTGTTAGAGATATGAAGATAAATATAATGCTGACTTAAACCACCTTTCAATGGCTTGTGAGGATGAAAAATCACGAATAATTGCATTTCAGGGGTCATACAGAAAATACGAAAAAAAAACTTTTTCCACTCTAGCAATAAACATTTATATCAAAAATCATGTATAGTCCCCCAATCATCTCTCTTTAAAGATATCTTTGATACGTTGTATGATGAAAGGCTGAAATTTGGTACATCACCTCGTTAGTGTATGGGGCACATTTTACTAATTGGGAATGTTTTTGTACAGGTGTCGTATACAAATTAAAAAATTAACTTTTTGAATATTAATAAGCAGAATTTTTTCTTTGAGGAGTCATTTCTCATCTTATTTTGTAAAAAATTTCAACTTATTCTGTCCTCTTATCTCTAATAGATAAAGAATTAAAGCCCGCTACCACCTTTTTGGGACACGCCGTATTTAAATACTGAAGCTGTAATCAGGGGCAGCCCAACACGGTAAGCATAGCATTGGGACGCCCCTTTCTTAAGTTTGCAGGGGGGTGCCACGTACCCTAGGGTGTACCCTCTGGCTGTAATTATAATTTGTAGACAAATTTTGTTTAAAAATCTAACTTTTTACGGTTGTTTTTATGCTAAATTTAACCAATAATATTCTTGATAAAATGGGGATTAGCAACCAGAATCTTAATTTTTCTATGCAAACTTTCATTTTATCACCTAAATTTGATTTCGTAAGTCAGCTGGTCTCCCCCTCAAAGATCACTCTACAGAAGACCTAATTATGAAACCCTCTGTCACTTGGACCATGGGCATCGGCAGAACATTTTCCAGGAGGGGGAGAGGCAAAGATTACTTATATGGTTACTACGTTGCAAAGAACAAAAAAGTAAGGAGAAAACAGAATACAAAATTCCAGGGAGGGGCAAGTTCCCCCCTTTGCCCTATCCTGCCGACGCCCATGACTTAAACTGGAAAAAAAAAACGTTCAGGAAGTCCCGTTTGTTGATACTACCATGAAATTTATTTTTGTATAATCATTTATTGTCGCTAAACCCCCCCCCTCCTTTTTTTTTTTACATAAAATTCTGACATATGAAGAAAATGAGTGATGATCCTATGCTGAATAGGTCGATGATACAAACTTTGTAAAATTCAAAGATCATGCTTGGGTCTAAAAATAAAAACAATTCAACATCTGAAATGCTCAGTTTAAATAGTTAAGTGGAAGAAAACAATTTATTTTAATCTCGTAAAAACTGTCGAGCTGTTTAATCTGGATGAGTTATTTAAAATCGCATAAGCGGCGAATTTATTTTGATAGGACGTAAATTTTGTGACAGAATTTATCAATTTCACGCAATTTTTAATTTATGACAGGACGTTTTTGACTACCGTAAAAGAAATTCCAATTGGTTCACTTTTGCGCACTAACGAAGTAATATAATTCAAGACGACGACGGGGGGGGGGGGGAAAGATTACATAGAAGGTTCGTTTTAGAGGAACGCTGCAAAAATAAATTTGCTGCAGTGAGTATTACTTAGCCTTTCCTTTCATTATAAACACGGGAATCACCAACCTCACACATAGCAGAAAAAGGGCTTACCCTTTGCACCATCGGAAACTTACTTGTAGTCCTTATTTCTGTGTGATGTATGTGTTTAACCCAGAGGTTCCCAAACTGGGTTCCGCGGCACCCTAGGGTGCCACAAGCGTATGCCAGGGGTGCCGTGGAGATAATAAAGAAAAGTGTTTTGGTGGAGTATAATCAAATAACTTCCTCTGAACCAGTATCCCCAAGAAAGTGAGCCAAGCCGATCACTAAGTGGGCTCAAACAAAAATATTTCAGTCAAGTTCAAAACTGTCCTGTAGCCTCTCTTTTATAGGAACTCCCTGAAATGGGGATATTGTCAAAATTCTATATCCCTTTCCCAAGAGAGTACTTTCTTGATAGTTGGCCCTATAAACAAACAAACAAAAAATAACGTAAAATGCATCCAAACTGCTTCATTCTACCCTTCATATTTATATTGCTTTAAGGAAATCTGCTGCGAAAGTTTTTAGCCTGAAAAGGGTGCCGCGAAATGTTTTTAGCCTGGCAAGGGTGCCGCGAAATGCTTTTAGCCTGACAAGGGTGCCGCGGGTAAAAAAAGTTTGGGAACCCCTGGTTTAACCCTTTAACACGCAGTGTTCCCGCTCTGGAAACACCAAACTCTTGACGTTTTGACTGTTGTTAGTCACGAAGAATAGATTGGATTTCTATAAAAATAGTTGCGGGTGACACAGCTCCACGAGAATCCTTTACTTTTTAGAACGTCATTTCCCGTCAAAAAAATGGTCACGATTCTTTTTAACAGCACTGACATCTGCTGAAAAATGGAAGAATGCCAGAACAGCTGGATAGATTGTCCAATGCTTAAACACGTCAGCTGCGTCAAAAAAGGAGTCTCTAGATGTGTGGCAGGCGATGAACGTTTCGATCGTCCGCCATCTTGCTGGTAGTTAAGTCGAGCGATGGCAACGGCTGCCCTTTTTTCAGCATTGGGAAAGGGTTGCGCCTCAAAGGGTTAAACCAAGTTCTTTATTTTTAATAACGTTTTTTTTTCGGTTGAATCCCTGATCTGCTTTGCAGTCACCGCACTACAGTAGTATGATTGTCGGCAGCCTTGCCTTGTGGAAGGTCGCGCCCTTATTGCAGTTCTAA
Organism: Cheiracanthium punctorium; assembly: GCA_038373885.1. NCBI lineage: Eukaryota > Metazoa > Arthropoda > Arachnida > Araneae > Cheiracanthiidae > Cheiracanthium > Cheiracanthium punctorium. The sequence continues at coordinate 35,115 of JAWZYV010015659.1, read as the reverse complement.
ACTTGGATCAGCAAAAACAATGAGGAAGGTTGACTACTCCCGTCATGTTTGGTGGGAGGGAACGGGCTGCTTTAAATCTCTCTGTGTTCGTTCAATATTACATTCGAAGAACTCAAATTATTTTGTTAAGATTTTTGTTGGTTGAACGATATTAAAACAAGTGTTTTTGCCCGGGAAGTTAAGGAAATATGCTAAGCTAACTAAAAATTTTGTTTTTCCAAAAAAATAAATAATAATAATACGGGGAGGGGTGTGGGGATGGAGATCATACATTAACAATAATTATTCATCTATCTGAATTTCCAGCTGTGGAAGCAATTTTCCAATATAAACTTATTGTTTGGGGCATATTGTTAATGTGTATGTTAAGACGTCATCGTTAAGCTGAAAATTAAAAATGTGTGGCCTTATGAGGAATTCGGGCATTTGCCCGAGATCCCCAGATTTGCAGGCCTGCCAAATTTTACTTTTAAAAATTCGCTTTACTCTACTAATTGTTTGAATTTTTTTTAAACATAGAAAATTAAATCGAATTTCAAATTATTTCACAAATTATAAAGTTTCTTAATTGTTTACTAAATATTTTTTTTTTCTTACTCTTCACTATTTACGCTTAATATTTATACAAACTGAGTAAACATTTGACTGCATTGTTAAATTTGTGATTCGAAAATGACGTCATGTGAACTTCAGAGTCTGATTATGACCAACAGGACCCCCGGGCATTGATGAATTTGCCCCCCCCCCCACCATCTATGATTTTTTTTTCATAAAATATTTATATAAAAGAGAATATTTCAGAACAACTTTTGATATTGGGGGGCCCTTTCGAGCCATAGGTCCTGGGCAAAGTCCCGATTTGCCCATGCGATAATAGGGCTCTGGTCAACTTCTGGATACGATACTTTGAGCCAGTGTCCATGAACTTCTCCACTTTTCTCAGATCTTTGGTGACTTTTGGCGCCAAAAATTAGTCCCCCAAAGTGAGGTCTACTAAGTAAGCTCTATCGCCAATATTTCTGGAGATTTCTAGAAAACTCTATGTTAACCAATGGGGGTAACCCAAAACTCAGTATCTCCTGTTCCAGTTAACCGAGTTTGATGAAACAAAATGCAAAATTTAATCCTTCGATTCGTAGAATTCCAGTCCAAACCCTTTAACGCTCAGTGTTCCCGCTCTTGGAACACCAAACTCTGACGTTTTGACTGTTGCCAGTCACGAAGAATAGATTGGATTTCTATAAAAATAGTTGCGGGCAGCACAGCTCCACGAGAATCCTTTACTTTTTAGCAGGTCATTTCCCGTAAAAAAATGGTTACCATTATTTTTAACCGCACTGACATCTACTGAAAAATGGAAGAATGCGAGAACAGCTGGACAGATTACCCAATGCTGAAAAAAGGGCAGCCGTTGCCATCGCTCGACTTAACTACCAGCAAGATGGCGGACGATCGAAAAGTTCATCGCGTTCCACAGATCTAGAGACCCTTTTTTGACGACAGCTGGCTGTGCGGCACAGCTAGCTGTCGTCAAAAAAGGGTCTCTAGATCTGTAGCACGCGATGAACGTTTCGATCGTCCGCCATCGGCACAGCCAGCTGTCGTCAAAAAAGGGTCTCTAGATCTGTGGCACGCGATGAACGTTTCGATCATCCGCCATCTTTCTGGTAGTTAAGTCGAGCGATGGCAACGGCTGCCCTTTTTTCAGCATTGGGAAAGGGTTGCGCCTCAAAGGGTTAAACTAGTTTTCACCTCAGGAAGGCAGAATGAACCGAAAATTCGTAACAATATTTTTGACGATATTGAAAGAAAATATAAGAGGATATTGTAGTTTCGCATCGCCTATACTCGTTCCGCCCTCGGGTTTTTCTTTCCGAGACAAGAATATTCTGTCATCACGGGGTTAATTTAAATTTTTAAATTTCAGACTCCAGACTTGCCGAGGGCCGGAAACATGAAGTCACAGGCCGTCTCTGCAATATATCACTGGAAACTTCGCGAATCCCAGATTTTCTAAGATAGCAGTTTTTCTTATTTGTGTGTGTAGGCGGTAAACAGAAAATTGTTTGCATTTGATAAGAGCTCTCGAGTGTTAAAAAAATCATTTCTTATCTCTTCTTGCCGTAGTAATTCTTCGATTTATCAGTTTAGAATGCTTGTTGTTCACCTATAGTTTGTGCTATTTAGGTAAAGGTCTCATGCAAGCTTGTTGAGCATCTAATTGTGTTGTTACACTCTGACATAAACAAGGGCAGTTTTCCGCCATCCCTTAATGAAGTTATTCTAAATATGCATACAATATGTGTGTTTTCCCCAAAAAAATGTTATTTGTTTCCAAAATTAAAGTAAAACTTATTAATTTTCAAATTTCAATAAACCTAGAAAACTCCTACCCGAATGAAGTGATTAACCGCACTTAATTTTCTAGACAAACTAGAAGTCAAAGCCCGTTGTGGGGGCAATTACAACGGGCGCTTATAGAAAAAGCATAAAATATGTCTACACTCAATATATCTATGTCCACTTAAAATAAATAACTTTATTCAATTTTTATTATATACCCAAATCGAAATTGCATTTTCTTCTAAAAACGTGCGAAAAACTTTTCCCCATGAGAAATGTTTCGTTTAGCTGGGAACATCCCCTCCTATATCAATGTTTCATGCAGAGGAACTCATTTTATTTGTGAAAAAAAAATTAAACTGGCTAATCTAGAAAAAACTACTTTAAACGAATTGGAATCGCAATTTTCCGTTCAAAGCCTAATATTCAAGCCGTGATTTCAGTATGACGTCATAATCACTTGAGACACACAAATTTTGTCACGCAAATAATTAACTTTTTTTTTTACTCTCAGAAGTAAAATAGAGCTGAAAATAGCGAAAAATCGCTTGAAAATTAGAAAACGGGTGGATTTTCAGACTTTTAAAGTAGTGCAGATTATTTTCTTTATTTTTATCATAATTATGAAAATTTTCAAGTGGATCCTGAAAACGGTGTAGATTTTATTACGTTTCTGTGCTTAACTTTTTAACCGTTTTGAAGTAATGGTGGTAAAAGTTTTATCTTGGAGTGGTTGCCCGAAATTGTCAGAGATCAGCGTAACTATACTATAATATGATTAGCTGTAGAGTGTTTTTGTCAGAAAAATACAAGAAGCACATTATCAATTCTTCTTCTTTGTATTTCCTAGTACGAAGTATAGTGATCCCGAAAAATTTCGATATGCAGATTTTAATGAAGAAATCGATTTTGACTATTTCTAAATTTACTTTTGAAGAGTTTTATCGTACTGTATAGTTACGCTGATCCCTGACTCGGTCGCAATTTCGGTTCAACCACTAACAAACAAAACTTTTATCATCTTTAATTCAAACAGATTAAAAAGTTGTGCTCAGAAAACTTAATAAAATTCACAAAGCTGGTGCGATTGGCTTGAAATTTTCCATAATTATGGAAAAAAAAAATATAACAATCTGCGCTATTTTAAAAATCAGAAAATCCACCCGTTTCATAATTTTAAACGATTTTTCGCTATTTTCAGCTTTATTTTATTTCATGGAGTAGAAAAAAAAAAAAACTTATCATTTGTGTCACAAAATTAGGTGTCGCAAGTAAAATAGGCGTCATATTGAAGTCACGGTTATCAGACTTAGAAGATAAAATTGCAATTCCGATTCGCTTAACCCTTTGAGGCACAACCCTTTTCCAATGCTGAAAAAAGGGCAGCCGTTGCCATCGCTCGACTTAACTACCAGCAAATGGCGGACGATCGAAACGTTCATCGCGTGCCACAAGATCGCGACCAGCACATCGCGTGCCAGATCTAGAGACCCTTTTTTTTACGACGGCTGGCTGTGCGGCACAGCCAGCTGTCGTCAGCATTTTCAGCATTGGGCAATCTATCCAGCTGTTCTCGCATTTTTCATTTTTCAGCAGATGTCAGCGCTGTTAAAAATAATTGTGACAATTTTTTTACGGGAAATGACGTGCTAAAAAGTAAAGGATTCTCGTAGAGCAATGTCACCCGCAACTATTTTTATAGAAATCAAATCTATTCTTCGTGACTGGCAGCAGTCAAAACGTCAGAGTTTGGTGTTCCCAGAGCGGGAACACTGCGCGTTAAAGGGTTAAAAGAGTTTTCCTAGATTAACACAGTTGGATTTCTTTTTTTTTTTCACAAATAAAACGATTTTCTCTGCATGAAGCATTAATATGGGAGAGAATGTTCCCACCAAACAAAAACCGTTCGAATGCGAAAAGTTTCCACAGAAATTCCGCATTCCGATTTCGGTATAAAGTTGTATATAAAGTTAGTATATTTAACTTTTGCCCACTTAAAATAAATAAGAGTAGACATATTTTTGTCAAATGGGTTTTCTAGCGCCTGTTGTAATTGTCTCCAATATATATATATATATATACGGCCAGCGTCAGCCTCACTGAAGATTTTTTTATTTTATTTATTTATTTTTTTTTTGGGGGGGGGAGGGGGGTTAAGGTACATATTTGCTTATCATATTGCAGAAATGCAAAATATTTTAGCGGTGAAATTAAAATTTCATTTCATTGCCCCTTTCTAGTTCTTTTTTAGTATTTCGTAGATTACGAGACAGGGAATCTCTATAATTCCGTCTTTGCAGTCTCAGAAATGATCCTCAAAATGACGGCAAATTTTTATGTTAGCTGCTTCTCGATATTTGCCACTGTGGTAGTTTCTTAGATTTGTTATTCATTTGCCTCTTTAACGTGCGCTTGTATATGTATACATATGTAAGTAGCATTTAGTTCATACCGAAAAGCAGCACGTTTCACTAAAATAAATATTTCCATTTACGTATAAGAAGAAATCAGACAAGCAGTATTCGAAGCCCACGTGACTTACCACAGTCGTAGAAATGAAACACTAATAATAAATTGGAGGAAATGGGTACTTGTTTACTCTGCAACTCTCATCAGGTACCACCTGCAGAAGTGTACAAATAAATAATCTTATAAATAAAAATGAAATTCTGTTTGTTTGTTTGTTTGTTTGTGGATTTGAATTGTATACAAGTCCACAAAAATGGACCTATCAGCCTGAAATTTTGCACAGATATGTAAAATAATATAGAATAAATCATAGTCCACTTTAAAACTTTGAAAGTCCACCCGTTCCCGGAATTTAAGAGATTTTTTATGCTCTTCACGCAAAAAGCTTTCCGTAATTGTAACCCCTGTAGTGAAAAAGGTGTGAAATAAGGATCGTGGTTGCCATGTGTGGCGATTTTGCCGAATAAAATGTTTTAACTTCTCAAAGTAAAAATAAAAGAATAATAATGATTTTTTTTGTTAGTTTATATTCGTAAGGTTATATTTTTTTAATTATAATATCGTGTGCATGGGAAATCGGAGCAGGAATGAAATGTTTTATACGCAAAACAATAAGAATTGAAGATTTCCGAGGCTAATATGTTAAAATTTTTAGTTTGGCGAAAAAATAAAATGGCTCAAATGCCGAGAAAGTGAGTTCTAGCGGTTTGCACAGTTTCCGGCTTGGCGCAATTTACTGAGAGCTTAAGGAAACGGATTTTTGAAAACAAGTGCAAAGGTTTTATTAGAATACAGTGTTAAATTTTAATGATCCGTGCGAAAATAATGCAGTTATTAAGGGATTTCAAGCGATCTATCTTCAGCATTCTCACGATTTTGAGGAGGATTCTAACGCTTGGCGCTATTTATCGTAATTTAATCGTCTGCTATTTGGGTTATGAATACACCTGCGTATAAGTTTTTGAAATTTTCATTCAGTTGGAATTGTGCATTTTTCTGAGCAGCTTTTCTGCATCTAATGTATTACATCCAGAAAAAAGGATGTTAGAAATATCAATTTTAATTTTGTTTAATCACACTCATGAATAATGATACACTTTCCAACTTAATGAAAGAAGGAACGAAAATAGGGAAGACCCATGGATTATAACTCTTTTTGTATATAGCACTTTAGTGCGTATTTAAAAATCTGAAAGTGTGTCAGATTTTCTATGATTCTAGCGCTTGGCGCAATTTAATGAGAGGGTATTTTTAAAAACAAGCGTAGGTTATCTTATAAATAAAAATGAAATTCTGTTTGTCAATTTGTTGATTTGGGTAGTTTACAATTCCACAAAAATGGACCTGTCAGCCTGAAATTTTACACAGATATGTAAAATAATATAGAATAAATGATAGTCCCCTTTAAAAATTTTGAAACTCCACTTAAAAACGTTTTCCTCCTGAATGGTTCTCTTAATTTCCGTTCCCGGAATTTAAGAGATTTTTTATGTTCTCCACGCAGAAAGCTTTACGTAATATTAACCCCTGTAATGAAAAAAGTGTGTGAAATAAGCATCTTGTTTGCCATGTGTGGCAATTTTGCCGAATAAAATGTTTTAAATTCTTAAAGTAAAAATAAAAGAATAATAATGATTTTTTTAGTTTATTTTTTAGGTTATTTTTTTAATTATAATATCGTGTGCGCATAAGAAATGAGAGCAGGAATGAAATGTTTTATACGCAAAACAATGAGGATCGAAGATATCCGAGACTAATATGTAATTTTTTTTAGTTTGGCGAAAAAAAATGGCTGATGGGCCGATTTTTAGAGAGTGAGTTCTAGCGGTTTGCACAGTTTTAGGATTTTTGGCGCAATTTACTGAGAGCTTAAGGGAATAGCATTTTTGAAAACAACTGTATAGGTTTTCTTAGAATACAGCATTAAATTTTAACTATCCGTGCAGAAATAATGCAGTTATTAGGGCATTTCAAGCGATGTAGCTTCAGAATTCTCGCCAATTGAGTACACTGATTTAACTTGGGGGAAATCCGCCAAATTTCAGAAAATTGAAATCTTCGCATTTAGTACATCGAGGTAACGATGAATAAAACATGTTATAGTTGATAATTTAAAAAATGATTTGTGATTTTTCTGTGTTGTGATTTTTATGATGTCATCAAAACAAACAAAGAATTCCTGAAAAAAGCCATGCCTAATGAAAAATAGGACTAAATTAATAAAGTTTAATGTTCCAATAAGGTAATGAAATGTTTTCAGTTATTTGTTAATGTTTAAAGTAATTTCAAAAATACTGTAAAATCTCGTTACAATGAACTAAACTATTATGTAGATTAATGAATAAAATATTTTTATCTAAGGAAATTTTCAAATTAATGAATAAAATATGCTTTTTTCAAAGGAAATCATTAGAACTAATTAAATCAATGAAATTTCCTTTTTATGAATAAAATAATTTTATGAAAGAAAAGCATTAAAACTTTACTTTTCCCAAACAAAAAGGTGATGGGGGCCCGAAATGAGACTGAGCTTCCCCTCACTTCAGAGGTTAATCGGGCCCTGGATGTTAAGGGAGTGGCGGTAAGTAGAATGAAGCATACTGTCAAGAGATGGGTTAATCTCTCTGTTTTCCCCGCTCAATTTTAATCTTAAACGCAGGTTTATTCTGTTCATTCTTATCATTAGATGGCAGAATGGAAGAGATTCTCCTTTGATCGTTTGTTGCTTCCCAGACGGTTCTTTAAAGCGCTACGCTGAATTCCAGCGTTGCAGTTGCGCAATCGCGCCACAAAATTCGCGCAATTTCACACAAAATTATTTTTTACGTTTTACTATTTTCATTAAAATTTACATTTACGTTGAAGTTTAAAATTTTATTTTGTTAACTGACAACAATTTGTTTATTAATGCCTGCACACAGGCGACAAAATATCTAGCAACAGCCCTGCCCTGATTATACTCAAAAAACATCTTTAAAAACAAAATACTCCATAGAGAACACTGATCTTTTCAATTTGCCAAAATTCCAATTAACCATTAGAATAGAATACAGAGAAATGATGATAAATCTGCTTAAAAGCTACAAAAAAAAAGGGGGGGGGTTACATAGCATTTAATATAACAAAAGCTTCACGGATGGATGCTTGTTTAATTGCTTTAACCAAAGAGAACAAACGATGTCAAAAGATATCATTAGAAAGAAGAATGTGGGCAGTGTGTTTTAAAGTGTTAGGTTGAGTTGTGTTTTAGAAAAATACATATCTCAAGAGGAGTTCCTAAGAACTCCCTTTTCCGTGAAACTGGATGACTAGAGCCATATGTTGTTCTTCATCCGCTTTATCCCGACCAGGGCCTCAAATCTAAAGAAACGCTGAACCTCTGTCGTCATTTTTAGTTTTATTTTTTCCCCCCTTCCCCGGAATCTGCTTTTATCTTTCACAGCGAGGGGGGGTGCAATAAGGAAAAAATAGTTGCGAGTAGGAGTATATTGCGATTATAGCTGTCGGTTGATAGGGTACGCGCAGCGATAGAATATTTTTGCAATGTCACACGCATTATTATTGCAGTGAAACCTCCCAACTTGGACACCTCCATAAGTTGGACACTTTTCTGGGGAACGGAACGTGTAATATTCGAATTATATAGGAATCAGTGGTGTAGCCTAGGGGGCTCACAACCCCCCCCCCTTCCCATCCCATGGGGAATTTTTGCCATACAAAATGTATATTCTTCACTCCCTTATCAGACACACGTATACATATATGTGAGTTTCAGTAGTCATAACCCCACCCCCTCATGAAAAATTTCTGATAGGTATATACCTCAATAAGTTGGACACTTTTTGAGGGAACCGCAGGTGTCCAATTTACAGAGGTTTCACTGTATGATTATTATTATTAGAAAAGTGTATAGAATTTTTTTTTTTTCATAAAAGTGTCTATCAAGTGTAGTAAAACATATTTCTAACCACAAAACAGATAGGCAAATCGGCAGAGGAGAAATCGGCAAAAATATTATTGTTAAGTTCATTCATATTTAATACTAATGCTGCATTCGCGCATACTGGTTTATTAGTTTTGTGAGATCGAATTGCTATAACAGATTCTTGAACAGCAGCAAATAAATGAGTTAAACTAAGCACACAACGTCAAAGTATTAAAATTTATATAAAATAAGTATTTACGACAAAAATTAAAATTAATTCGTAAATACAAATACAAGGAAAATCCATTAACAATAATGTTTAAACTTACACATATTTATCACTAAATACAAATAATATAAATGCTTGTCATAAATGCACGTACTAAAAATTAAATCGAGTTCTAAGATATGGGGCTCATGCAACATACTTGCTCTCACATAACGATCGCGGTTTTTTTTTTTTTTTTTTTTTTTTTTTTTTTTTTAAATAAGATTTTGGGGGACGGGTAACTTGAGACCCCACGCATTCGCATAACTTTGCTGCCTAGGATGCTAACGTCACAGTTTTCTGACATTTTGATAGCCTTAATTCATTTCAGATCTTAGGAACTACGTACATAGGATTTTAAATTTTTAACCGATAAAATAATTGTAAAAATTCAAATTGTTTTAATTTAATAATCATCAAAACATTTTTTAGAATTTTCTTTCAAAAAATCGTTAGATGATGTGAAACATAGACAAAATTATCAAGAACGAGTTTAGAAAATGTATATACTGATTGATTACTATTATTCATTGATTCATTTATACAAAATCTTAGAGTTTTCTGTACATTGACACATTTTGATAATAAAATAGTTTTCGCTGTTGTAAATATAAAACTTCGAACAAATATATTTACTAAGAAACTGTTTTACCATACGAATATTATGAGTTCTTCGGAAACACCAATTATTTATTTTGAAAACCTTTAAGTCATTTGATTTTAACCGGTGCACAGTGTAAGATTTTCGCGATCTAGCTCGACAAAGTCAATTTCATATCTGCTTCCACCGGTCCAATTTTTACATTTTTATAAAGGAAACAAACCATATTTTACGAAATTAAAGTTATATTCCAAAAAACTGCTCATAATAATAATAATAAAAAGGATCGCAAAGGCCTACCTTCTGCATTCTGCATTTCACAGGTTCTAAGAGATCCTATCATTTACCTTTGTTTGCTGGATAGCTACGCTGTGTTTCTGTATGCTCATGGTGATTATGTGTTAACCCTTTAACGCGCAGTGTTCCCGCTCTGGGATCAACAAACTCTGACGCTTTGACGGTTGCCAGTCACGAAGACTAGATTTGATTTCTATAAAAATAGTTGCGGGTGGCATAGCTCCACGAGAATCCTTTACCTTTTAGCACGTCATTTCCCGTAAAAAAATGGTCTCGATTATTTTTAACAGCGCGGACATCTGGTGAAAAATGGAAGAATGCGAGAACAGCTGGCTAGATTGCCCAATGCTGAAAAAAGGGCAGCCGTTGCCATTGCTTGACTTAACTACCAGCAAGATGGCGGACGATCAAAACGTTCATCGCGTGCCACAGATCTAGAGACCCTTTCTTGATGCAACTGGCTGTGCGGCACAACCAGTTGCGTCAAAAAAGGGTCTCTAGATCTGTGGCACGCGATGAACGTTTCGATCGTCTGACATCTTGCTGGTAGTTAAGTCAAGCAGAAGAAAAACGGCTGCCCTTTTTTCAGCATTGGGAAAGGGTTGCGCCTCAAAGGGTTAATTTTATTTTTGTAAACATATCAAGATTAGTTTACATGCAGTTTTATTTTAATAAATACAGTATACTCTCGATTATCCGCGCTCATTCCGGACTCACAAAAAAATTTAAAGAGAAACATTTTCACTCTTATCGTGCATACAAAATCGATGTTGATCTCAATTAGAATCTTGTCCGGTTTAGTTGATAGCATTCAAGTCAAGTCAAGGAAAATCCTTTAGGAGTACCTGCAGTAAAAGCCCGTCGACGGGCTTATCTGATGAAGACCGAGAGAATTTTTTGGTCGAAACGATCATAACATCTTATAAGTAACTTTTTATGTGTGTTTTTTTTCTCAAAAGTTTCTATTTATTTTACGAGAGCTCCAGCTCCGGTTCCCCAGACAGAAACCCTGTCAAGTTCTTGCGTTTCATAATAATCCGATGCTGATTCTGAATAATTATGTAAGTAATATTTTATGTACTTCATATTATTCTATATTACTGTTCCTCTTTCTTTATTTTTACTTCTTTCGATATAAATAAACAACTTACTGAATTTTATTGCGCACTTTGAACCTCTGTTGCATTTACATCGTTTTTATTTATAGCTATATTGTGTCAAAAATATATCTCTTCAACCTTAATAGTTCGTTTTTATTTCATTCAAAGCCTTAATTGTATTTTTAACCCACACAGTTAGGAATAAATAGTTTTGTCCAGCTAGATCATGAAAATCTCACACTGTGAGGTGGTTCAAAAACTCTAAAATGTTTCACGAGATAAAGAGGGGCTCGCGAAAATAATATATACTAGCATTAGCATAAAAGGCTGCACGAGGGGTTAGCCAATTTCTTTTAGGTTTTAAGAATGTGTCTAAGTAGGAAAAGGTTGAAAAAAGACTGCTATGAATAAACAAATTAAAAAAAGCTGGAAATTATAATTTTTAGAGAAATTGGTATTTTGTCAACGAATCAAATGATAATTAGAGGATGCGCGTCCTTGATTTTGTTTATTAAATCTGATCGCGTACGTATGCATATTTCTTCAAATGTTGCATAAGCTGCTAGTCGAGTAACTCGCTTGAAAATCAAGTAATCAAATAAGTAACTGCGAAGGACAGAAACATTACGGTTTGAATTACGCCTGAACGCTTGAGGTCTTTTTGCGCGCTCCCTTAATGCGTGAAATTGTGTCATCCCATACTAAGGGTTTATGTTTTCGTGAATAAAACAAGTTAATCCTTCATAAACAAAACCGATAAACGGTGCTAAACGCATAGATTATGAGACATTTTCCATCCTTTTAGTCTATCAGTGGAGCACCGCAAAAGTTAAGGGGCGAGATCTTTGCCGCTAAATTATTTATGAAATTGTCTGTATTTTATTTCTTTCCCATTCAAGGGACTCTTTTACGCAAATAAAGTATTTGGTTCACTATTGAACACCCTTTTATTAATAATAAAGACACATAAAAATACGTTACTACATTAAAATAGAAGTATATCAAAAATTTGCATTATTTATGATTTATCAAAGAATAATCTGTGGAAATTATTTAAGATGGGGAGACAAAAGAATTTTGGAAACGTACGTAGTCAGAAAAAAATTTCGAGGAGGGCTCAAAAGATGGGATAATGGGAGTAATGCAGTGCTCCCCAACCTTTTTATCACCGCAGGCTGGTCAATGTTTGATAGTTTTACCGCGACCCGCTGAGGGAGACGTGGGACGTTTATATTTTACATCGTTCTGATTTATTAATATTGATAATGTTGATGTTATTATAATTTTGATGTATGTTACATTTATTTATTGTTCACTGAAAAACACGTTTTATTTATTTAATTAGGTTTTCCGCATTTATTTTCTATTTTACGATTGCAGTTTTAATTCATAATCTTGACATGTTTAATAAACGATCAACTAATTTAAAATAGTTACAAGATTTCTTCTGCTACAAATGTATAAATTAGTACGAAAAAATATACCACAGTAAATAAAATGGAAATAATGTAATGTTCCGGCGGCCCAGGACTTGGGAACCACTGGAGTAATGGATAGCAAGACCATGCGTATAGTTTAAGAACCGCTGCTTCAAGGCCGTAACGAAGGGGTGGATCATCGGGGTTCGATTTCCCCGCGCCCTCTACGAATTTTTTTCTGGCTACGGCTCTGTGCTGCTCTGGGACACAATTCATGTATTTACACAGCAGGGCCCCGATTATGACCAACAAGGACCCCGGGCCATTGATGAATTTAGAGGGCGCCATCTGTGAAATTTGTTTCATTTTTCATAAAATTTTGATACATAAAAGATTATCTCAGAACAATATTTGAAGTTGGGGGCCCTTTTGAGTGAGGGGCCCTGGTCAAAGTCCCGACTTGACCATGCGATAATAAGGGAGAGAAAGCTTACAACTCATTGCTTCTTAACCCTTTAACGCGCAGTGTTCCCTCTCTGGGAACACCAAACTCTGACGTTTCGACTGTTGCCTGTCACGAAGAATAGATCTGATTTCTATAAAAAATAGTTGCGGGTGACATAGCTCCACGAGAATCCTTTACTTTTTAGCACGTCATTTCCCGTAAAAGAATTGTCACGATTATTTTTAACAGCACTGACATCAGCTGAAAAATGAAAGAATGCGAGAACAACTAGATAGATGTCCCAATGCCGAAAAAAGGGCAGCCGAACGTTTCGATCGTCCGCCATCTTGCTGGTAGTTAAGTCGAGTAATGGCAACGGCTGCCCTTGGCAGCACTTTTTCAGCATTGGGAAAGGGTTGCGCCTCAAAGGGTTGAAACGTTTGAAACCTTTGAAAAATGGTGAACAAATATAACCCTTGATCTCAAAATTCCAGATATGCAGCTGTCTCCGCAGGCAAAACCAGCCTCTCAAGATCTCATTCATAAATCTAAAGAGCAGAGAGCGTCTAACAACACACACAAGATAAAAGACAGCAGAATGCGGTTTGTTTTGGTCCGAAAGCCTCCGTAATTGACGCCCGGTCAAGCACCTCAATTTACTACTCAACTCGATGTAGAATTTATACGAAATATTCCCGCCAGTCTCGTAGCGTGACTACGGGTGTATATCGTGTAGCAGAGGTGACTGCCTTTTAACCTGTTCACTGGCGTGAAAACCCGGCTGAAGTTTCGAGCTCTTTTTTCTCGTTGAAAACCGCAGAAAAATCGTTTACTTGCTCTCTACTAATTGAAGGTTTATGTAACAGGTTTCATGGATGTTCGAACGTATTTTCTTCGCTTTTTGTGAGGATGCTCTGTCCATGTTCGATGACTTGATCAGTGGCGGATCCAGAAATTATTTTGGGAGGGGCTAAAGTTTGAAAAAAGCTTATTTCGCCCAATTAAGATGTACTATAAATAGCAATTTTTGTCTAAACCAATTTGAATGCTTTTGGGAGGGGCTAGGAATAAAATATGATCATTTTAGCCATTTAAAGTGTATAATAAAGCAGATTGTTACCCATTAGAATTTCTTTTGGGGGGCTGAAGCCCCCCAGCCCCTCCCCTGGATCCGCTACTGGTCTTGATGTAACTTATGAACAGCTTTTTGAGGAATCCAATTTCGCTAGAGACGAAGGTCGGCGCTGTATTTTGAGGTACCCTTTACGAAACAATGAGACGGACCCTCCTCCATGGGCGCCGGCAGAATATTTTCCAGGGGGGGCAAAGACTACTTCAACATATGGTTACCATGTTGGAAAGAGCAAAAAAGCAAGGTAAAATACTGCATGCAAAAATACAGGGAGGGCATCGCCCCTCCCTTGCCCTATGCTGCCGGCGCTCATGCCCTCCTCTCATGTGAGTTAGAAAAAAATACACATTAAATGTTTTTAATAATACTTTAATTAATATAAATTGATTCGCTATAGAAATAATTAATATTCCAATAGAAAAAAAATTTGAAAGCTATAAATTTTTATCTAAATGATTAAAATAATTTTTAAATGAAATTCAAAATTTGAATTACCGAAATAATACCTTAGGTAACACAAAAAATATTTTAATAAAATGTGTGAAAAACTCTTGCTTTTTCAAAGGTATAATTGTTGACTAAATATATTTTTAAAGTATTTTTTAAAAAAGCATAAATTAACGTAACAACCTCAAATAAATGCAATAATTGAATAGAAAAACCATCTTTACTTTGCGTTCTGGGGGGTATTTTCATAAAGTTTAAATACTTTCAAACATTTCTAAATTGCTTCGAACATCAACTATCATTTTACAGGAACCTCAACTTCATTTACGTCAAGATCGGAGGCGTTCGTTTGGTGGACAGATAGTAGTCGATGTTGTGTCTTTGTGCTTTGATTATTAGCTAGCATAACGTACCGGCAGAAATTATTTTGGAGTTTTGGATTGAGGCATTTCGTGGTGTTTTGTGTATAAATCTTTGATAACTGTGAAAATGCTTTGACCAATACACAACCTGTAACAAGTGCGCGAAAATTTGAAAATTCATTATACGGTGAGCTCGCGATATCTCTTATCTTCGTATCATTTTTTTTTTTTTTCCTCCAGTGCAGCAGGCACAAAAGACATTATCCTTGGCCAACAAAAAACACAAAAAGGTGCGTTAAACAAAAACACAGTATTAAATCGCAGCCAAAAAGTCTCTAGCTTCCCAATAACGAGAGGTTATAGAGGAGGCATGAAGTATTCGCAGTTTTTTCTTCTCAATCTTTATAAGTCGAATATTCGTTTATCTCGAAGTTTTCATGAAATACCGATACTATTTAAATTTTTAAACACAAAATCATCTCCATATTTCGGAATCTCACTCTTTAACCCTTTGAGGTGCGACCCTTTCCCAATGCTGAAAAAAGGGCAGCCGTTGCCATCGCTCGACTTAAGGCTGTTCTTCGAAAAAAAAGAACTCTGTTTTTAGTCTTGGTACACAAATTGAAATAAACTAATAGCACCATGGTCTCCAAAAAATTCCAGATGGTTCTTCATAAGCTGCTTTACACACTACGATAAGCGAAAACGCTGTGGTTTTTGTGAAATTTTCAGAAAAAATTCTTAAACATGGATTTGAGCTGCAAGATTTTTCGAAGAGTGACACGCTTTGCGAAAATTTCCGATTTTTAAGAATTTTTTCTAAAAGTATTGAAACTGATACAGATTGGCCTGTCTTCGTAGTATGTAATACAGCTTGTAAAGAGACAGTTTCAAAATTTTGAAGTGCCTGGCATAATTAGTTTATTTGTAATTATGTACCAAAATCACATGATTTTTTCGAATAACACCGTTAACTATCAGCAAGATGGCGGACGATCGAAACGTTCATTGCGTGCCACAGATATAGAGACGCTTTTTTGACGACAGCTTGACTGTGCCGCACAGCCAGCTGTCGTCAGTTTCGATCGTCCGCCATCTTGCTGGTAGTCGAGCAATGGCAGCGGCTGCCCTTTTTTCAGCATTGGGCAATCTATCCAGCTGTTCTCGCATTCTACCCTTTTTCAGCAGATGTCAGTGCTGTTAAAAATAATCGTTACAATTTTTTTTACGGGAAATGACGTGCTAAAAAGTAAAGGATGCTCGTGGAGCTATGTCACCCGCAACTATTTTTATAGAAATCAAATCTATTCTTCCTGACTGGTAACAGTCAAAACGTCAGAGTTTGATGTTCCCAGAGCGAGAACACTGCGCGTTAAAGGGTTAAGTCGAAGTTTTTGCAAAAGTTTTAATTTTGTTTTAGGCTTGAAAACTCATAGAATAAGAAACAAAAATTATATAAAGATTTAGGATTATTTTTTTTCTCGCTCTCTCTTTAAACTACGTATTCGTCATTATTCAGCTCGTTTTGTCAGGGGGAAAAAATAATAATAATAATAACTTCTCCACCCTGGTGACTAATTCAGGTTCTGGAGTTGGGGAAGAAACTTTCCGTGCCCATTTTCCTATTTCTAACACTTAAATTACTAACAATTAAGTTTTCTTAAACTACTGTTCTTGTAAAATATTAATTAACCACTATTTTAAACATAAAATTTAAATTAAAATGAATGAAACCGATATCAAAAACTATGACAACTCGAAGTATTTGGCTGGTCTCTTGGACTTAAGTTATTGCGGGTTGACTGCAACACAAGTGATACGTAACAGTATCGTTGAATTCCCCACCTTATCACAAACTGTCTTGGCCAAACCCCCTTCCTTTTCGTTCCCATCAAAATTACGGGCTGAGCTTTCTCAACACCTCCTAAATATACAATGCCTGAGAACAGAAACTTTTACGTCATCACTAGGTCCACTAAATTGACGTCATCACACATTTATTTTCGCAAAGAAAAACTATTCAAAGTTTCTGGTGATTTTACTCTCGCATAAAACATTATCTAAATGATTTAAGATAGAAAATTTAATTTTACGACACATAGGAAATTTTAGCTATCACTAAGTATATAATATGATACAGAAATGGACAGAACCTGATTATGACCAACGGGGGCCCCGGGCATTGATGATTTTGGGGGCCCCCATTCTATGAAATTTGTTTTATTTTTCATAAAATTTTGATATATTTCAGAACAATATTTGAAATTGGGGGCCTTCTCGAGTCGGGGCCCTGGGCTAAGTCCCGATCTGCCCATGCGATAATAAGGCTCTGGAAATGGATCATAATAATTTTTTTATCATAAAAGTATTTTACTTTTTACCTTTAACTTAAGATATTTTCTAAAATTTGCATCATTCACCAGAAATTTTAAATAGTTTTACTGTAAAATTAAAACAGAGATGACGTAAAAAGCTTCTGTCCTCAGGCCTTCTACATCTAGGAGGTGTTGGCTTTCTCCGTCTATTTCTCGTGCCAGTGATACTTCCGAGAAAGAGTGGTCAAAAGTTATGCGCCAGAAAGATTAGAGCATTTAAATTCTTGTGCACGGAATTCTTTTATATTTCATTTTACACAACAGATGACAGTACCAGACTATTTTTAACTTAATTGGAGATAGTTTATTTTTAAATAGATTATAGAACTACTCAAATACTGTGATATGCATTTTGCAGTCTTACCTCACTTCTTTATTTGTGTTCAAAGAAGGTTTTACAAATATTTATTTTTGTTATGAAATTTAATAAAATTCTCGTTGAGTGTTTAAAACATATATTTTTAATTTTTCCTGCTTACTAGAAAATACACATTCTGTCACAATAACCTAAAATCTTAGCTTTTCCTAGAAATTTTATTTATTTATTTTTAATGTTAAAAAATATGTCCAAAAACCTTAAAAGGAATACATATATTGTGCAAACACATATTTTTATACAATTTGCTTGAATAGAAAAATAGGCACTTTAATGGCCGTTTTCTTTAAAGCAAACAACGTTTAAGGGACTAATTTATTCCAAAGTAACTGCACAGTGAGGATTTTGCCCTGACTGAATATTTCAAAACTGCTGTAGGTTTGTCGCTTTCATCAGTATCTAGCTTATGAAGCGATTTTCTGAAACTTTGCAAGTTATTATCATTGACATTTTTAAATTGTCTCAAAAACTATTCAAAGTTACTTTTTTTTTTCTGAAAGAACTATCTTATCTTAAGTATGTTTGGAAACTTTTTTTTATTTCTTCTTTTCTCTGAGAAAGACATAAAAAAAGTGGTGTTGATGCATCTTTGTGACGTCTGATGGTCATTTTGTAGAAAAGAAAAAGAAAAGAAAAGAAAAAACATGCCTGAAACTTAAAAACGTAATCTCTTTCGATTTTCGTTGGAAACCGAAACTTGACCGAATCTGCGCAGAGAAACAGAAACAAGAATAAGAAACCTGTTATCTATCGCCAATCATTAGGCGAAAAATGAGTGTACAGAGTTTCGAGAAAAATATTTAATTTTGTCTTTTTTTTTTTTTTCTTTTCTATGTTGAAAAAAAGATATTCTTTTAAAGAAAGTAACTCATTAAAAAATAACATGAATATTTAATATTGAGTAATTTTATACTGGAGCTTGTACATTCATGGCTGTTGAATTCTAATTTTACTTCACTTCAATTATATTTCAGTGATCCATTCCACATTTGGAACTAATTTCCTGGCCATGATTTATATCAGTGATGTCGAACCTATGGTACGCATGTCGCTAGGTATCACATTAGAGGTACTTCGGTGGCAATCCACAGGTATATGAATAAGAATCAGACTCTAAGCATACTGAAAATTTTTATATTTTCCAGTTTTGTAATTAATGAAAAAGTTTATTTACTAAAATGAATTTTTTTGCAGCGCTCAATAAAACGATTATTTTTATTTTTGTATTACTTGAAAATATATCTGTACGAGAGATTGCAATCCTTATCCGGTACCGATTTCAATCCAGTCGGATCCGGGCCCGATCCCCATCAATCCGGTCGGATTGGCCACTTTAAAACGATTTCTCTTTCATTCCAAACTTAACTGCATAAAAGATGTTAAGTGAATTGTATAGCTTTTCTATAGAAACATAGCATAATGTTTATAGAAAAAGACAGTTTATAAACTTGGGAAATCAACTTTATTATAATTAAGCAACAATTACGAATAAAAGGAACAATGAAAGTCTAATATCTTGTATAACTAGTTTAATTTTAATCTATATATTATGGAATATAAGACTAGATCTAGGTTATTATATATTTTATTTTATATATATTTTTATTACTATTATTATTATTATCAGATATAATATAATAAGAAAAAATTATTTGCCATCTAAGCAAAACAGTGGATCTATTTAATAATATACTTATAATTATATAGTTAATTATACATATTATATTTGTAAATATAATACATAGCATAATAGTTTCAGTCTTAATAGAGTTCACAAATGACATCATTGAAAATTATCTTTTAACTTACATTACATTATCTAAGTTTCTTATAACTTAACTTAATCAACTCGAGTTCAGAATAACTATAATGTAATTTCGTCACGCTACGCAGTCTAATAACAATGATAACAGTTATCACAGATATGTTAAATGAATGGCAAAGTTATCACAATATCGAATATGTTTTAATAAACTTTCTTTAAAGAATAATTTTGGATATATCGATTATAAAAAATCAAGTTTGGTTTTTAAAAAGGATAGTAGGAAACAAATAGTTTTAATCGTGTCATCTGCCTATCGACTTCTTAGAGCGTTACAAGTACAGTCAGCGGCTGAAAAGGCCCTTTCAACTTCTACACTTATCGGTTTTATTGTCAACAAATTATCATGAATATAAGTATTGTCCTCGAACTCCTTCATTTTCATATGTAGTCTTTTCCTTCTTTTAGCACTTTCCGGAACCGGTAAATTGGTACCGGATCCGGTAGACGTCTAATGATGCCGGATTACCGGATCCGGTTTTCCGGATTGCAATCTCTAATCTATACCAAAGAGCTTCTGAAGTGCAGTGTTTTCACTAGAGCGAGAAAACGCGAGAATCTTACATTTTTTTTTCACGCATTCAAAAATTATTACTGCGAGAAATTCGCTCACCCTACAAATCAGTTTCATTCTGAGCAAAATTCTCGCATTTCGAAAGATTCTGACACTTTTTTCAAAATTCACGCATGCTTCCATTTTCATTAAGTGGTTATTTGTGAAAACTTGGGGGGGGGGGGGTACCCGGATACAGGGGGGGAATACCCATTTATAAATACAGTAAAACGTCGATACAACGATATTTAGGGGACTACATAAAATTATCGTTCTAGAGTGATGTATCGTTAAAGAGGAATTTATAGTTGCATAGCATACCGTAATAGCGAAGATTACAGGGTATTTACCCAATCCAACAAGAAATTCTCACTCATTTATTTATTTATTTAATCTCTCAGTTCGGGGCAAAGGGTGAGAAATTCTCACCCATTTTTTTCCGTATTGAAAACCCTACTGTTGTGTATGTGAAGAGTTGATTAATATACAATGTTATAATAAATATAATTTGAAAACTTTTTAAACAATCATTAACGTTCTTGTAAGGTTGACCTAGAAAAAAATAATAATAAATAAAAAAAAAACTATAAGTAAAGTGACCAAACGGAACAGTCCAATATTTTGAGGCTTTGTCCGGTATTTAAAAGCGGTTCCGCATTGTCCAGTATTTTCATCCTTGTGTTCACCTCCAGGAAATAGTCTTTCCACGTTAAAAATTTTGATTTGGGGGATCACTCACTTCAACTTTTTTTAAAATTTTCAATTTGCACAGAACCGCCGAAAATTCAACCTGTGCAGGTGTGTCTGTGTGATTGGCAATGTTATAATAACTATACTGAATATAAATTTACATTTTTAATTGATTCGACATTTAAACACTGCTATATTTTCATAAATTTACCCCACTCCCCTTCCACAGACTTGTGCGAGTGTTCCCATTTAAACTTCAGAAAGATGGTCACTTTTACTAACAAAAACCAATAGTGCGATTGCTGAAGGACAAAATACAGTTTCGTGTTACAATATTACTTAAATATTACAAAACTTTTCAGGTTTTATTTTTTAATTATTTTATGCTCACGTTATTTTACAAAAAAATTCATACAATGATTAATTTGCATAACTTTAATTGATAGATCTGCAAAATGGTAATATAGGATTAATACTATGCTAAAATATTTTAAAATACTTTTTATTCTGTTTTCATTTAATAAAAGTTAATAACTTTACATCAAATGTAGTCACAAAATAGGATCCTATAGGTTGAAATCAAAGCAGGAATTTAAAGTTGACAATTAAAAGGAAATGTAACAAATGGCACAACGGACACCTGAAAATAATAAATGTTCAAGCTTATTGTGTTATCATGTATTTATAGACTCATGAGTCCATTGTTTCGATTTTGTTAGTATTACATTCTCTTAAAAAGCATTGTTGTCGCACACAGTTCAGCATTAATTTAAACAATTACTCTCTCTTTGTTAAAATCCTTTGTTAAAACCCAGGTTGCTCTAGTAGACTTTAAAGTCCATTTTTTACTATTTATTATTCATGCATTCTTAATAAGCGTTTTTGTCGCACATATTTTTGCATTGATTTCAACAATTACTATTAAAAAAGAAATCTGTTATGGTTTAGTAGACTGTTGAGTCCATTATTTCAATGTTTATTATTGGTACGTTTTTAAAAACCATATGTTGTAGCCAGGGGCGTAGCCAGAAATTTTTCATGGGGGGGGGGGGAGGTTACGACTACTACAACTCATATATATGTATACGCGTCTGTGATAATGTAGTGAAAAATATACATTTTGCATGGCAAAAAATTCCTCATGGGGGGGGGGTGTTATGACCCCTTAACCCCCCCCCCGTGGCTACGCCCCTGGTTGTCGCAGGTATTTTGAATCGATTTAAATAATTACTTCTCTTAGTTGGAACCTATTGAGTTATGTTTCTTTTAATATACTGTTGAGTACATTGTTTAAACATTTATTAGTAATACATTCTTAAAAAGTAATTTTGTTGCACACATTTTCCAACTTTCCCACACACATTTAAACAATTACTTCTGTTTGTTCAAACTCATTCGTGTTATTATGTTTTAATAGACTGACGAGTCCATGTTTATTGTTTCAATACTTTCATTATTATATTCTTAAAAAGCATTGTTGTCGCACGAATTTTTGCATTGATTTAAACAATTAATTATTCTTGTTGAATTCCATCTGTTAGTTTTTTAGTAGTCTACTTAGTTCATTGTTTCAGTATTTATTATTGATTCATTCTTAAAGAGCATTATTCAGGCAAAAATTTTTGCATTGATTTCAACGGTTACTTCTCTTTGTTGAAGCTCCTTGAGATATTGTATTCTAACACAGTGTTAAGTCCATTGTTCAGATGTTTATTATTGATACATCTTAAAAAGCATTGATGTCGCACATATTTTTCATTTATTTCGACAGTTGCTTCTCTTTGTTCAAACCCATTGTGTTATCATGTTTTAATAGACTAATTAAGTGCTTGCTTCAATATTACAATTATTACATTCTTAAAAAGCATTGTTGTCGCATTAATTTCAACAATTGATTCTCTTTGTTCAAAACCATTTTGTTATACAGAGTGTATCTAAATTGTTTCAACAAAATATTATGGGAGATAGAGCACATAATAAGGAAACAGAATCGCACAGCAATGTCGGGTCAAAAGCGTTGTCTTCATGTAGCTGTTAATAATCACTTTATGAAAAGTGGTGAAGTGTTTGTCAAATTTCTTAAGCAAGTTTCGTATACAATGGGCTTGTCTCCAAAAATCTCATTCAAAAAACAAAGTAAAATTTTTAAACTACGAATTTTAGTCACATGTTTTCTGAGAAAAATACGTTACTTTTTGACAAACAATGGTCGGAAAGTGCACTGTTATTCCAGCACCCGTTCCAAAATGATTATATTAACAGCTACATGAAGACAACGTTTTTTACCCCACATTGCTATGCTATTCTGATTCCTTATTTGTGCCCTATTTTCCATAATATTTTGTTGAAACAATTTAGATACACCTTGTATTTATTTTAGGAAACTGATGAGTTCATTTTTAAATCTTTATTATTGATACATTCTTAAAAAGAATTTGTCGTATATATTTCCCCACTGATTTAAACAAATACTTCTCTTTATTAAAATTAAATATGTTTTTATGTTTTAGCATTTACTAGACTGTTTAGTCCATTGTTCCAACGCTTATTATAGATGCATTATTAAAACGCATTGTTGTGTCCGGTATGTTTTTGCAGCGATTTCAACAATTTTCTTTGTTGAACTCTATTGTGTTATGTTTGTTTTCATATACTGTTGAGTCCATTTTTTAAATATTATTATTATTACATTCTTAAAAAGCATTGTTGTCGCATAAATTTTTGCTCTGATTTCAACAATTATTATTATTATTATTAGTAGTAGTAGTAGTAGTAGTAGTAGTACTAGCCGCCTCCGGCGACCAGTTGGTTCGCCATCTTAATAAATCTTGTTCGGAAAGACTCCTGTTCTTCACCGGCGTCCTTGGCACTCAAATCTCTCAGATTCTGAATGGAATTTAAAATTAAGATGGTTACAAACAGGGACGGCCCTATGGTAAGTGTCGTCCCTGGTAATGTACAAAAGACGCCCCCTTTTATGCTACTTAGTTTTTGAGTTCGAAATGACGCCCCTTCGAAGCCGGCGCCCAGATGCGTTGCTTACTGTGTCGGGCCACCCCTGATTACAAAAATACACTGCTGGCCATCGTAAATGCAACACCCTGAAGGAAGCATGCAAATAATATGAAATTTACAACATGCATTAGCTGAGGTGAGATATGCAAATGATTAGAATTTCAGCGCAGACGCACATCAAGCGCGCCTGTGGCGCCACCTCAAAGCGCTATTTAAGGCTTGGAGATTTCGACGGTTTCAAGTACAGCAATTGTGTTTTTCTTGCTTTTTTTTCAAAAAAACGATAAATTATGCCTCGTAGGAAACAACGATCATCTTTTGATCAAGTATCCGAGTTTGACAGAGGAAGGATAGTGGCATACCGAGATTGTGGGTTATCTTTCAGGGAAATCGGTCGTCGTATTGGACGAAACCAAACAACTGTGATGCGGATATGTGATCGTTGGGTGCAGGAGGGTACGACGGACAGACGTGATCGACCGCATCGACCTCAGTGCACCACGTCACGTGATGACAGGCAGATTGTACGCATGGCAGTGACGGACCGCTCAGTCACATCACGAACCATATCACAGCAGATTCAGTCTGTAACGCATCATCCAGTGTCTGCGCGTACCATTCGACGTCGTTTACAGCAGAATGGTCTGTCCGCAAGACGTCCGTTGCTTTGTCTACCTCTGACGCGGAACCACAGACGTCTCCGCCGCCAATGGTGCGATGAAAGAAGGATGTGGACGACAGAATGGAATGAAATTCTCTTTACTGACGAGTCACGCTTCTGTATGCAACACCACGACGGTCGGATTCGAGTCTGGAGACACCGTGGAGAGAGGATGCTGAACAGCTGCATTATGCACCGTCACACTGGTCCTGCACCGGGTATTATGGTATGGGGCGGTATCGGATATCTCTCTCGCACTCCTCTAGTACGCATTGCCGGTACTTTAACCAGCCAGCGCTACATCTCCGAGGTGTTGGAGCCAGTTGTCCTTTCTTACCTTCAGGGCTTGCCAACAGCCATATTTCAGCAGGATAATGCACGGCCACACGTGGCACGCATTGTCCAAGGGTTCTTCGTCAATCACCAGATTGAATTGCTTCCCTGGCCGGCGCGCTCTCCGGATCTTTCGCCGATAGAAAACATGTGGTCCATGGTTGCTCAACGACTGACCCAGAGTTCATCCCCAGCTGTCACACCAGATCAACTTTGGCAACGTGTGGAAGCTGCTTGGTCTGCTGTACCCCAAGAACACATTCAAAGTCTCTTTGAATCAATGCCGAGGCGTGTGGCAGCTGTGATCTCCAACAACGGCGGCTACTCTGGGTACTGATTTTGGCAGGAACCACGCTTCATAGAATGCTGTAAATTTAATCATTTGTTACTTGGTCAACATGTTATCTACACAATAAATTTTGTTGTGATATCTCTTGTTTTTCTTGGTGTTGCAATTTGGGTGGCCAGCAGTGTAAGATGGTTAAATGATAAAAACCTGCAAAATGGAACACATTATTTTCGTCTTATATTAATTCTGAAGAGCTTCTGGATGTATTGGCCTTTATCAAAAATGGAAAGGAAACAAAATTAAGAAAATCTGAAACATTTTCCGATTTTAAATACGCACTAAAGCGCTATGTATTAAAAGCGTATTATAATCCATGGGTCTTCCCTATTTTCTTTCCTTATTCCATTAAGTTGGAAAGTATATCATTATTCATGAGTGTGATTAAACACAACTAAAATTGATATTTCTATCCTTTTTCTGGATGTAATACATTAGAAATAGATGGGAAAAGCTGTGCAGAAAAATGCACATTTCGAACTGAAATAAAGTTTAAAAACTCATTCAGGTGTATTCATAATTCAAGTAGCAGAAGCAGACGATAAATAGCGCTTGGCGCTAGAATCACATCGCCTCAAAATCGTACATCAACCATTTTATTTGTTGCCAAATTAAAAAGTTGCACGTTTTAGTCTCGGAAAATTTCCAAATCCTATTTTTCTTTTGAATATAAAACATTTCATTCCTGCTCTGATTTCACATGCACACGATATTTTAATTAAAAAATAACCTTACAAATAATGTAAACAAAAAAAAATCGTTATTCTTTTATTTTTACTACAAGAGTCTGAATAATTTAATAAACTTGCCAAACTTAGCAACCTAGATAGCTAAACACTCCCTCTTTCCATTGCAGGGTTACAATTGCGAAATGGCGAGAACAAAAATGATCATTTTGCGACACGTTTTTTTATCGATATCTCCTAAAATAATTCGAATTTCGAAAAAATCGCTTCGAGGTGTGTCGAGACCCGTTTTGGAGAATTTCCGTACAGAATTTGGTAGGTTTTCGATCACCCGTTTCGGAGCTACGCGAGACACAGACAGACAGACAGACAAACTAACGGACAGTTTACACATTGCTTTATTTATATAGATTATTATTATTATTATTATTATAAATTAAATGAGTTATTATGGTTTAGTAAACTTTTGAGACCAATGTTTCAGCATTTATTGTTGATTCATTCTTAAAGATCATTATTGCCGCATCTGTTTTTGCGTTGATTTCAACAATTACTTTTCTTTGTTGAAACGAAATCGTGTATAGTTTAGACTGTTGAGTCCATTATTATATAATCGATTTAATAATGTATCAATAAGAAACATTAATGTTTATTATTGATAGTTCATACATTATTAAAACATACTGTTGACGAATATATTTTTCATCGATTTCAACAGTTAGTTCTCTTTATTGAATCCCATTGATTGTTTCCATTCATACGCGCACCCGTGGAAGGGGGCTATGGGGGCTAAAGATCCCCCTAAACCCAGAGAGTTACATGCGAAAAGCTTTAAAACTTGAAAATTAACAATAATGAATTAAAATATTTTATTTTAAAAATTGTCTTCAAATTATTTCTATTTTTTGTGGGGGAGGGCGATTAATTAAAAGTGGGGGATGATGGTTTTTAAATAAATACTTAAAGTTAGTGTATGTATTAAGTGTATACAGTTAGTGTACAGTTAGTGTATGTATAAATTTAAACTTGAGCACAGCACCACTGAAAAGTTGAATAATTATTTATGACTATAATGAGTTAGGTTCATAGTTGGCTTGTGTTGTATGGGCAAGTGTTAATATTTTAACGGTATAAGAAAGTTATGATTGTAATCTAGGGCACTATAACCGAGTTCAGCAGTATTTGTAAACCCCGCCACCTAACCCAAAATCCTGGATGCACCACTGTTTCCATTGAAGTTTGTTTTAATTCACTGTGCAGAAGAGGCTGTATTGGCTATTTACAGATCGACCAAAGTAAATAGATCATTAGAGGTAGATACCTGTCTGACTTCCTTAGACGTTAAAATCGCTTTTTCAATGTCCCATTTACATTCAGCCCTTCCCACTTCTTCTCTCGTTGCAGCTTTTATTCCAGGAAATACTTCTGCGTCAGCTCCAAAAGCAGTGAAGGTTTGCATTCAGCTGTACTCGCCTTCTCCTGTATGTGGTTTTCTACTGTACTTCCCTCCTCCTCCCTTCCCTTAAAAATCCCTCGAGAGAGGAGGGGGTGCAGAGAGGTCAGCAAGAAAGATCATGGCATAAGCAGGATGAGAGAGGTGTTTACACTCCTGTTACTACCATTTCTCCCGCTTCCTGCCGTGAAACTGGGATGAGTGTAAAGGTGGCATCTTCTCAGCAGGCAGTGGTGGCAGTATACATGTTGGGACAAACAGGTTGCCCTAGAATTCTATGCAGGTTGGTGAGCAGTTTCCTAACAAGAGAGGTAGTGTGCTCTTAAAGGAACTAGGGATGGACGCGAGACGCGAGAAATCTCGCATTATCTCGCGTTCTCGTCTCGTCTCGTAAGACGAGACAGGCAATTTTTGCGAGACGAGACAGAGTCTTGTCTCGCGCCAGATTTCTCGTGATAATTTCCTGTCTCGCATAAATTTACGATACGAATTCCTTTTCAATCAGAATAGCAGTGCTGTGTTTTAGGAGATATGTTATCCTGAAAAGGGACAATTTGCCTGAAGCCTCTACCGTTTAACGTGCGCCTCCTTTGTTTCCGTTCCTGGTACTATCAGCACTCTACAATACACACAAACACGTAGTAGCATTTAAAATTATTAGGAAGTACGAGCGATATACAAAACACACAAAAGATGGGATAAAGAAAGAAACGGAAAAAAACCAAAAAATAAAAAAAACAGAGAAGATTAGAAGACAGAAAAATAAGTAGACAGTAGACAGAGGAACGGCGGTGCGGTATGTCCAAAGCCTGAACATATTTAACATATTTAGATTTGGCCCCGGAGCACGAACTTCGGGGCCCCTTTCACCATCAGGAGCATTTTAACCCATTTTTGACCGCTGTTGATCTTTCGCAACACAAAGCTCTTTTAAGATTTCCAAAATTAAATGTTAAAATTACTTACATATATTTGAGCTAGACTATACATTTAAAAATTATTTATTTTTATTTTAATATTCGTAACCCAATTATATCATTAGCTCATATGAAAGCTAAGTCAGGGACGGCTATTATATGACACACGTGCCAAGTTTCGTAGAAAATTTTCCTGTACCAAGAAAATATTTTTAATTTTCTTTTCTTCTTACATACACCCTCCAAAAAAAGTATTCGAGCAAGAGAGAAATTTCCTACGTTGGTTTCGTGTATTAAAAATTATTTATTATAGAATATGAATTAGGCTATGTATAAATATGAATTTCCATATTTCTGTCAGGTTGTGTGTTTTTCAAAAACTCAATTATTATTCGCAAATCTAAAATAGGAATTTTCTCTCTTGCTCGAATACTTTTTTTGGAGGGTGTACGTTTGCTTTTATGCCTTTACGAATTAGACAGTTTTCTTTCAGTGCAATGGTAAAAATTACTTAAAATTATACTTCTTCTTGCTGTCTAGATTAGGGAATGCAATCCCGATCCCGCGGGAACGGGATCCTGCGGGATCCCGCATAAATATTTGCGGGACTAGTCCCGCGGGATTACGATCCTAATCCCGCGGGATTGATACTGAGAAATAAATTGTTTTTTATAAAAATTTCACGCAGCTTTCCCAATCAATAGACCGAAAATTTTTGAATAATCATGTCTCTTATCTACGAATAAACGAATCAATAATTAAAAATTTTAATTTAAAGTTTTTTTTTTTTTTAATTATCTTCTAATAAGAATCTGAATCAAACATCTAAATCTAGACATCGCAATCTAAATTTTTCGCAAACTTCCCAGTCCCAAATGAACTGAAATATTTCATACTAATTTATCTCTTAGCGAACAGTCAAGAATTAATTATAAAAGTTTTCATTTTAGTTTTTAAGTGTTTTTAATTCAAACTTTTAATTATTTTACTAAAGTTAAATCTAAACTAGGAAATGATTCATTGGATTTGTTCGATTTTGTACGTTCTGTTTTCAGCAACTAAGAAAATAACGTAAGTATGTGAATGTATTTATAAATTGTATTTTTCTATAATTCCTGACTTTTAGCAAGTACCATAATTAATACTAATATGTTAAGACATAACTTAGTATATCATTCTGAAAATCATGATTATAATTTTCATATTTCTGTAAGTTATTGTATAAATTATCTCATAAGGTTAATTATTATTATTAAAGTTAGCTTCATAGTGCTTAAAATCTTATTTTTTTTTTTTTTTTTACTTTACTGTGTTGAAATGAAGCCCCAGCTAAATGAAATGTCAATCCCGAAATCCCGCAAGACGAAAAACAGTGCGGGATTGCATTCCCTAGTCTAGATTGGTGCTTTTACCATTGCTTGCATGTATTAAAATCAACTTTAAGACCGATTCCTTACATTATTTGCTGCATTCTTTCTTATAAAATACTTTCTGAAACTTCTTTAGAAAGTCTTGAAAACGTTTCCCTTCTGTTCTGAGGGGCGTAAACATATTTTTGACTAAATTGAAACTAATATACAGGGGTTGTCCGAAATTAAACGATCCTATTTAAAAGTTGTCTACAGACGAAACTCTATTGTTGATAAAATTATGGGGGGGGGGGGGGGGGAGAAAAAGAAATCTCCATGTATTAATTTGCATTTAATAATTACAAAATGATTTTTTAAAGAAACCATTCGCTTATTTGCGCAGAGTAATCGTTGCTTTTGTAAATAAAAACCAATTCTGACGTTGTCCTGACTTTTGCATCATTTCTAACAAAATTCAAAGCTTTATATATTTTCGAAAGCAAATAAAACTCCCATCAGCCATACATACATTTACGCAGTTTCAGAAATAAATTTTCGGAGTCATGTCACATTATATATACGGATTAAATCCGATTTTTTTTCATTAATAACCATACGAGTTAATATGGTAACCAATATATGTACTAATATGGTAATATGTACACCCTCCAAAAAAAGTATTTGAGCAAGAGAGAAATTTCCTACTTCAGATTTGCGAATAATAATTGCGTTTTTGAAAAACGCACAACTTGATAGAAATATGGAAAGTCATATGTATACATAGCCTAATTCAAATTCTATGATAAATAATTTTTAATATACGAAACCAACGTAGGAAATTTCTCTCTTGCTCGAATACTTTTTTTGGAAGGTGTAACTAATTGTTCATGTTAATATTAATCAATAAACTAGTTTAATGTTACTAAAATATGGTAAAAAAATCGCAGTCCTTAATTTTAGCGAGACTCGCCAGACGAGACAGGCAATTTCTCTGCGAGACGAGACAGATGTTTACCACTGCGAGACGAGACGAGACGAGCCTGTTTCTCGTCTCGCGTCCAACCTTAAAAAGAACTCGGAGATTGTCCATAGCTACAATAGAAGTTGTTGCCGCAATATTCTAACTCAGGTTTCTTGCTTTGGAACATCGTAGCTAATACAGCCCTAAAGCTGGAGTTTCCAGTTAGAGTAAGTCAGCAAGCTTATGCGGATGACTTTTTTCTAGCAATCGATGCTCTCAACGCACATCAGTGCGGCCTAAGCCAAAGGCGAATCCAGTGGGAGGGCGCAGGGGTCCGAGAAAAATATATTTACACTAACCCATTTGTGCCTGGATATTTTTGCGACTTTCTTCGATTTTTACTGATAACAGAAATAATAGATAAATTTCTGATGCCAACTTCTTGAACAAGGGATCATTTCTTTTAAAATCATTATGCATAAAAATCGAAATATCAACATCCTACTTTGTCATGTTAAAATATTTTGTAGAGTTGAGGATCAATACTCATGAATAAAGGCTAGGAAAAATAAATAACGTTTTCGACTAATAGCGAGAATGCCGTCCCAAAAAAGGGACACTAGGCATAAATGGGCTAACCAAATGGGGCTTTCACCAATATTAAGTGGGCTTTACACGATATAAAATGAGTATTCATGATTTGCGCCACCGCCTGAAAAAAGTTTCTGAATACGCCCTTGCCTTTGCCCAATTCAAGCGTTCGCAATCCTGCAAGGATAGAATGAACTCTACAATTTGAAGCTCAGTCCGGCCTAAACGTTTGGAACGGACTTCACGTAAGAGCACAAAGAATGCGGAAGGTACAGAAGTTCTGTACCTTCCGCATTCTTTGTGCTAACAGAACCCTGCAACCATCCCTGTAATCCGATTCGGAGGAAGCATAATAAAGCTTAAAACGGAAATGAGATTTCTGTATGCTGTGCTTAATCAACACATGAATCCTACGGCACACTTGGAAAAGCTAATGTGTGGGGTACACCCTCCAAAAAAAGTATTCGAGCAAGAGAGAAATTTCCTATGTTGGTTTCGTGTATTAAAAATTATTTATTATAGAATATGAATTAGGCTATGTATAAATATGAATTTCCCTATTTCTGTCAGGTTGTGCGTTTTTGAAAAACTCAATTATTATTCGCAAATCTAAAGTAGGAATTTTCTCTCTTGCTCGAATACTTTTTTTGGAGGGTGCACGTCCTAAGCATCCACAGTCTGAGCAGAACCGCCAACGTGCTCAGCAAAGAGATGTTTAAAAGCCTCTAAGAAGTGTGGTGTGTCGTTCTCTGTACTAGCGGTGCTTAGTTGGATGGAGGAACACAGCGATTGTGGCTGTACCTTAATCAAGGGCAGAGAATGATTCCGCTTGCGATATTGAAGTGCTATCGAACAAGAAGGGCTGCAATGCTTTGTGTCCTAGCTAGCTTCTTATGACGTCCCCAAAATCGAATTGCCGAAAAGGACCTGCAGGTTGAGAATTGAGATTGAGAAAGAAGCTCTAATCTCGAAACTTCGGAAAATGAGTCAAACGATCCAGTTTGGAGAGACGAGATATGAACCCTTTGAAATAGAGAGTGAACTACCAAGCTGGAGGACACACCCGAGCAAGAGCCCGTTCATGAGCTGGAACTAAGATAGCCCAAGGATGAAAGGAAGAGAACTCTTCACAGACGGGGGAAAGCTCAAAAGTCAAGTGGGGTGGGTGCTGGGTACGTGCTTTACCGTCCTCCAAACGAAGGTGGCAGAAGGTTACTTTCGGTTTTCCGACAACAGAAGTTTGTTCCAGGATATATTCTTCTCAATCCAAAAGGGTCTGCAAAGCCTACAGAGCCGAAGCACAGAAACGGTGCATAGCCAATCCTTGCTCCAGGCTCTTTCAAGTCTGAACTGCAGAAATGCAGCGGTTGTGGAAATCCACTCCCGAGATCGGAGCGAGGCAGATCCGTTACCACTGGATGTAGGCACATGTGGGAACAAGGAAGCTAAAGCAAAGCCCTGCCAAGGATTGGCACCACGAAAGCATCAATAGACGACAGAGTAAAGCGTTCAATCATGAGTGTGAAAACACTCTATGAGGATTGAGGACCGTAAGCTGTGGCAGCAACGATGGGACGAAGCAGAGACTGGTTGGTTTACAAACGCAGTCTTTCCGAATGTGAACAAAAAAAAAGTTTGGCGGAATAGGAAAATGAACTGGGTTGTGACAAATCAGGACCCCTTCCCGGACTACTTCAAAAGGTTCTCTGAGATAGAGACAAGGAACTGCAACTTCTGTAGTCCGAGAGCACCAGACGATAGTTTACACACTGCAGCCCTCTGTCCAGTGTTGCGAGAACTGAGAAATCAAATTGCCCCAAATTAGACATATTTACGCATGGGAGCCGGCAGCATAGGACAAGGGGGGGCACTTGCCCTCCCCTGGATTTTTGTAGGCAGTGTTTTTCCTTGCTTTTTCGTTCTTTACAACATGGTAACCATACGTTGATATAGTCTTTGACCCCCCCCCCCATGAAATATTCTGGCGGCGCCCATGTATCTACGTTTGGTAACTATATGCCAAATTATAAAGGGCGTGAGGCCCTAACCTGCTTCATAGAAGCGCTAGGAAACTCACTAAGTTGATAGGCCAGATTGGAGGTAAGAGTGAGCGCCCATTCCCTAAAACAAGGGATAGCTGAATGGGGGTTTTGCCTTATTGATACTGGTGATGCATGCATTTCATGGTCTAATTTACGAAACAAGGGATTCAGCTGATCTAACATAATTTCAGAATATCCTCATTTTGGCGGGCAGTTCCTAAAATGATATTTTCAACGCATTGATATCCATAAGCCCATAAGATTCCGTAAACGCCATGACAAGAATTTTTTTCACATTGTATCAGACATCAGCATTTCTTCTTCTCATAGCCCCAATATCAACATAGTTCCAAGAAATTCTGGATTCAGTTTTTCTAAAATAACACCACTGGCGGATTAATGCAAGTTTGTCGGTGGGGTGGCGAGTTAGAAGATTGACATGTACATCCATTTTATGGAAGTAAAATAGGATATTTTACATTAATTTCTTTTTCTAGGGGGGGGGGGAAGAGGCGGTCACCCCCTCCACCCCCCTTTAATCCGCCCTTGAATAACACACCCCCGGATTCAAAAGAAGGGTATCTTTTTTAGATCATTCATTGGCATAACTTGGTAGGGGCTAGGGTGGGCTAAGCTCATACCCAGACAGCACATAAGCTTAAATCAAGCTTGACATTTGGCTTGGCAATGCAAGCTTGGCTTAAGCTGGATTTTAGCTTGCAAAGTGCGCAGTGATGGCGCCATCTGTGAAAGAGAATGGACATTAATTGTCTAGCGTCCTCAAATTTGCTGAAAGTTCGTAAAAGATGTGTTTTAATGGGGATGGGTGTTTTATTACCAGTGCCATATTACCGGCAGGGCAAACGGGGCAACAGCCCAGGGCCTACAGATTTTAGGGCCCAAAAATCTTACATCTTACACTTCTGTAATTTTAAAATAAAATTACAAAGGATAAAAAAAAAATTCAGAAATTAAATAATTTTTTTAATTATAAAGTATGAACAATGAAAATAATTCAAAGGGCCCAAAAATCTTACATCTTACACTTCTGTAATTTTAAAATAAAATTACAAAGGATAAAAAAAATTCAGAAATTAAATAATTTTTTTAATTATAAAGTATGAACAATGAAAATAATTCAAATTTACATTTGTATAAATTAATTTAAACTTATTTTTAATTCTTCGAAATGTTCTATATCGGTATAGCATACCAATATGTAGGAAAATGAAAATAACCACATTTGTAAAGATAATTTTTAGTGTTAAAAAATAGCAAAATTTTTTCAATTATTTGTTATTTTAAGAAATATTTACAAAAATGACTAAAGTGTTTGTATTCCATACATGTTAGCAACTGTGATATAGCATTTCCAAGTAACGTTTAACTATCTGTTTCTTTGATTTCAGATTACTTAACACAAAATTTGTGTTAAGTAAGTAAACCCATTCTATATTTCCAAATATGGAAATTCTTCAACATAAAATACAATTATACTACGAAATTGATTTCAAAACCAGTCGTTTGTCTCGATTTTGGCCAGCAGAGTATTGTCAACGATGGGTGTTGCGATATTGAAAGTTTTAAAAAACGTGTCCTGCTTTTAAGTTTATATTATGCTTATTTCCCTATTAGTAGAGTCTATAAATCACACATAACATTTTTTAAATTTTGATTCATCGCATGGAAAAATAAAAGAAACTTATCAGCATCGCCCATACTTATCGATCTGGCGTGACAATAGTCACTTCAAACTTTAGTGATAGCTGCCCGAGGCAATAATGGCCGAGCGGTTAGCACGCGTTCCTTCCAGCCTAAAGTTCCCGGGATCGAACCCAGCCGTCGACGTTTGATGGAACAGCTTAAAATTTCAGCATAGAGGGGGAAAATGCGCGGAAAAATAAGTTATGTGGGGCGCGGGCGCCCCGTGTGTTTAGAAAAATTTTCAAGCTTAATGCAAGCTGGGCAAGTGTAAACTAGAACACTTGATTCAAGCTTGCATCACGCTTACACGCTTGAAATTTTCAAGCTTAATTCAAGCTTATTGACTTGATAAATCAAGCTTCCTGCAAGTTTGATGCAAGTTTGCTGTGCTGCCTGGGTACTAGAAGGATTTTAATCCGCTCTTGAAAAATTAC